>CM053570.1:45902820-46055361 GCA_028646485.1 Cryptoprocta ferox | reverse complement strand
GAGAGAGGGAGAGAGGGAGAGAGGGAGAGAGGGAGAGGGAGAGAGAGAGAGGGAGAGGGAGAGAGGGAGATTGATTGATTGATTCTTAAGTAGGCTCACTGCTCAGTGTGCAGCCTGATGCAGGGCTGGATCTCACAATCCTGGGATCATGACCTGAGCCATAATCAAGAGTTGGATGCTCAATGGACTGAGTCACCTAGGTGCCCCTATGATTGTCTTTTTTTGGAACAAAGGAAGCAAAACTCATCTGCTTAGACTGTGGAAGGAAACAGTGGGAGAAGATGGGAACTGGTGAAAAGAGGTTCAAATTTAGCCTTTGAGCAGAATGGGAGGAGAATAAAAAGAGAAAAGATTTTTCATAATTAGCATTTAAAGCTTTGCTGATTTTGAAAACACAATTGTCTTACCAGCAATTACTAAATTTTTATAATCTTCCGCTCAATTGTATATTTTAGCCTGAACACAGAAATAGAAACGGTGAAAGATTAAAAAAGACCCAGGAACAGAGTTTTATAGGATTAATGCAAAAGAAGGACAAAAAGACAAAAGAAAGGTAAACAAATTCCTGAAAACTTTAAGCATACAAGCCAAAGACTGTCAATTCCTTGTTAAGTATGTGGTTCTACATCAGAGAAATGCCTGGAAAGAAGTACTGCAGACTCTTTTTTCCTTTTCACATCATCAAAGTTTTCTTTTGCATACAAAACTATATTGTATTGTGGAGATTGGGGTTTGAGATTTAAATAGATGTGAATGCAGGGATAGTTTGAAACTCTCATATATTCAATCCCTGCCCACTATTTTAGTTTGTCACTGTGCCTCTTTAAATACAGCACCTAGGGGCACCTGGGTGGCTCAGTGGATTAAGTATCCAACTTCGGCTCAGGTCATGATCTTGCCATTCGTGGGTTGAGGCCTGCGTCCGGCTCTGTGCTAAGAGCTAGCTCAGAGCCTGGAGCCTGTCTTTGGATTCTGTCTCTCTCTCTCTTTGTCCCTCCCCTGCTTGCACTGTCTCTCTCTCAAAAAATAAATAAAATGTTTAAAAAATTAAATACAGCACCTAGAAGAGAGTCCATTGCTTTAACTATTTCCTGGCTACAGAAAATTACAGTGGAATTTTAAGGTTCTGCAGAAATGCTCACATAATGATCCCTGAGCTGTGGAGCTCAAACATACATCTCTTGATCACTTTAATTTTCAAATCATTTCTGCCTAAGGTCTTATCACTGGTTTCTTGAAGTAGACATTGGGTTCCCAGTGGTTTTTCATCACAAAGGGAATCATAATGACATTGTGAAAACATGATTTAAAATCCAATTTAATCCACAAAATGCTTACTTCCAGGTTTGGAAATTTGAGAAGGTTATGTTTAATTTTTAGGAATTAAAGCATTATTTCTGAGAGAAAAACATTTTGGCCTAATGTGGTTTCAATAATACTGAATAAAAAAATAAAATATATCTGAGGGATTATATAAAGGTTATATTTACTATATATTTATTTTTCTTTCCCACTGGAATGTAAACACTAAAAGAGCAGAGACTTTGCTGTCTCTAACCCTAGAAAAGCATCTGGTACATAGCAAGCACTGATTAAATATCCACTGGCATATTAGTACCATCCAAACAGAAAATGGGTGGTATGCAAGGTTCTCCTGAAGCTTAATGCTAAATCTAACTCTAAACTCCTAAACAACCTTTTAATAGTTTCTTGTTCCCAGTTTTCTGATATACTTAAGTAGATAAATATGCAAAAAAATGGGAATTTACTATTTTTAATGTTTATTTACTTTTGAGACAGAGAGACAGAGACAGAGGGTGAGCAAGGAAGGGGCAGACAGAGGGAGACCCAGAATCTGAAGCAGGCTCTAGGCTCCGAGCTGTCAGCACAGAGCCCGACACGGGGCTCAAACTTGCTAACCACAAGATCATGACCTGAGCTAAGTCGGACGCCCAACTGACTGAGCCACCCAGGTGCCCTGGGGAGTTTACTATTTTTAAAGATCATTGCTTAAGATGAAATTAAGTTTAAACATTTAAAACTGAAAAATAAAATGAGTATTACTATACCCATGAATACTGACTGCTGATCCCAGAAACATCCCCACAGTTTGGAAACTCAAGAGGCTGCTAAAACTTTGGGATAAAATCTAGTCTCCCTATTTCCACATTAAAAACATTATCACAGTGCATCGTAAGTTCACCCACACCCTGTTGTACAAAATATTCACATACCCCTTACATTTAACTTAAATCCAGTAGAATTAGAACTGCATTGGACACTTTATATAGTTAATAAAACATGAATCTCAACGCATGTAATCACAGAAAAACTTTATAAAAACATAAGCAACTAGTAAATCATTTTCATTCAAAACCACATTTCTTCTTAAATGTTAGTAAACAGCTCCATGTGTCTAATAGACAATTAAATTACATGTAAATTTTTCTCTTACCTAGTTTTACAGGAAAGCCTGGAGGAAGCTTCATCTGAACAAATTCTCTAAGCTTGTTAAAGTGCTTGAAGGGAGCTATTACTTCCAAAACATTCAATAATCTGAAAAACGAAAGAAAAAATGTTATCATTTTTAAAATTGATTTACTTGTGCCCTATGTTGTTTTATAACTATATGCATCAAACTCAGACAGTAAGTTAACTTCTAGATGTTAAGGATGAGGAAATGTAAGTTTACAACTTTTACAGTTGAATGTAAAGCCACAATTTCCACAGTTGTTTGATTTCAGATTTATACTTAAATGAACTCAAGGCTTACACCCATGTTCTGAAGTCTACACATTCCTGAGTTCTTTACTTAGCCTCACTGTTTGGGTGGCTGTATTTCACGGTCAATTCTGTATGTGTGAAGGGCTCTTATGTGCTTAGTACTCCTTAATTTCTTGCAGATTTCATAAATGAGTGTTCTGTTTCGCTAGAGGGCAATCTAGCTGGCATAAAATTTGTTTATGCTTCTTTCCCTCTGAATTACAATTTCATGATGTCTCCCAGGATTCAGTAGTACTACTAGTCATTAACTAGAACTTCTCCTTTCATCTTTTGGTTGGATGGATTTCATTTTCAAGTAGTATTTTTCTCTCAAAGTGGACTCATGGCTGCTATATTTCTTGAATTCTTCTGTGTTTTCATCAACTGCCTTGATATGTAAATGACATTGTAGCCAGATAAACTACTTGATCACACTTTGTCTCAGAAACGTCAGAGATGTGAAAAAATTTTAAAGCCAGGTTTTTAACCTCTTTTTTTGGATTTCCTTGTCAACAATTGAAGTCCAACAGTCTAATCAGGATAACTATTGACACAGTCATTATTGATTTTTCTTACTGGAACGTAATATTATGTTACAAACTCAGTGTTTCCTTACAGAAAAATTGTCTTTTATTCTACTTTGAATACTATTTTGGTTACATTTTGGAGGCTTTTTATATAAGTGGATCACCAATGATCCTTATGTTGAATCCTATTCATCCTCCAAAAACACTGCTTGCTTCTCTAATTCCTTTAACCTCTTCTCTTTAAATTCACTATGAGCTATCAAATTTTATTTTTCAGCCCTATCTATTGTGTTCATTGTTGTTTCTAATATATTTATTTTGCAACAGTGTTATTTAGTGCTTATTTCCTTAGCTTTATAATCTCCTTTTAATTTCATTCTATTATTATCTCAGAATGATCCAGTTTACTGATTTCACATTCTTTTTACATTTTTCTATAGCATTTACAAAGAATTGTCTTCTGTCTTTTGATCTATGTTATATTCTAGAATGAATTTTTTGTCTGGCTTTTATATGCTATGTTTCTTCTTTTCAGAAGGAATGGTTATAATAGCCGTATTTTATAAATAATAATGCACCTGGGGTTTTTTTTTTCACATATTAACAGTGAAATTGGGGTAACTCCTAAAATTGATAGCATCTTACAAATAGCCAAAAATTTCTTCTTTATTAGAACATAAAACTGGTGTATCCTTGAGTCAACTGGGTCCAAGATAGAATGAATTATGCAGATTTATATGTATGGCTAATGCCCTTCCTACATCTTGTAAGAACTATCAATCTCCCTCTCTGATCTATATATTGAGGGCTATATATAGCTCATTCTATTTTTCTATATTTAGGCTATTGAGAAGTATGAGGCATGCATATCCTTGGTAAAAAATATGACTCCTTCTTTCTTCTATGAGAATTATTTTTTAATATACTAAGCCAGTTTAAAAGGGAAAGGAAGGAAAAAGGAAAAATAGCCTGGGGCTTCAGTTTATCCTTTACTTTAGAGAGAAGGCTGAAGTTATAGTTCTGTCAGTCAGCTCTATTTCTACACCTCTCCCATTCCACCTCTCTCCAAACTGACTTATTTTTTAATAAGCATCTGATAAGTACAGGTTTGAAAGAATATATTCAAGATGTTCATTGCAGTATTGTTCACAATGGTGAAAAACTACAATCAAAATGTTTATCAGTAGGCGGGTGATAAAATAAAGGACAGTACATCAATACTACAAAATAAGGAAAGAAGAAAAATAAAAATGTAATTATTGTACAATCTCTGAGATACACTCATTTTTATTTATTTATTTAATATAATTGTCAAGTTGGCTAACATACAGTGTATACAGTGTGCTCCTGGCTTCAGGAGTAGATTCCCATGATTCATCACTTACATACAACACCCAGTGCTCATCCCAATAAGTGCCTTCCTCAATGCCCATCTCCCATTTTCCCCTCTCCCCTAACCCCCCCCCCGCCATTAACCCTCAGTTTGTTCTCTGTATTTAAGAGTCTCTTATGGTTTGCCTTCCTCTCTGTTTGTAACTTATTTTTCCTTCCCTTCCCCTATGGTCATCTGTTAAGTTTCTCAAATTCCACATATGAGTGAAAACATGATATCTTTTTCTGAATGACTTAGCATAATACCCTCCTGTTCCATCCACGTTGTTGGAAATGGCAAGGTTTCATTTTTTTATCATCAAGTAGTATTCCATTGTATAAATATACCACATCTCCTTTACTCATTCATCAGTTTATGGACATTTGGCTCTTTCCATAATTTGGCTATTGTTGATAGCGCTGCTATAAACATTGGGGGACATGTGCTCCTATGAATCAGTACTCCTGTATCCTTTGGATAAATTCTAGTAGTGCTATTGCTGGGTCACAGGTAATTCCATTTTTAGTTTTTTGAGGAACCTCCTCATTGTTTCCAGAGTGGCTGCACCAGTTTGCATTCCCACCAACAGTGCAAGAGGGTTCCCCTTTCTCCACATCCTCGCCAACATCTGTTGTTTCCTGAGTTGTTAATTTTAGCCACTGTGATCGACGTGAGGTGGATCTCAATGTGGTTTTGATTTGTATTTCCCTGATGATGAGTGATGTTGAGCATCTTTTCATGTGTATTAGCCATCTGGATATCTTCTTTGGAAAAATGTCTATTCATGTCTTCTGCCCATTTCTTCACTGGATTATCTGTTTTTCAGGTGTGGAATTTGGTGAGTCGTTATAGATTTTGGATACTAGCCCTTTATCTGATATTTCATCTGCAAATATCTTCCCATTTTGTCAGTTGCCTTTTAGTTTAGTTGATTGTTTCCTTTGCAGTGCAGAAGCTTTTTATCTTGATGAGGTCCCAATAGTTAATTTTCACTTTTAATTCCCTTGCCTTTGAAGATGTGCCAAGTAAGAAATTGCTGTGGCTGAGGCAAAGAGGTTGTTTCCTGCTTTCTTCTCTAGGGTTTTGATGGTTTCCTGTCTCACATTTAAGTATTTCATCAATTTTGAGATTATTTTTGTGTATGGTGTAAGAATGTGATCTAGTTTCATTCCTCTGCATGTTGTTGCTGTCCAGGTCTCCCAGCACCATTTGCTAAAGAGATTGTCTTTTTTTTTCATTGGGTACTCTCCTGCTTTGTCAAAGATTAGTTGCCAATACATTTGTGGGTCCAACTGTGGGTTCTCTATTCTATTCCATTGGTCTCTGTGTCTGTTTTTGTGCCAATACCATACTGTCTTGATTACAGCTTTGTAGTAAGGAATGAATTGAAGCCTAGGCTATTTGGTTTCCTTCTTGGTTCCTTTACCCTTCTAAACTGGCCTACTATACACTCATTTTTAAAAGAAATAACAAAACTGGGGTGCCTGGGTGGCTTAGTCGATTAAGTGTCTGACTTTGGCTCAGGTCATGATCTCACAATTCATGAGTTCAAGCCTCGTGTTGGGCTCTGTGCTGACAGCTCAGAGCCTGGAGTCTGCTTCGGATTCTGTGTCTCCCTCTCTCTCTGCCCTCCCTCCTTCTCTTCTCTTCTCTCTCTCTCTCTCTCTAATAATAAACATGAAAAATTTTTAAAAATAAAGAGAAAAAAAGAAAAAAACAAGACTCACAGAACAAAATGTAAACCATCCCTCAAGCTTATAAAAATATAATACACACAGAAAAATCTAGACAAAAATGCACCAATTATTCACCTATTAACTATTAGTGAAGTAGAAGTAAACTGTCATTTTTATTCTATAAACTTCCATGCTATTAGTTTTCCAATGAACATGTATTCATTTGCTACTTTTATAATTTAAAAACAATTCAAAAATTTATCTGGTTAAAATAGTAAAAATGTTAATAATTTGTGTATCAGAAAATGTCTAGAAGGGTGACATAGTATCAGAGCAATGGTTATTTGCTTTTTCATTTCAAAGGCCTCAAATGCAATGCTCAGATGCAAATATTATCACAGCCTTTAGGGTTTCATGGTTTCTTTCATAAACTTGTATAGTTTGCATCAAACTTACGACTCAATTCCCAAGGGAAATTCCTGGCTCATGGCTATTGTAGCTTTAAATGTTTTCTTACTCTCTTTGCACACCAGTTCTCTACCCAGATGAGGAGCTCTAAAATGGGGGGAAAAAAAATTAGGAAAAGTTTTTCTACATGTTATCATCTTCCTATAAAAAATCTGTCATCTTCTAAGGACATCATTAATATTTTAATTTTTCTTACTCTGTACAGAAATAAATTTAAATCATACTAAAAGGACTTAAGACATATATAAGAAATGAGACAAGGGTAACAAAAAAATAAGAAACTAGTAGCATACTGAAAAGTTCAGAAAAAATGACCAAACTCAACCAATTTCATAATTGAATATAATTTTAATAATCACTATTTTTAGGAATAAACCAAATCACTAGAAAAAATAAACTTTAAAAATATTATTGTATATCTCTAAAATCACTTATCCAATTCAATCTCTTACTGTGTACACTTCTTAGCACTGGCCAATAAGAAGTAAAGAATAAAGAATTTTATATTAACTATAGTTTATTAAAAAATGGAAACATTTTGTATAACTTAGAAAAGTATAATAAAAAAACCCTAAATATTAAAAAAAAATACTTATGACAACTTCTTCCTAATCATGGAAGTAGGTGATATTTTATTCTCTACCAAAAGGAATATTTTCTACAAACAACTGTACCTTCTTTGACACAGTGGCCAGAAAAAAATTTCTTTTTATTCATTTAAAATAAACCATTTTAGGGCATCTGGGTTGCAGTTAAGCATCCGACTCTTGATTTCAGCTCAGTTCACAATTTCACAATTCCTGAGATAGAGCCCGCAAGTCAGGCTCCACGCTGACAGCAGCTGACAGCAAAAGGCCTCCTTAGGATTCTCTCTCCTCCTCTCTCTGCCCCTCCCCAGCTTGCATGCTCTCTCTTTCTCTCAAAATAAACTATTAAAAAATAAATAAATAAAACCATTTATTCACTCATCATCCTTTTATTCAATAAATATCTACTACATACAAACCATGTAATAGGTATTCTAGTAAGGATCAGTAATATAACATTTTGCAAATAATTTTTTTAAATGTTTATTTTATTTTTGAGAGAGAGTGAGAGAGAAAGAGCACAGGCAGGGGAGGGGCTGAGAGAGAGGATACAGAGGATCCGAAGTGGGCTCTATGCTGACAGCAGAGGAGCCCAACATGGTGCTGAAACTTGTGAAGCACAAGATCATGACCTGAGCCGAAGCCGGGTGCTCAACCGACTGAGCCACCCAGGTGCCCCAGGATCAGTAATATAAAATTAAAGCAGAGTCTTTTGTAAGGATGATGAGAAGAAGTCTGGCACAGGCTAAAACAAAGAGATAATGGCAGAAGATGAGCTTAGAAAGGTAAAAAGTAGGAAAACAGTGAATGGCTTTACCTGCCATGTAAAGGCTCAGGACAGTAACAGAATATAAAAGTTCACATATAACAGAAAAACTCAAATAAGCAACTTCAATGGGAAATTCCTCACACTATATTTCCTTTGAATAGCATCAGAAAGATGTGGGACAAAAGGAAACAGTGTTTCAGCATCAAGCAATATGAAAGAGAACAATTCCATTCTCATCACACTTAATCCATATTTTTAAAAGAAAAAAGAAGTTCCTCAGAGAAAACCATACTAATAATTCTAAAATAATTTTATACCTAAATATTCACATTTTTCCAAACTGTTCTTTCTAAAAACCACTGAACAAAATAAAACCCAAAAAACCCCTTACTTTCCAAAATAAAACAAAAAAACTTACTTTCCATTTTCAGCAGATATATATTCTTCCCATGTAATAGTGTTCTGAGGAGGAGGTGTAAGGGACTGTCTTCGAACCGGCTGCCAAAAAATAAAAAGAAACAAAGAGACAAAGACAGAGAAAGAGAGAGGAAAGAAAAATGTCATATTTTAAAAAATATAATAAAAACATTGGATACACTATTTAAATTACTAATGTACTTAAATTAAATTCTTCAATGTAATGCTTTAAGAAGTACTTCTGAGACAGTTTCATGGTGATTTAAGCTCCATCAGTAAGATTATCATTTTTTTTTAAGTCTCAAGACAAGTATCATAGTAACAAAATCCATTCATTCAATGTTTTAATCATCTAAAATATTCCTGGTATTATGCCAGATGTTGAATATGGGAACTAAAGAGAAATATAAAAAGTAACCCTGACTTCAAGGAATTTACAATTCAGAGTTGGAAAGAAGAAAAAAAAACATAAAGACATAACAGAATTATAAAGTATTCCATGATTAAAGGCCAAATGAACTTACAAAAAACTGAGTAGTACTGAAGTTCAGAAAAAAGAAGCACCTTCTATGGACAATAAATTGTGACTAAGAGTGGGGTCTCACATTTAAATGAAAACAAAATAAAAATATTTTAGACAAGAAGAATTAATGGTAAAAAAAAAAAAAGTTGTTGATTTATTTGAACTTTTGAAAAGGGAAGTTCAGAATGGAGATCAACACAATAGTGATAAAGATCATGTCAGCTTTTAAAACTTACAGGTTGTCTTTGTTAAATATCAATTTGTATCACCAGAGGATGGACTGGCAATAAGGACTAAGGGTATGGCAGCAGAAACTGAAACCTGCTAAGGAAAACTACCAAGACAAATTCATGGAGCCAAAGGGCAATAAATGAAAGACTGATATAAATAACAAGATAGTTAACACTGGGAGAGGGCCCCATTCAGAGAAGTACTGTTTTTTGGATATTATGAGCATTAGATGTTAATAGGCAGGATATTAGAGCTGTTAAAATCAAGGATTTTGAAGACACCAAACTGAGTTGCAATCTTAGCTCCACTCCTGGTAGCTGTAGAAATTTGGGCAAGTTACATTATCTTTTATGTCAACTTAACTCACCTGCAAAATGGGAGTATGACCACCTATCACATACTGCCTAGGACAGAATAAAGTATTCAGTAAATAACCGTAACAGTTATATCCTGGGAAGTTTCTAGAGGGCAGTTACAAAAAGAAAAGGGAAGAAATCAGAGTTAAAGATACGGGAATTCTCTGACTAGATTAAAAAAATTAAGTGAGAAAACAGAGGGTTGATGACTAACTCCTAAAAACAATATGCATTGGTGGTCTTGGGGGGTGGCGTGGAAGAGACAGAAAGAAGTCGAATATTAATCAATACAGAAAAAAAGACAAATCAGAGCATCGAGTTGTCAGGGAGGCCAAAAGACTGTTAAATATCACAACACAAAGACTTCAAAGAGAAAGACACCTGAAAAAGAGCCATGCATTTTACTGGTTAGAAGTCATTGAGATCTTTGAATAGCATCAAAGGATGTGGGAAAAAAGGAAACTAACAGTGTCTGAACATCAGCAGCATGAAAGACAACAATTCTATCTGTGAAAAGCTTACAAGAGACACACAGAAAATAGGTTATCATCCAGAATGATGGGAGCTATGATTTAGGGATCTAAAGGAGGAGATAAAATCACAGAGAAGAGGTTTCTGACTCAGACTGGAGTGGCCAAAGATAAGTGCCAGCAATCATGGTTCCTGAGTAGACGAGTTGAAAAGAAAGAATAAAATCACCAGTTGAAGGAGACTGAGGAAAAGCACAATGGTGAGAAAAATTATGTGGTGTAATGGAAAACTTGAAAGTGTAGTGTGTCTACTTAGTGGGAATAGAAAATACATGAAGAGAAAGTGGTAAGAAACAGGGGTAAGTAAGCAAGTCAGAAATGAGAAAAGGTAGTTTGGAAGGGTTTTGTGCAACGAGGAGATTGTATTTTATTCAGGAATCAATGGACAAATATTTTGATCAACATAATGTGGTTTTTTTAAACACACATTTTGGAGCCAGATTAAACCCTGTCTTTGCCAATTACTAACTGACTTTGGATACATCATTCAACCTCTTGTCTCAGGTTAGTCAACTATATAACTCACAAGGTGTTGTGAGGATAAAAATGGCTTGTTAAATATAAAGTACTTAAAACAGTGCCTGACACATAGTAATTACTCTATACATTTTAACTACTGAGTACAGGCATTACATAGTTCAATCTATTTCAGACAGATCACTCTGGGATCTGTGTGTAAGTTACAAAGCTATCTCAGTAATCCAAATGAGAAATGATAACAGCATCCTGTTTCAAAATGGAAGGAGAAAATAGATTCAAGAAATCTTCAAGACTTTGTGATTGATCAGACACAGGGGCAAGGAAAGCTAAAAGAAGTCTAAGGACAAATTTCAGGTTGCTTGTTTGGGTAACAAACTCAAGACAGAGAAGACAGGAAGGAGAAACAAAATTGATCAGATTTAAACATATTACATTTTAGATACTTATGTTTATCCAAATGGAGTGGATAGAAAGCACACAGATCTGATTATTAGGAGGAAAGCCACTGTTGAAAGTATATTTTAGGTGAGAGTTACCAGTGTTTACGTGGTAACAGAAGCATCATCAGATATGTATACAACCAATGAGACATTAGACACCACGAACTGTCTACCCAGTATCTATTCTCCCATTCTTTATTGTAAAATAAATAAATAAACCTCTCATTCAAATTTTTCACTAGACATATGACTTCCTAGATTAAAGACTTATTTTTCTAGCCATCGTTGCAGCTAGCTAAGTGTTACTATGTTACTAGGTTCTAACCAATGGAATGTGAGCAGAGGGATGTGTGCAACTTCTGATTGGGTCCTCAAACAAAACAGGCAAGTCCTCTCCTTCCAAATTATTATTAGTAATTACTACTATTCCTGCTACCTGGAATACTAAATAGGTAATAAATAATCTTAAACCATGTGGATGAGAGTCACATCTAATAGCAAAGAAATAAGACAAAAAAGACTAGGTCTGAGATTAACCCACAGAGCAGAGATACCACACAAACTCAGATTTTTACAGGAGGAAGAAGTAATATCAATTTAATACATAACATGGGATACTACACATAAAGCTGTGGTATATGGCAATGGCTAAATACAATGACAAGCAGGCTTAAAAGGTAATTAATGACCCTCACAAATATTGTGATATGAGGTAAAAATAGTATCTTATGGCATTGCAAAAGACAGACAGATACACGCTAACTAACAGAACCTGTAATTCTAGGGGTTAAGACTGGAAAAACTTAAGACTGCTGCTCCAACCCAGAAAAATAGCAAAGGGTAATCTCACCTCCACCCAAATCTCTAACTAAGTAGGCCATAATCAATTTCTCTTTCAGAACACTGCTTCAAATTTGTCTACTCTTGCTTCCAGTCTGGTTAATACTTGTGTATATTTGACCATAACTGGTTTTATACTTGTATATATATGTATTATCATACATACACATATATTATCATAATACAGACTCATTTGCCAGGTATGATTAATGTGGCATGTCATTTATTTTTTTCAGGTAATAAACTTCTCTAAGCAGTTTCTACTATTTCCAATAAAATTCTTCCTAAACTGTACATTATATATTATCATCTTATAAAGAGTCTGTAATGAACCTAATTTTAACCTTTGATATCAAATTGATATCAATCATGATATCAACTATATTTTAATAAGGTCTTTCCTAGTTTGTTTATTCCAATTGATCCTTTGTTATAAACTGACACTTGTAGCTATATCCAACAGTGTTCCCTCAACACTGCTACCATAGCTAGCTAATGAAACAGGAAGACATGAAGGCTGCCACAGGATACCAGATGGTTTTCTAATGTTACTTCCCCAGGTCAACAGGTTCTGTAACTGAAATGTTATCAAACCTTTCTTCATGATTAAATGCAAAAGTTTGAATGCCTGTTTTCCTTGAAGCATACAAAAAATATTTGTTAAATTTATTGCTAGGTTTGCTACTATTCAATTATTATATAGCAAAGGCTTCTGGATGGTTAAGACATTCATTTATTTTATATCTATGTATTGCTATTTAGATTTTATGTACTTAAAAAAGACATAAATAGTAATAGACTTTAACTCAATATTATATATTTATATTTCTATGTTTTAAATATTATATATACATATATATTGTACACAATAAATGCTTTTACCAATGACTCTATATCTAAGATATAAATGGAGCATTGTTCCCTCTTGCAACAATAATTGGTTAGGACAAAAAGGGAAAAAATTACCAAAAACATAGGAGCAAGTACCCATCACTTAAGAATTTCTGAGCACTTAAATTTTACTACTAAAAATATTGTCAAGGGGTGCCTGGAAGGCTCAGTCCAGTTAAGTGTCCAACTCTGGCTCAGGTTATGATCTCACAGTTCATGAGTTCGAGCCCTGCATCAGGCTGTGCTGTCAACACAGAGCCCACTTTGGAGGCTCTGTATATCAAAAATATGTACTAAATATGAAAAACATTATCTGGAAAGGAGGGAGAGGAAGAAGAGGCATGGAAAACTAGTTTAATGGCAAATAATTCTTCCTAAATGCTATCTACAAGTCATTTATTATGGAAATTAGAAAAAAATATTTGCTTAAAAAAAAGAAACTCAAAGCTATTCATACACAATAATGAATACAAATTTATTCTGAAAAAATTAGACACTTATTTTTAAAAACTGAATTTCTATTAAAACAAGGCCTCAAACTATATTTTCATGTTTTTTAAAATAAGATTAATCATATATATTTTCTAGGCTCTTGAAATTCTCAATAATGCTCCAATGTCAAAACTATTTTTTACTAATATGTTTTATGAACACAATTTTTTAAATATAATACTGATTTTTTTTACATTTACCGACAGTATCTTTCCAGTATTATATCTTAATGTTCTGCCACTCCTCTTCCAACTTCAGCTTCCCAATATTTTGAAAGAATTCCTAAGACATGTTAAACATCTGAATATACAGAAAGAAGCAACTCTGACCAAGGCAGACTGGAAAGGAATATACTTAACAGCCTGGGTTAAGTAAGGGTCCTATATTTTGTGTATGTTTTATTAAACTCTGGTATATATTTTTTTAAACTGTTAACATTGTAAAAATAGTTCATCATTAAAATGGATGATCCCTCCCTTTACTCTTTTTAACCCCAATTTTTAAATTCTGCAGCTAATTCATATATACCTTTCCTAAAAAGCTTATGTAGGTTTAAAAGAACTATATTCCCAAAATTATCTACAAAATGCATTCAAATATTTCTCTCCTCCTTTAATTCCCACTACTGAATATAATTTAAACTGGTATCAGTTTCATGCTGCTTTCCCTGTGTTAGCAAATTGTATCTAAGAAAATACACGTACACACAAACACACATATACAAATACAACTTTCTGTATCTTTTTTATAATTAGACTTATCAATACTATTTTGATGTTCTTGCATCCTGTACCTTACCTGATTCAACCAAATCAAATTATATGTATAGATGAGTATCTGATAGAATTACTATTTTCTTTAAATTTCTTCTAAATATTTATAATTGAACTCCAAAAAGATTCTGAAATGTAATTCTTCAGTTCTTCCCTATCAAAAGTCCAAACAACATATGATGAGATACATACTTCCTTCATTCTAAAACAATTAAAAATATAATCTTACAAGGATTATAGAGCTAACAAATAATAATACAGTCATGGCTCCTAGTAATTCTTAAGAAATTACTTCTGCCAGATTGAAAAATAGTAAAATGATTTTTTTTAATTCATATTGGTATTTAAAAAAAACCCTTCTAAGGTCAGGAAAAAGGCATGGCACCTGCTCTCAGGACTTTTATTCAACATTATATTGGTGTTACTTCCTAATACAATAAGGTAAGAAAAACAAACAAAGGCAAAAAGAGTACCAAGGAAAAAGTAAATCTTTATTACCTGATGATACGGTCATCTGTAGAAAACCCTAAGGAATCTAAAAAAATCTATATAATATATAAATATCATATATATTTCTACATACTATCAAGGAATGACTGGAAAATGAAATCTAAAAACATTACCATTTATGAAAGCACTAAAAAATACTAAATGCTTGAGAGATAAATGTAGTAAAATATGTGTAAGACTTGTATACTAAAAACTACAAAACACTTCTGAGATAAACTATAAAAGATCTAAATAAATGAAGAGATATACCATGTTCGTGAAACTGAAGATTCAATATTTTTATGATATCAAGTCTCCAGACTTTAATTTACAGATTCAACACTACCTCAACATAAATTCCAGCAGGTTATTCAATGGAGGACGCATAGCCTTTTTTGTTTTAATGGTGCTAAATCAACTGGACATCAAAGGCAAATAAAATGAAGGAAGGAAGGAAGGAAGGAAAGAGAAAGAGAGAGAAAGAAGTAAAAACATGTCATAACTTATACAAAATTAATTAATTGGTGGACTTAAATGTAAAATGTAGAAATATAAGACTTTATCAAAAACATATGAGAAAATCTTAGAGACTTGCAAATAAGCATAGAGATTTTCAACTTGGTGGAAGCAATAAAACAAAAACTGATAAACTGGACCTCATCAAAGTAAAAACTTTTCCTTTCAAAAGACCCATTTAATAGTATGAAAAGATAAGCTACAATGTAGGAAAAAAATACCTGTAAAAACATCTGACAAAGAACTATTATCTAGAATATATAAAGAATTTTGAAAATTCAACAGTAAAGAAACAATCCAATTAGACAATGGAAGACATAGAGGAGACATTTTATCAAAGAGGATTATAAATCTGTATATTTTTCAGCAAATAAGCACAGGAAAAGATGAGCATTCAAATATCATTAGCCATTAGGGAAATGAAATAAAACCACAGTGAGATAGCACTTTCTGTCCCTCCAAAATTCATGTGTTAAAACCCTAGCCACCAATGTAATGGTATTTGAGGTGAGGCCTTGGGAGGTTAATTAGGATTAGATGAGGTCATAAAGGCGGTACCCACATGATGAGATTACTGTTCTTATAGGATAAGGAAGACCAGAGTGCTCTTCCCTACCTAAGAACACACCAAGAAGTCAGTAAGAAAACCTTATCTGGGAGGCAAGAAGGCCAAAATCATGATCTTGACTTCCCAGCCTCCAGAACTGTGAAAAATAAATTATTCTTGTTTAAGCCATCCAGTCTATGGTACTTTGTTATGCACCATAAGCTAAGTAAAACACTATCAAATGAGTAAAATAAATAATAAAAAGTAAGACTAAAAATAATATAAAAAAAGAATGGGTAAAATAAAATTTATGACAATAACAAATTTTGGAAAGGCTGAAAAGAAACAATCACTCATACACTGCTTGAGAGAATGGAAAATGGGAAATTTTCACAGTTTCTTATGAAACTAAACATTCAACTGCCACACAACCCAGCAACTGTACTCTTAATTGCACTTGGACCTGAGTGCAGTCTTTTTATGTGTGTGTATGTGGAGGGGAGGGATATGAACTCTTCATTATGGAGGGAGCTTTGAATGGACCAGAGCAAGAACAGGACCTGGGCATTCTAGAGATAAGTATTGAAAGAGAACTTCAAATATCTCCATCTGACCTCAGTCTGTACTTTCTAATTGATTAAGTTCTTCTTTCCAGTCATCTTTTAACTCAGGCAAAAACCCTACAGGCAAAGCATCCCTTGACAGGAACCCAAACTACTCCTTCCAGCAATAAGAACTGCCAAGACACCACCAAGACCCTGTGTGACTGACCTCAAGACAATGATCAACCTGACCTTTACTGTCCAGCTGCACGTACTCACTGACCTTTGTCCCACATTTTCCTTACATAAACCCAGTATCCTTACACTTTGGATAGACTTTGAGTCATCAGTTAGCTGTGTTCCCGGTGTTGGCCTCACTGAAATACATTCCTTTCTTGTTTCACCACCCCTCGTCTCTCTGCCTTTGGATTTTGTCAGTGGCAAGTGGCCAAACCTGGTCTATTTGGGATCTCCAGAGCCAAGTGCTCTTGCACCAATGGACCCCAGTTACAGTATGAACAGTACACAGAGTAGATAAATCAAACAACTGGCATGAACCATTGTCCAGAGCCACCAGGGCAGTGGAGGCACACAGGGTTCTAGGGCCCATACCCTCAAGGGTTCCTTGCCCATTTACCCCTCACACACACATATAAGCAGCCAGCTTCATGCATTCCCAAAGAGAACATTTGTCCCAGAGAAATAAAGAGTTATGTTCACACAAAAACCTATATATGAATGTTTACGACAGTTTTACTCATTAATGGCCCAAACTGGAAACAACCCAAATGTCCTTCAATAGGTGAATAGTTAAGCAAACTATCGTATATTCATACCATGGACTACTACTCAGTAGGAAAAGGAACAAACTACTGATTTACACAACTTGGAAAAATTACCAGGGAATCAACCCTAGTGAGGGGGAAAAAAAAAAAAGCCAGTATCAAAAGGTTATATATAACACCCTTGAAATGACAAAATTTTTAAAATGGAGGAACAGATTAATGGTTGCCAGGGATAATGGACAGGGAAGGGACAAAGGGGCAAAAAGGCAGAACCTGTGCCTGTACAAGGGGAAGGAGAGATCTTGTGGTGATGGCCATGTTCTATATCTTGCCTATAAATGCAAATACCCTGGTTGTGGTATGATATTACTGTTTTGCAAAATGTTAACATTGGAGGAAACTGGGTGAGGCGTGTATAGAATCTCTCTGTATTATTTCCTACAACTATGTATGTGAACCTACAATTATCTCAAAATGAAAAGTTGAATTAAGAAAAATCAAGCAGGCCTTTATGTAAAAATTGATTGATCTACAGATTCAACATCATCCTAATCAAAATTCCATCAAGTTTTTTATCTTTTATAGAAATTGACAAGTTGAATCTAAATATTCATCAAGAACTATACAGTTCAAGGGGCTATGATTCACACAGGAACTGTTTCCTTTGACTTCTGCCCAGAAGTCAAAAGCAAATTAGTTCATTTAATCCATATTATTTTGTTTTATTATATACCTATTTGGAATTAAACTATGTTTTAAGTTCGAAGTTCAAACCTACTGCTGATTAAAATGCCACTTAAAGGCCCCTTTAACAGGGGTGCCTGGGTGGCTCAGTGGGTTAAGGATCTGACTTCAGCTCAGGTCATGATCTCACAGTTCCTGAGTTCAAGCCCCACACTGGGCTCTCTGCTGTCAGCACAGAGCCTGCTTCAGATCCTTTGTCTCCTTCTCTCTGCCCCTTCCCCACTTGTTCTCTCTCTCTCTCTCTCTCTCAAAATAAATAAAATTTAAAAAATAAAGGCTCCTTTAACAATTCAGGTGGATTAGGTTATATTCCCTGCCCTAAAGAAAATCAAGTTGTCTACTGTTAAATTTAAATGTAGATAAATCACACAACTGAAGACAACTGGCATGTGGCCTATGAAATTCTATTCTACAAAGTTTTGTATCTACGTATTCATTCATCCCAAAATAGTTTACTGCCAAACCTAAACAAAGGTAGCAATAACTACCACCACAACAAAATCATTTAAAAAAAAAAAACGTACAATAAAATTTAAATCACAGGGCAAGTCCAAAGAAATGGACTATTGTCTGGTCTCCAATAATAGGAGAGGGTAGCAGCTTTGCTAAAGATGGAGCTCAGCATTCCCTCTCTCAGTTCATCTTCCCCATATCTATTCCCTGAGCATATCATGTCCTATATCTCCTACTGATCAAGAGATCAGTAAATTCCAGAAGGCTTCCAGAAAATGAAGCCCTGTGAGGCTCTATCCCACGGCCCAAAGAAAAGTGAGTACAAGAGGATCTGGCAGAAAGGGGAGAGGACCACACTACACAGGCATAACCACAACTTTAACATTTAATGAGGATTCTTAAACACTTCATATCCTGTACTTACTTAACTGAACTATGGCTGATTCACTAAGTACATGAAGTTCCTAAACATTAAAATATTTTCCTGGCACACACAGCATTACCATGAATTAGCTGGAATCTGGCAAACTACTCTGAAAAGTTTATCTATCCTTGAAACATAATCTGGCACAATACCATAGGAGAGAAACTAAACGTTCAAGGAATTCAAGCCTCCTCATAGTAGCCTTTAATCTTTTTGCTATTGTGACTCACATTTTACACTTCAAACCAGCATTCACACATACACCTATTTACAAACACGTACACCCCTGAAACTATGGTTTCATAAAGAAATAATGACCTATACTACATGTGATGCCCTTTGGGTTTACTCTAACATCTTTATTTAGACTCTAATTTCTTTCTTTTTAAAAAAGAGTGGTCACAGCCTACTAAATTGATTTCATAACCTACCAAGGGGTCCCTATGCTGCCTTCAATTTGAAAAACACTGCTATACAAATGTAGTAAAATGTTAACATTTGGGGAATTTTAATGAAGAGTATCCAGGAATTCTTTGTACTATTTTAGTTGGGTTTTTTTTTTTGTAAATCTAAAATTGTCAAAATAAAAAAAAAATTTAGGAACCCATCCAATTCATCTGATTAGGGAATAAGATTGCAGAGGCAATGATGATGTCCCATGTACCTTAGTATTTCCTAATTTCCCCTCCCCTTTCCCTGTCATACAATTCTTTACATAAAGCATGCTCTCAATATACACATGCTGAATAAAAAACTTATGGGAAAGTATAGATTAGAAATGACTTCATTAAGGCGGTAAATCTTTAGCTGGGCCCTCAGAGCAACAGATTGTAGTTGGTGAAGTAGGAAGAATATATGCAAAGAGACACAGATTAAAAATTTATACTGGGTTTCATGCTTATAAAATGATTTTAATCTGTTAATGAAGACTCAAAGACCAAGAATACAGTCACAAAAAAGTCACCAATGGCCCTATCACAGAAAAATAAAAGATGATACATAGTAAAAAAAAAAAAAAAAAAAAATCTATGAGTGTTCTTATATAAACTCACTGAGTGCCAGGAATGAAGTCTACACCCTCTCTCTTTAGAACATCATAAATTAGAAATATTATACCTCAAAATTCTGTTCCATTATGTTTCCACCTTTACTCAAACTCTCCATAATGGCCTTATTTCGAAGAATATCTTCTTCACTAAGATGTTCTCTTCTTTTTCTTGATTCTAAAACAAGTCCATTCACCAGATAAAAGTCTGCCAAAAAGTTTCCTACTCTTTCCTAAAACAAAATTAAATAATCAAAATAGTAAGTTTGAAAGTAATATACAATGTTTTTCCATAAATATGTAACATTTAAGTGAAAATAAATATTACCTTGGTATTTGAACTTTACAAATTATCTTACACATTTTATTAAATTTAAGAATATATATACAATTACACATTTCAAATTTGTAAAGGAAAATTTAAAACACACAAGATGTATGGTAGTTAATCTGCAAATGAATTAAATCTAAAAAGAAATACCACATAGTATTCCTTTAGAATCTACTCCCAAGTAGCACAAAGCTATCTGAAAACTTTATTTAGCTGATAGTCAAATATCATGAGTAACAAGGAGGGGTCAGGGATAATTACTGTTCCCATTTTATAGACAGAAAAAACAGTGGAATAAAAAGAAATAGTTTAAGTCATATAAGAAACTCTAACATAACTAGAATAAATTACCTGTTCCAATACTCTATTCTCTAACAGGATCAAACTTCAGGTTTGATCAATCAGCTGCTTGCTGCTTTCAATAAAGAAGAGAGAACAACAGAATAGTGTTGCTCACTAATACAATTACAATTAAGTGCTTATATTATGGATTAGGGATAGGGAAACTCAAGTGATATAAATGATATCAGGAAAAGAATTATTTCCTTTCAATGAAGTCCTTTCTTCAATATTAACCTTCACCTTTTTCAGACCCATGGGTGGTCAGTTTCAAATAGCTTACTACAAAAAACAAGATCAATAACTTACTGAAAACAAGCTTCTCATTTCTACCTGCATGCAAATCACTTGCTCTCCATCTTGCTGATGTTTTCTGGCATTCCAAAACTATGTGTTTAGAGTTATTTCCATGTCCACCTTGTTTTTAGTGGTCTCTTACCAGTCACCAAAAAGTAAGGCATTCTGCACCTGTTTCTACCTACAAAATGGGAACCATAAGTATTACTGACTCCCTCCTTACCTGTCAAAGATTTAAGAAGATCACCTAGATGCTGTTCAAGAGCTTTGAGCTGCTTAGCAGTAGCACTAGATGAATAGCAGCTTCAATTTTAATCTTCTCTTGAGCTGATCCTCTAATGCTGTCCAGAAGAACAGAGTACAAACAAATAAGACTTCAAGCCAACAAAGGGATTGCAGTGTAGGAGCTCACAACTGGGAATCCTATAATACTATTTATTGTAAAATAGGCTTAGAGAAGAAAGTTGATGAGCCTATATCTAAAAGTGAGAATTTTCTTAGGCTGAGAAATACTCAGGTGATAATTATCAGTTTTTGAAATCTTATGAGAAAGTGTTTATTAAAAGTAAATCATCATATCAATATAAATTTTAAGTGTATATTCTTCAGAATCCAGCCATTCCATTTCTTGCTATCTATAATAGACAATGCAAAAGCATATAGATGGATGATAAACACAACATCATTTATAATGGCAGAAAACTGGACCCAAATGTGTGTCATTCATCAAAATGTCCACAAATAAGAGACTGTATAAATAAACTACAATCCATATTACGGAATACTATGCAGTTATTAAAAAGAATGAAGTGGTATGGTACTACTGATAAGAAAAAGCTTCTAAACATAGTAAAGAGTGGGAAAAAAGGGTGCACAACAATAAATATAACACTAGAAAAAAATAAAGAAATATCAACGACTAAAGCTATGTATTACTAGGGATACATATTTATGAATGCAGAGCATAAAAAAAGGTTGAGTATACTAATGGATAATCCTCTACAAAGGGCTCTGGGGATTGAGTACTGGTAAAGGGGTACTTTACAGCTTTATGTATAAGGTTGTATGGTGATTAATTTTGTATCAATTTGGCTAGACTATGGTGCCCAGCTGTCTGGCTTCACACATATCTAGATGCTGCTATGGAGGTATTTTTTAGATGTATTTAACAGTTAAATCACTAGACTTAAAATAAAGCAGATTACCCTCCACAATGTGGGTAGGCTTCATTCAAACAACTGCCAACCTTAAGAGCAAAGACTAAAATTTCCCAAAGGAAAAGAAATTCTGCCCTAAGGCTGCAACACAGAAACCCTGCCTAAGATTCTAGCCTGCAGATTTTAGACTCAAGACCACATCAACTCTTACCTGAATTTCTGACCTTCTAGAGTGCTCTACAGATTTCCGACTGGCCAGTACATATCTTCACATAAACCAATTACCTTAAATAAATCAATGTCTCCCACACTCCTCCCTCCTTCTCTCTCTAGCCATATATTTATATACAGATATACATATATCTAGATAGAGATACAGATATCTCTTACTGATTTCCTCAAAGAACTCTAATACAAGCTGTTTTTATTTTTCGAGGAAGAATATATTCATTTCTACCATGTGTAATAAAACAGTTTTAAAAACATAATTTTTGAAAGCAATAAATCTTGGCCCTCACCTATATGATTTATTCTTAACTTTAAAACTTTACCAAATACTTATGTCTAATTAAAAATTTTTAATATATTTTGAACAGTCTTATATAACCTTCTGCTGGCAGATGAAATGGAATTATGGAAAGAATTTACCATTCACTAATGAGGTCATCTCCATGGATATTTATAATGACAGTGTTATAGAAATGTAAGCTTATTTAATTTTAGTCATATATATGGACTACTGAGAAACAGACACTGAGTAAATAATTTTGAAATCTAAATGTGGAAAGAAAAAAAAGATCCAGGGAAATGAATTCAAAAGTGTATTCCTCTTTGTGGTCTTCTTAAGAATAAATGCATTAGAAATATAATAGAACCATGTGAAGACACTGTTCCCTGTAAATAACAAGGCAGTTGACATCAAGAATCTTTTCCAACATAAAATTCAAATGAGCTAAACTTTCTCTCCTGGCTTCTTAAAAATATCTTCCAACTCTGTAAACAACCATTATAATTCCCTATCTTGATTCAAGGAGGAGGGAATAAACTACTGGAAGATAAGTCAGTAAGCTACTTCTTTCTACACCTCCCCCACGTTATTTTGGCAACATGAAAGAATAAACAATTTTTAAAATTGAAAAATCAACATTGGCACATACTGTTTTATCTTCCCGAAAAAGCCATCCTGTTTGGGCACGTGTGAAAGAAATTGATTTGGTTGATAAAGTTGCAGAGTAAATATCACTACTCATTAAAATGTCAACCTCTTCTTCTGTTTCCATCTCTGATTCCTGCAGTGGGAACAAAAGTTAAATACAAGATCGAGGTTTTCAAAGGTTATTAGTACTACACATATGAAAATATCAACAATTAAAATGTTACAGATTTCAAAAAAGAACAGATTCTTAAAAATGTGAAGTACTACTAATCTTAGAAACCAATTACAGAAGCTTAAGCTCCATATATCTAACTTAGAATTATGACTAATTATAAATCTATCAATACAGGGCACATGAAATATAATACTTTTACAGTGTTCAAAATATGTCATGGAAACAATACTGGATTATCCATTACAGAAATACAGAGTATGTAGAACAATTTCAAAAGATTAAGAATTAAGTTGACAGGTCTGAGACAAAATTCCCATATGAAGGTTTTTTTTTAAATACAGATAAATCTTACTTTAAATCTTTTCTCTTCCAAACGCCTACCACTATCATTTGAGTTCTTCCCTAATAGCTATAAAGTGGAAGGAAGAGGGAGGTAAGGAGAGAAGGAGAGAAGGAAGGAAGGAAAGAGATTTTCTCTATATTCCTTATAGAAAGAAATGGAATCCAAAATATCAACCCATGGTTTCTAAACTTAGTAAGTAGTCTTATTTCAGGTTTATCCTCTATAATTTCCCTGCATATAATAACTGATTATTATTATTCTTTTATAATGTTCATTTTTTATTTTTGAGAGAAAGAGAGAGAGAGACAGAGAGAGAGAGAGAGAGAGAGAGAGAGAGAATGAGCGGGGTAGGGGCAGAGAGGAAGGGAGACACAGAATCTGAAGCAGGCTCCAGGCTCTGATCTGTCAGCAGAGAGCCTGAAGCAGGGCTTGAACTCACTAACAGAGATCATGACCTGAGCCGAAGTCAGACATTTAACCAACTGAGCCACCCAGGTGCCTTTGATTATTATTTTTTGAAATGAGGGAAAAAAAGGTTTGTACTTGCTTCAAAGGCAGAAGACTAATTGATTGGGTATGGAGGGGTAAATGAGTAGATATAAAATGAGGTTCTATTCTATAACAGGCCAGGAGAGAATCTCTGATACTTAGGACTACAGTGTCCTAAGGAAAAAGAAGAAAAAAAAAAAAAGGCAGAAATAAAAAGCAGAAACTGGGGAATAAGAATTGTCCATAGCATTTACATCCTGATTTCTAGCTTCCTGAGAGGCCTGTTTTCTATTCTTTCCCACCAAACTTGACCCAGATTTAGTCCATTTCTCAACCTATGAAATTATAGAAAATAACAGCAATACCTTGGAACTGGGATAGTACCATTTCCTGCACCCTTACAAGAGAAAAATGAAAAATCTTGATATTAATACTAAAGCTAAAGAGGTAAAAATGTAGTTCCAGTAACCAAACTAATCTAAAGAAAAACTTTGGCTGCCATAGGATGCATAGAACTTTTAGACATTGTTTCAAATATATTATAAATCAATTAGGATTTTATGTATTAGCTTGGGAACAAAACTTTATATAAATAACACCATCTATGAAGAAATTTGCGTTAAGTTTTGGAAACCTTCTTTTCAAGTAAAAGTTTGAAACAGAACTCTTCTATAAATCATAGATTGACCATCTCCTAACTACATCCTGAAAAAGACCAATTGTTAATTACATTCATTCAACAAACATTTATCGTATGTATATTTATTATATACATACGATATAAATAATATAAATATTATTATATAAATAATAATATTTATATATTATTTATGTATGTATATTAGGCTAAACAACTACTCCCTGTTTGAGGATTAATGTTCAAAATCTAGCTTTGCTGTATTTTTTTAGGCATAAAATATACACACACACATACCCTAAATATCAATCCCTTGGTGATCTCATTGATACTATAACATTAGCTAATACTTATTTGAATTGCCTTAATCTCTGGCTTCTATGTCAATACCATGCTTCTAGCTCATTTGTTGCCTAGTTAGCTATCCTATAGTCTTTAATATGCAGGAGATCAAATTATTGAATAAATTATCCAAGAGTCTAGAATAAAGGCTGGTAAACTATGGCCAGTAAGGAAAATCCAGTGTACCACCTGTTTCTATACATAAAATTTTATTGGAGTAGAGCCATACTCATTCATTTAAATACTGTCTATAGTTGTGACAGAGAACATCTGGCCCAAAAATATATCTAAATATCTAAAACATTTACTATTTTTCCCTTTACAGAAAGAGTTTGCCCAACTCTAGCATAGAATGCATTAATGCAATATATTAGGTACCAGAGAATACAACTAGAAGAACCACAGTGAAGAGAGGAAGAAAGATATATAAACGAATATAGCATTAGAAGCTCTATGATAACCAGATTTAGTGGAAGCAATATTATTGAGAAATAATAAATATCCAGATTGTGGCAAAAATGGTATGATTAAAAAGAGGTAATAATAAGACAGTAGGGAGACAGGAAGGGGACCACACATGTTCTCTAATTAGAACACAGATTTTCTTATAAGAAAATATTTCAAAAGTAACTCACAATTTTCTGGTTGAGTAGAAAATGATGTCATTCACCAAAACAAGGACAATGGAAGAAAGAGCAGGTTTGGAGTTTAGAGAGGGGAAAAAAAGAATTTACTTTTAGATGAGCTGAATTTTGAGGTACCTGGGAGACCTACATGATATCCATTAGGAATTTAAGTAGCTAGGTCTCCATTTAGAGATCTACCTGGTAGAAATATATATTTGTGAATCATTAACCTATAGCAGGGAATAGAAGAGATTATTATTAGACTTTGTAAAAATGAGAACCACACTGAGGGTATGCA
Organism: Cryptoprocta ferox; assembly: GCA_028646485.1. Classification (NCBI taxonomy): domain Eukaryota; kingdom Metazoa; phylum Chordata; class Mammalia; order Carnivora; family Eupleridae; genus Cryptoprocta; species Cryptoprocta ferox. Next base: position 46,029,491 of record CM053570.1, on the reverse strand, counting down.
AGAGGTGGCAAAGAAAAAAGAACAGGCAAAAAACAAAAATGAGAGAAGGGAAAAGAACCACTGACTGACGTCAAATCTTAAGGAAATGAAAATTTTAAGAACTGAATTACCAATAATAGCAAATACTTCAAAGAAGTCTGATAGATGGTTAAAGCAAGTACACTGATTATAGCAAACAAACATCATCTAAAACCCCAAACGTATTTCCATTCCCAGATCTCCTAATTCTAACATTGGCACCACCACCATTCTATTCCTCAAGATAGAAGCACTACACTCACCCTTAAGTCTTTCCAATTCTTAATTCACTACACTCAAACTATTAGCAAGTCACAGTCTTTCATTCTGGGAAATGTAAGGCATAATCTCTTTGTCTTAAGTATTCAATGCACCATCCTGGTCAAGATCCTTATCACTTCTCATCTGCAGAACTGTAAAAATGTCTCCCATAAATTCCCTGCCTCCAACATCTCCCCTTTCCAATCCATCTTACATATTAGTTGTGTGATCTTGAAAATGTCATTTAACGTCTATAAATCTTAATTTTCTAGTCTGTAAAATAGGGAGAATAAAACCATTTGCTCTGACAGGTTATTTTAAAGATTTAATGAGTAAAGCCGCAAAGCGCTTAAATTACTTGTGGATCATATCAACACCTTGTTTAAAATACGATTCTCTGGGGGCGCCTGGGTGGCTCAGTCAAATGTCTTGACTCTTGGTTTCGGCTCAGGTCATGATCTCACAGTTCGTTAATTTAGAGCCCCACATCAGGCTCCATGCTGCCAGTGTGGAGCCTGCTTGGGATTCTATGTCCTTTTCTTTCTGACCCTCCCCTGCTTTCTCTCTCAAAATAAATAATAATTGTTTTTAATCTTAAAAAAAATGACTCTCTGTTGCCAACTATAGCAGATTCTAATATCTGGCATTTAAAGCCTTCCATAAACCACACTCCCATGCTCAAAAAGAGACCTTTGCCACAGTCAGATCTCTTTCCTCAAATAGACCATTCTCATTCCACTTCCCTGACTTTATTCATCCCTTTTCCTCAACAAGGAATTCCTTCTTTTTCTTCCCTCTTCCAATCTAAATATTCATTGCTCACTGCCAGTTAGGAAACTATTTCAGTATTTAATTAAACAATAATACTTAATATAAACACATATAAGGAAATTAGGGTCTCATCAATATATATGGTAGTAGGAAGGTCTAATCTAAGAGATATTAAGGAAGAAGCCACAGGATGTGATGAATGACAACATGGAGAAATAAAGTGTTGAAAAATAAAAAACAAAGAAAAGCAACAGTGGCAAAATAAAATCTTGTCTTAAAAACATTTTTAGGGCTATCAATGATACAAAGATACAGCAAAAGCTTTTTCTTTGGTTTATAGCAGGGAAATGGCCACTCAGGGAACAAAGGATAAAAATAATGTATATGCTTTTCAATGGTGGTTGTGGAAACAATACCAACAGGGAGACATGATGTGACAAAAGGAAGATAATTTTGTATTCTAAGAGGGAAAAGATAGAGAAAAGTAGCCAAAGAGTTAGGGACAGTAAGAGTATAAAAAGAGTGACAGACAGCCAAAAGAGATGTTGCTATTAAGGAGATAGAGATTGTCAGCAACATTAAAAGAAGCTAAGGTAGTAAGATAATAAACAGTAAAAGGGCCAGCACAGGTTCAACAAATGAGAGCTACAAATGAGAACTAAGATAAGTTGGAGTTCCTTTAACTAGGAGATCATCAGTGAATTATGAAGAAACAGTCTCATTGGAATGGTCAGGATGAAGACCAGAAAATTAAAAAAAAAAATTTAAAGCTAGTAGTTAAGAAATGAAAGCTCTGGGAATGAACCATCTCACCTATACTTTATGCCTTTTAAAACAATTACACTGAGGCTTAGTTGCATATATACATTTTTTATAAAAGCATTTAGAGGCATACTGATAAGACAACATGCTCACCTCATGGTGTATTCGCTGATAAACTTTTTGTTCATTGTCTAATACTACAAAAGATTCAGAGGGTGCCGCATCCCCATTGAAAATGAAGCTTAAATCCCCTCGTTGGCACTTCATGTCAGTAAAGTCTATGAGAGTAGTGTCAAGCCTGTGAAAGATGGGTAGATGAGAAATCCTGACAAATAAAATTTTGATAAAACTCCATAATAATTAAACAAGCTTCATTGCATCTACCAAGATGCTAACATGATATTTCAAAGTCAAACTTACTGTTAAGGCTAGAGTATTTATTTAAAAACACTAAAATAATATTTAAATAATATTCCATTTTTCCTATAATTCATTTTAGGAATAAATGCTTCATTAATCCAGCAAAAAAAGATTGTTTCCACATTATTCAAGTACTTCCCTAACTAAATCCTTGTTCCCTACCATTCCCTTACTGCAGCTACTCTGTAAAAGTTACTTCAACTGTGAAGGACATTAAAGGAAAGCAGACTTGTCTAATTTCTTTGATCCCAATAAGACCATGCTGCTAGCTCAGCAGAGTATATGGAAAGGGTACAGCAATGGATGGACCACATTCTTAGATTAAGGACTATGTTTCCAATCTTGCTCTTTTTATCTACTTCTATGCCTTATGCTGGGCCATCTGTTACCAAACCTGGCTTCATCCTTCACCTAGATAAATCATTTAACTTACTCCAATTTCTCATCCTTTCTGCTTGACGTCTCAGATTCAAATTAGCATTCTCTTTCCCAACATCTCCACAGCCTAAAAATTTATGGATCATTCCTGTGTCAAAAATTCATGGACTTATTTAACACATTCGTTTGTTTATCGTACTCTTTCGGAACCAAGACCTGGCATGGTCTAGCTCAATGGATTGATCTCAAATAAATTTCACAAACCACTGCTTTCTGCAATTAGGAAGAATACTAGAATGGAAAAGTTCACAAGTACCCTGAAATGTTTCAATCTTGTACCAAGCTTTGTAGGAAATCACATTAGGATCTCTCTTACTGGTTGCTCAAAATATATAGTCTTTAATCTAAGAAAGGGGTTGACGAAGCTGTTAAGAGATGCTGATCATACCCTGGCTGACTAAGTTTCTAAGAATTCATCACCTTGTAAGTTACTCAATTCTCATGCTAGACTAGGCAAAGTGATTGAGCATTCTTGGTTTTTCTACTCAGAAAAAAAATCTGAGAACTGGAACAGATCTTATATGCTGCATCAAAAATAGTAATTGAGGTTACATATAATTTATCAACAAAATTAGTGCCTTTTAAAAGTGAAGGTGGTACTATTAATAATTTTGCCAGGACAATAGGGATGAATCAAGAGCAAACAGGGAAGTATGGTTAACTTATACAAGGGCCTCCTTTCTGAGCCATGCCTCAGAATAAAATCAAGAAGCCAAAAAAAGCAAAATCACCAACTCCTATAGGAGTGAATCCTGCCTGCTGCTTTATAGATGAATTCTAGCTCCTGGTTTACCTCCAGGGGCCAGCTACTGTACTATGAGGGCCTGTACTACTGAACACATCCAGTTACTACTTGAAAATAATGCCAGTAAAGGAGGCTCATCGCCTACCTCTGTAAAATGTGGGCTACTGAATATCAAAAAGGGACAGATCACTTTATATCAGTGGTCTATTTGGACTTCAAGCTGCAGCTACCAGAAAACTCTATACCTCACATAAAACAGGAAATGAAACAGAACAATCTTCTGCATCCATTTCCTTCTTGCCCATCCTGGATAGAGTGTGGTAGTGGGTTGGTAGCGGATGTAAGAGTAGTGAAAGGAGAGATGCACAGAGACAGGCAGAAAAACAAAGACAGACTGACATGGTGACATTTGAACCCTTAGATCTAGCTAGACCTAAAATGAGTCATAATCAATTTTTATTTCATTTATTATAATTTACAACTGAAAGAAGACTGTCTAATACATCTTCTACAGTACCCCTAACATATTAAATGGTCCACTAAGCTTTGTTATACATGCCTTATAATAATATAACTTGTCATGATGGTATTTTAATGTATTAATTAGTCCTTGCTTTAAGCCTATGAGTCTAAATATTTTTTTTTATTTTTGCCATGCAATTAGCCATGAAAAATATATATATTATATAAATGCAAAGATATGAACTGAAAATATTCAAAAAATGAATATAAAATGTTGTTTTTAAGACAAAAGCTTGGGCAATGCCAAATAACACTGCAAAAGGATATAATAGGGGCTTCCCTTGAGACAGGAAAAGTCTGAAATGAGGCAAAGTTTGCAAATTTTTCCCTGATCATTTCAGTCAGTGCTTATAGATTACCTCATAATTATTAACAGTGAAAGTGTAAATATTCTCAATAAAGTTGCTCATACTTTCCTACTTCCACTAAAGTATTAATTTCTCCTTGACATCAGAAAAGATATTTTAAATGATCACTTGGCTGTTGTGAAATACAAGTAACTTTAAAGATTTCTGTGAACATATTTTAAAATTCAGTTTCATTTGCAGTGATGCTTAAAAAAAAAAAAAAACGAAACAGGGGTGCCTTGGTGGCTCAGTTGGTTAAGCATCTGACTTTGGATCAGGTCATGATCTTACAGTTCGTGGGTTCAAGCCCCATGTCGGGCTCTGTGCTGACATCTCAGACCCTGCAGTCTGCTTTGGATTCTGTGTCTCCCTCTCTCTCTACCCCTCCCCTGCTTATGCTCTGTCTCTCTCTCTTTCAGAAATAAATATTTTTAAAAAGTATAAATAAGTAAAAACTAATCATCTCATGATGTTTACATCTGAAAGTTTTTATTTAACGTTAATAGATTATTTTTCATTAGATTCTCCTCATCTATGCAAAAAACCTTCGCAATACATCCTAAAGCCAGCCTCTCCATTAACTTGGTAAACTTCAGTAATGAGAGCTTTGAACCTATCACATCTCTCCTTTATCCTCAGCTCTAAGTCCCAGGTCTGAGTATCTTGCCAAATTATAGGAGCTTCTTCCTTTTTTGTTAAGTTTATTTATTTATTTTGAGAGAGAGAGACAGAGAGAGAGAGAACGAACTAGCAGAGAAGGGGCAGAGAAAGAGGGAGAAAGAATCCAAAACAGGTTCCATGCTGTTAGCACAAAGCCCAGTGTGGGGCCTGGGGCCTGAACTCACAAACTGTGAGAACATGACCTAAGCATCAAGATTCGGATGCTTAACCAACTGAGCCAACCAGGCACCCCTAAATTACAGTAACTTCCTTTTAATCTATATTCTCTGAAACAATTATTCTCCCTTGGGCTTTTATTCTGTCTCTATTTTAACAATTTTGCAGCTTTATTATCTACATTTATTATGTAATATGCATATCATTTACTTTTAAAAGTCATATAAAATGTGAAATAATTTCTTAAAACCTCCTTTTTCTCTAAGAACCAAACAGAAATAAAACTAATCTTTTTTAAAGTAGCACAAGGAATATAATATTATTCTCCAAATTATCTGCTACCTTTGGCAAGCATCAATAGTAAACATTTTTAAATGGATGAGTAATTATGATGAAATCATAAATAAGATGCTAAGATAAATCTACATCATTATCAAATCCTTTCTTAATTTTTCTTTCATATTTTTCTACATTTTGCAAGGTCTCTAATAATGACCATGAATTTAATGTACATAAGCATTTTCATAATTAGAAACATCATTAGAGGTTATTTTTTAAAAACAAAAACCAGAAACTTCTCCCTTATTCAAATTCTATTTCTTGAGAACAATTACCCTAGAACTTACTTTCAACTAAAGATTATCTCTTCACTATAATTCAACATATCTCATAATAAATCTAAGAGCTGACTTTCTAAAATTTCTGCCTTGTGACATGGTAAGAAGAGACAAGAAGTCAGAGGTCCTGGCCCAACCATTAATTCACAATATGCTCTTATAAAAATCACATTACCTCTCTGAATTTTCTCATCTATAAAATAAAGAGTTTATATGAAATAATCTTTCAAGATGCTTCCAGTTCTAGACCCTTATATGTCCAAATTAATATTCTGGAGATATGTAAAGATACAGATATACAAAATTATATATCTATAATTTATAAATATACTAAAATATGTGTATATATGTATATATAAAAGTTGACATATTCACCAGTACTTTATATATCTTACATATGCATAATTTATAAAAACAACTGTATTAACATAAAGATGTAAAGAATGATAAAAGTAAATTCTGAAATGAGTAAAATAAATAATTTCCCATCAGATCTTAAAGTAAATCTTAATTTTAAAAAGTAGAAAATTAAAACTAGCCTTAAAGTGTTTACGAGAAGGAACAGATGATTAGATGAATGGATGGATAGAGGAGGGAAGGGTATGAGAGGATTGGAGAAAAAAAGGATAAGAGTTGAGTCTTGCTTATGTGTCCCTCATTCCTTAAAAAAAAGTCAGGATCAGAGACATAACCATCTTAAATCTTCTCAGTATTATATCATGATCTTCACTCTGTTTGCCTGCTAGATAGTCTGTAGTTATAATTAATACCTTTGTTTTGGTCAAGATTTTATATCTTTGGTTCCTTATCTATAGGATGTCTCAAATAAGATAAAATAGTGTAAATATATAACAACATGTTTAAGTTATAAATTACTACATTCAAATGTAACCTATTACTACAGAAAGAAAACTTTCTCTAAATCTCAATTTTCTGTTACTCAGAGAAAAAAAATCAAATCACCTTACCTGATATTGATACCTTGTTTGTATATCTTACATGCATCAGAAGGCAGAATTCGGGAAAGTAAAGGCACTGTATTTTTAAAAAGAAAAGATAAAAAATAACTACCTGAAGTTCCGAGACATTACAAATTTCTTAATTAGAAAAAGAGTAATGTAAATATTTTATTAATTCATTAAAATTGTAACAATTTCCTTTAAAATCATTTTTTCTACTTAAAATAGTGTATAAAGCAATTTTGAGGAACTTCAAATATCTACTATTTAATTGTAATTGCTGAATAGTTCACCATTCTGCCCACCTATCCACCCACCAACACACACAAGAGTAGCAGCGTCGCTATAACGCCACTCTTGGGTACATATTGTAGCACATTATTATAGATGAGAAAACAGTGCCCTCGGCAACTAAACTATCCAGAATGGATAATCCAATAGGCCTGGATCCTGTCTGATCCTATAAATACAATATCATTAAATAGCGGGAGAGCAATATGTATTAAAAAATCAGACATTTTTATAGCTAAATAGTCAAACTTGAGTTTGAATCCTAAACATATGACCTTGCTTACTTAAGCTCACTGTACCTCAATTTCAATCTTTAAAACGGAATCGTACTATTTTACTTGTAGATTTCTACATCCAGTGTAGGTCACATTCATATGACAAGCTATATCCTGATATTTTTATTATTATTTGCTATATCATGAGAAATACAAGTTATTCTATAGACGAATAAATCTGCATAATAGGCTATTATAAAATGCCACATAAAAAAAAGAAAAAGAAAAAATGGGAAGCCCCAAATTCTTGAGACCAAGATCATATTACATGCACAAGTGCATGTAACAATGTGATGTGTATAAGATAAACTACATGCATATTTTACAGAAGTCAGTGTTTTAAAAATGAGGGATAAATTAACCTCTGTTAGAAAGAAACAAAAACTTTGGAGAAATTAAAGTCTAGTTTTTTAGTTAACTTTTTTAAAAAAAGCATCAATAGTTTCTAATTAACATTAAAGGTTTACTAATGTATCAATGTCTTTGTTAAATCCTTAGAGGTCATTTAATCCAAAATAATTTCCAGCATTAAAGATAGTTTTCTAGACATCTTATTGTACAAAATTAAGAAAAGTTACTGACCAAAGAGAATATCAACTAGGAGTTTCCTTAGTCAAAGAGTATAAGAAATCATTTTCTGATAAAATTTTTCCTTATATGAAACAACAGAAGTTGAGAACAGCAATAACAGCATATATCTATATAAATAATCAAACACTCATTAATCAAGATCCAGTTTTCTTGTCCTTAAGTATTTAGTAGAGGAGCGCCTGGGTGGCTCAGTTGGTTAAAGCATCCGACTTCGGCTCAGGTCATGATCTCACAGTTCGTGGGTTCGAGCCCTGTGTTGGGCTCTGAGCTGACAGCTAGCTCAGAGCCTAGAGCCTGTCTTCAGATTCTGTATCTCCCTCCCTCTGACCCTCCCCTGCTCACGCTGTCTCTCTCTGTCTCTCAAAAATAAATAAAAAACATAAAAAAAATTTCTTTAGATAAGTATTTAGTAGAGCATGAAAAAGAGAATTAGAAGATAGCACTCTAATTTAATTTAACTTATTACATCTTTTGAAGTAGTATGGTAACCTACAGTAACAAAATTTGGAATCATACATCAATACCTATTTATCAAAAATCAGAAAAGCAGGAACAGGGGAATACAGAGAGAAAATAAGAAGCTTAGAGACTAAAAAGCAAAAGCTAATAAAAGGAAGAAGGAATATCATAGACCAAAAAAAAAGATTTCTGCTAGATTTTAATACATTCCAAAAATAGAGCAATTTGCATTTTCCCAATCCTATGATGACTTTTCCTCCCTCATATAAACTGAACAATCAAGTTCTCTATATCTTAAGTTATCTCAGCATAATCTCAGAGTTTAACACAGCACTCCAAAGTAAGCACAATTCACTGAACTGAAAAACGAAGAGTCTCTACATTTTAATCCTGGTTTTGCTGTCATTTACTCCTTGGTCTTAAGAAAAGTTTCTAAACCTGAAGTTTTCCATCTATAATTTATAAATAACAGTCTCAAACACAAAATGGATATTTGGTAATGAGATAAAGGAACTTTAAAAACTACCAGTTTTTCTTCTGAAATGTGCTATATACATAATGCTAAATTTGAAGTCATGATTATGATACTATAAATTACTTGACCCTTTTACAGTATATAAAGGACTGCCTTCAAAAAATTATTTCATTTCATCTATACCTAAACAAAATTTGCAATATCTGGGGCAGTTATTATTCCCATTTAAAAATGAAGAAACTGAGGGGATCCCTGAGTGGCTCAGTCAATGAAGCATAACTCTTGGTTTCAGCTCAGGTCATGATCTCACAGTTGTAAGATCAAGCCCTGCCAGGCTCCTCACCCAATAGCACGGAGCCTGCGTAGGGTTCTCTCTCTGTACCTTCTCTTTCTCTCTTTCTCTCTTTCTCTCTTTCTCTCTCTCTCTCTCTCTCTCTCTCTCTCTCTCTCTCTCTTTCTCTCTCTCTCTCTCAAAATAAATAAATAAATAAACTTAAAATAAAATGAAGAAACTGAAGCCCAGGAAAGACATGTGATTTGCTACATCCAATAGGAGCCATGACTTCTGATTCCAATTTAAAGCTTTTCTATATCTAAAAACTTAAGGTGGAATAGTTTAGTTGCCTTCAGATTTGTTATTAACCAAGCCTGAGGCTATTTTCAGCCAAACACTAAATATACCAGTATGAGAAAAGCTGTACACGCTCCACTACCTCTAAATTAAACACAATCCTGGAGCCCAATATTTAACTTCCTCTTATTTCTGGGATGCCTTTTTTTTTTATATTAGGGTTTTAAAAAACATGTTTATTTAGCATTTTATGTTTGCAAAGGGAATTTAAAAGTTCTTCCTTCTTCATTTTTTTTTAAAGTAGGCTCCACGCCCAGTGTGGGGTTTGAACTCACAACCCTGAGATTAAGAGTCGCATACTCTACCAACTGAGCCATGCGCCTCGATATTAGGAGTTTTGACAATGGAAAGAAACACGCCTAAACTCTAGAAAAAAAACTTACTAATCAAATCTAACAATAGGGATTAGCCAGAGTTTTTTTAATTCCAAGTGTCTAAATTAAATCTAGCCAATGAGTTTAGTTTTTAGAATTACGCATGACATCTAACCATCAGGTGCTAATAGTTTTGACATGAAATTGGTAAAATTTTTGACCAACAATGAAACAGATGTACTGTTTTGTATCATTCCTCAAAGAAGCAATACTTTTAACAAATACTTCAGTGGCTACATCATGAATTTGATTATGCAACATTTATAAATATATTTATAACTACAGATATATGCACAATTTCAGCAATGATTACATCCATTTCTATTTCTTCATATAACTGAAATGTTACTTTTATAATATTTTAAAAGGCTCCTGAGTGACTCAGTTAGTTAAGTGTCTGATTCTTGATTTCTGCTCAGGTCATGATCTCACAGTTTCATGAGTTCAAGCCCCATGTTGGGCTCTGTGCAGAGCCTGCTTGGGATTCTCTCTCTCTGCCCCTTCCCTGCTTGTACTGTCTGTCTCAAAATAAATATACAAACATAAAAAATTATTAAAATATTTTAAAACATTTGCTCAGCAAGATAAATTGACTATTCTAGAATTAAACCACTAACAGTTTCTAAGAGAATCAGTTAAAGAGCCAATATACTCAAGGGACAACCTTGAATATAAGATCACAATCAAGCAGAACTATGGTTTCCACAGAAGCAAAAAAAAAAAAAAAGGGGTGGTGGTGGTGGTAAAACAGTAGTCAGAATTTAAACCAATCTGACTTGGATTTCTTTTGTTATACCAGGCTACTACAAACCTCTTTTTCCCTCAGTGTTCTAAGACACCTGGGCTTCTGAACGATGTATAAAACATAAAGGCAAGGTAGGCCTACAAAGTAACAAAATCATGTGTGATGTTGATAAAGCCCAAACTAATTTGATTTGCTAGAGCTGTAACAATGTTGGAAAGAACTGATTACATTATAAATCAAAACTTTACATTTAGAGATTAAACACACTAGGAAAATCTCAATCATTCATTCTATACACTACTATGCAACTGTTAAAGTACTTCATCATGAACTAATATGGAATTAATGCCTATGATACATTAAGTTAAAATCTGAAACTGTAAAATGATCTAATGGCATCCATAAAAAATAATTCTGAGGATATATATATGTATACACATTTACACTTGTGTAAACTTTGAAAAGGGTTTGAAAGCATTCATGTGAAACATTAACAGTGATTTTTATAGTTGTCAATATCTGATTAGCTTTACAATTATCACTGAGCATTCAAATATCTTTATATCACAAAAATTAATACAGATGCTTTAAAAAACACATGTAAGCTCATTATATTCAAATCTATATACAGATTACATTGTTTTTAAATCCTCAAAAAAACCCAAATTTAGTTGTTTTAGTAGTTGTTTAATTAGTAAGAGTCACTAGGATCAAACTTCCTATTTAGACATGAAGGTTTTCTCCCTAAATGGACTCAGGTTTAAAATGGGCAGGAGGGAAACTTACCTTGCCAAGATAAATCATTAAATGACTGCAAAATATCTAGGGATTAAGGTTTTATAAATAATTGAAACATTGAAACAGTGCAGAACCAAATAGTATGTTAAAAGAGTAGCTATAAAGTACACAATAAAAATTGTAAGAATTATTGAAAGATGACAAAGTATACAAAATCAAATAATGTTAACCAAATTCTTTGCATTTAGGGATCTGAGTACTATATTTCAAATATCCTTAAATTAAGTAATCTAATAATCCCATAATTATTATTCTCTTTGAGAATTCCTTATATTTCATTAATATAATACTTAATTTCATTTTGTTAAAAAAAAGAATTTTCAATCTTAAAAATAAGAATCTTGAAAGTTACTAATTAAGTTCAGATAAGTAAGTATTACTATAGGGTTTTATAATCATTACATTCAATGTGATAAAAAATATTTAATTTTCCTTAGGGCAAGTAACAAATTTGTTATGTTAACATTTCTATATAATAGCTATTTTTACACTTGCATTTCTGCATGTGCACATATTTTATAGTAAAATTTAGCACACTCTTACCCCAGCTTTGAAAATCCCAGTGAAGTTCCAGATAAAAGTCACCTAGCTGAGAAACAAAATACAAATAATTACTGAATGCACCTTAGTAAACAGTCCTTATATTTACTGAACATTTTACTTAAAAATCTACTATCATTAAAGGTCTACAGACAGGAATAGAAAGTAGTTTCAATGTTTGGAGTTAAAGAACAAAAACATATGATTAAATTACTTAAAATATTATAATAGCACACATCATTATACTTGTCTACAAAGGAAAATATGTACCAACTGTACATTTTAGAAGACCATTTTAACCACATAGGAATATCTGAAACCGATAGGCATTTAAATTTGCATCAATAAATAGTTCATTTTCTCAGCACAGACAAAAATAACAATAACTATCATTATAAAAATAGCTAATAACTTTAAGTGTGTTAAAAAATACAAGTCCAAAATGACTATTTGTGCAGTCCTCATAATGGATTAAGAAAATGACACGCTGAAATAGAAACTTTTTTTCTATAAAATGGTAACACAAGTTTACTAAATCTGAAATAATATGTTATCTTATGAGATGTATAGAAAAAGTCTGTATTTTACAACGTAGAAGCTAAACAGCAAAGTCTGTAACTGTTAAGGAAACTACTGTGATCAAATATTCTCAAAAAAATGTATTACTTGAGATATAAAACAAAAAAAGGCATACTTAAGAGGAGACAGTTATCATGATAGGTCTATCTTTCTCCCACAGTCCTTTTAGACATCAAAAATACAGTGTAAGAGAATAAGAGAAAACAAAGATCTCTTCCTTTTTGTGCCAGCACACCCAGCTCTTACCATCATGAGGATAATAAGAGTTTTGTTACATAAAGAAGATGCTGTTCCTGCTAGCAGGTAGTGGTTTCAGCTCTTTGGGAATCTTCCAATCCAAAGGACAAAGGAAAATTATTGCCATTAATTATGGCCTTATTCTTAGATCTCTTATCTAATTTACTGAAAATAGTAATTCTTTATCTACCTTTCTAGTTCAAAGTAAATGGAACTTCCCTAAATTAAATTTATATATAATCAGAGTATTTGGTTTTATCATTATTGCTTAATTCAAACAGGATTTTTACCATTTCTTGACTCTCAATAATCAGTAAGTACTAGACTGCATTTTAAAAAAATGTCTTGAAGTACACTTTACACTTTAGGTACAAGATCACCAAACAGATACAGCCTACCTCTTTCAGGGCTTTTAATAATCGAGGTCGTTTTTCTTCAACACTTTCCCTGGATTGCTGCTTAAGCTTCCTTAAAAGAGCTGTAACTAAAGTTTAAATTTAAAAAGTTTTAATTTAAAATAACTTCCACCATGCTAGATTGTTAATTATAGCCCAATTAAAAAAAAGATTTGTACAAAAAATTTATCATGCTAGGAAACATCACTTGTTTATTATACAAATACATGTATATAAATATTATAAATAAGTTTAAAAACTGTTATGAACCCCAAGGAAAATTGAGAAGACACACTTCAACATGAACTTATATTCACACAATTTTTCCTATTTTTTAATTATCAGTAAGGATTTACCTGAGTAAGACAAGATTTACCAATCTCAGTCAGATGATGCAATGTCCTGTTGTAACACTGATCTAAAAGATCTCAAAGACAAATCTCAAAAATCCCATTGCATATCACTTATATAAAAATATAATTACTTTTAAGTGTTACTGGGTGTATCTGTTTTCTCACTATAGGCTGTACTCTCACACATCACCACACAGCAGAAAAATATATAAAAATGGATCCTGTTTTATCTGTGCAAAGTACTTCTGAGTCTAATAAAACCTGAAGCCCTCCATAGTATTTTCTCAACAGTTCAGATTGAGATTTAGATACATTGCCAAAGTGTAACCCCAGTTTTAGCACTTACTAGCTATATGTAAATGTGGACAAGTTACTTAATTTCAGTTTTTTTTCATTTGTTAAGTAAAAATAAAGTCTATATGGAATTTATGTAAAGGCTCAATATAAATTGCTTACTACTATGCCTGTAATTAAGTAAATATAATTTTTACCTACTAGAATGAAGGCCAAAAAGTGACTTGCAAAAACCAATCAATCCCTAACATGTATTGAAATAAGGCAAAATAGTAGCCTTAAATGAAATAAACCTAACAAAAGATGAGAGGAAAAATATGCACTGAGGGAAAAATGTATACATCACTACATGCTGATTTCCTCCTAGTGTTGACATATTTTTCACATACATTATATATATATATATGTACATGTATACATTCATATACATTAAAAAGCTGTCATCTTTACTATTTTACAGTCTGTATTCTTATAAGCTACTGAAACCTTTAGGTGGAATACAGAAGCAAAAGGTTAAAAAAAAAAGTAAAAAGGGGGCATCTGGGTGGCTCAGACAGTTAAGCATCCAACTTTAGCGCAAGTCATGATTTCACAGTTCATGGGTTCAAGCCCAGCGTCGGGCTCTGTGCTGACAGCTCAGACCCTAGAGCCTGCTTAGACTCTGTCTCTCCCTCTCCCTCCGCCGCTCACACTCTGTCTCTCTGTCTCTCTCTCAAAAATAAATAAATGTTTAAAAAAAAATTTTTAAGTAAAAGGAAAGAAGACAGCAATGAAAGCTTGGACCAGATTTGTTCTGTCCACACTGGCCAAATTAGGAAAAGCCCAGAGAAGAATCTGAAAAATGGTGTAATCCATTCTTACTTTTAACCACAGCTCTAACCATAACCCCACTGTATTCAAAAAGCCAAAAATCAAAGAACATTTCAATTATTCAAGGTCTTTTGGAACAAGAGAAGAGGCTGAGACCTAGGAGCCAAGGAACAAAGGACCTCATCTCAGTTATACACCAACTCTGTGACCTAGGTTAGTAGCTTCCAAATACAAATCTACATTTCAGTGCCCAACTCTCAAGTTTCCAGTGATATGCAGCAAAATGAAAAAAACTGGGAATCAGGTTGGGGTTTCGTCTTTATTTATAAATTGTATGCTTTTTTCAATTTAAGCACTATTCTTTATACCATTTTTGGTTTCAAAATGTCTTTTTTAATGAAATGGTGATCACAAGAGAAAGTAATTATCTTTTTAAAGCTCTTAGATGCTAGGGGCAGCTAGGTGGCTCTGTCCGTTGAGCGTGCAACTTCGGTTCAGGTCATGATCTCTAGTTCGTGAGTTGGGGCCCCATGCCAGGTTCACTGCTGTCAGCGCAGAGGCCCACATGGGGCAGGATCTCACCAACCAGGAGATCATGACCTGAGCCAAAATCAAGAGTCTGATGTCTAATTACAATTAGACATCAATTAGATTAAAATCCCCAAACATTATTAAAAAGATAGTGAAAAGAGATTCTTTTTTTCTATGAAACTTCACATTAAAAAGTAACACTGGGGTGCCTGGGTGGCTCAGTTGGTTAAGCATCTGACTCTTGATTTCGGCTCAGGTCATGATCTCAGGAATCGTGGTTTCGAGCCCTGAGTCAGGCTCTGCACTAGCAGCATGGAGCCTGCTTGGGATTCTCTCTTCCTCTCTCTCCCGCTATCTCTTCTCTTCTCTCTCTCTCTCTGCCCCTCCCCTGCTCACTCACTCTCTTGCTCTCTTAAAATAAATAAATTTTTAAAAGATAAAATAATAAAATATCAACTCAAACATTCTTAGAAACAAACATTCAAAATGAAACTATAAAAAATTAGCAGTATGTTTTGGGGGGAATCAGTATTTGTACTCCCATATTATAAGAATCTCATTAATGATGACTGATAATAAAGATAAAATTAGCTTTAGAGGATTAAAATGGTATTAGAATTCACACAAAGACTCAAAAGAAGAACTGCAAATAAACCACAACGTATTCTCTTTCCTTCTTTTCCCATATAAAGTACTTTTAAAGTATTCAATACACTTAACTCTGTATCTTCTGCCTGCCACTTCTTTCTATGCTCCAGAATAATTATTTCCCATTTCTTACGTGGACAGTTCTACCTAGATATACCACAGATAACTCGAACTCAACAAATCTAACATCAAATTAATTAAATCCCAGACTGATCTCTAATAGTGGCCTGCGCTGATCACTGTTCACCATGTAACCAGCATAAGACAGGAAAGCAACATAATCCTGAATTAAAGTAAAATAATTCTTTTTTTAAGGTTTATTTATTTTTTTTAGTAATTGCTACACCCAACATGGGGCTTGAACTCATGACCCTGAGATCAAGAGTCGCATGCTCTTCTGACTGAGCCAGCTAGGAGTCCCTCAAGTGAAATAGTTCTAAAAATTCTCGGACAAATAGTTTAGCATTATCTCACTGTTCTATAACACAAAAACTTTAGCAGAAATCAGATGTAAAAAGCAACAGGTCACAGTTTTTGCTAATAATGTATAATATTAGATTATATTTTACTAATTAGATAATAGTTCAGTAATAATTTATAATATTAAATTATCTCTGATTTTTCAAATAACATATATATCAATGCCCAGAAAGTTTTAATGTAATACAAGCTGAGTATCAAAAACTTAAATCATAATATTTAAAATAATTTCAAAGTAAAGACCAATTTAACACCATTAGAAAAACATTCATTTTTATCATATTAATATTTCTAAACATGTGGCATAAAAGTTGTTAAATGTATTACCTTTTAAGTTAGCAGTTAAATATTTCCATTTCATGTGATGGAAAATAATTTTTTAAAAGCACTGAATAATTATAGATATATACTTATTCAATGATTGGCAATGTAATATTATTCATAATGTGTATCTAAGCCATCACTCTATAGAAGGAAATCACTTTAAAAGCAGATCTCAACTACTATGGGCCTCAATCTTTTACATTAAAATCCAGTAACTAATTTTCCAAGAAAACTCTTTCTTGGACTACCCAATAGATTATAATTCCTCAAGAGCAGAGACCATGTTTTCATTCTCCACATCTTACTATATATACATGCTTTATAGTAAGGACTCAGTAAATATTCACTGATTCTAAATAAAAGTTATTGGGCTGCCTAGGTGGCTCAGTTGGTTAAGAATCCAACTCTTGATTTCATCTCAGGTCATGGCCACGGTTCATGAGATCGAGCCCCTCAATGGGCTCTGTGGTGATAGCATGGAGTCTGTTTGGGATTCTCTCTCTCCTCTCCCCCTTTTGTTCCTCCCCCATTCACTCACATGCTCTTTCTCTCTCTCTCTCTCTCTAAATAAATAAATACAAACTTAAAAAAAAATTTTTAGTGCTTCTTAGCCTTTTGGCTAAGATCAAGTACAAAAAACAAAAAAACAAAAAAACAACCAAGGTTATGTGAAAGCCCCAAAAGTCTCAGTGTAAGTCAGAAACCCAGGAATCCATCTGGTTTCCTCTCCATTCTGCTAATGGGTTAGAAACATCAGAAAAAGTTCCTTCAGACTGGTTGCTGCAACTTTGACTTTATTCTCAGTTTGTTAGATCCGTATATTTTCATCTTTTCCCTGACATAATTCTAGGATTAGTATGGTTTCTTACTTTCATAAGCGTTTCTTGATGTTTGTCCAGAAAGGACAACTGTCAATGAGTAACAAAAAATGTATATACTCATATAATTGTTAAATCATCACTATTGTATCTCATTAAATCTTAAGCCCCAATGTAACTTGACCATTAAAAGTTGCCCAGAGTGTTCAGAAAATCCACAAAGATGTACTATATGGATTACATAAAAGCTAAAACGTAAGAGCCCAAAATGCAGCATCAGATAGAACTAAATCCACGTAACATTTTGAGAGTGTTCAATGTTATGTACTTCTTTAATAAAACTGCCCATTTTTTACTGTTCCTTCCACAAGGCTAGATTTAATTATTTTCAACCTCAAACTGTAAAAAGATATTACCAGAAAAATATATACAGCTTTAAATTTTATACAATTTTCAACTATTATTGTGCTTGACATAAATAAGACCTGTATAAGCTGAAAAATGAAAACTTAGGAATAGGAGCAGGGAAGGTAGAATAACTGAACACTCTGTTATATTGTGAGAAAATATGCGACTTCTTTCTTAATTTTTCAAAGACTAAAACAAAGAGATTTGCTTCTCACTTTCAGCAAAGCTTATACCTAGCAATTAAAGCAAAAGGATAACTGTTATAACACACTGTGATTATTTTCAGTTCCAATTAATGTTCCATATAATTTAGTTGCCAAAAAGGACAGTTGGGTCTCAGTGTTTTTAAAAATCCTTCATACTGAATAAGTAAAACAATGGAAGAATATCAATAGAGCAGAATACTGTAAAAGGAGAAAAAATAATAACACACTTTTAAACATGATTCCTCAATTCTTTTTGCGTACTACCCAATGTTCAAGTTCCTAAGTCATGAATAATTCACATACAAGTTATAAATAACTACACACATTTCATATTATAAAAAGTTACACTAAATGAAAATTATGTCAAATGAAATCACTTCATATTTTTAGAATATATATCAACAACATAATTTATGTTGCTTACTCATCTGTCTATCTCCATAGCTGATGGCTTCCGCCAGCGGGCTCCATCCCTGAGCATTTTTCACCTTTACTGGAGCATTGTGAGCCAAAAGTAAATGGGCACATTCTGAAACATAAAGTGGTAATAATATAAAAATCATGCAATTTTTAAAATCTCTAAATATAAAAATAATTTAGGAATTTAAGAAACAAATTTAAGGGGCGCCTGGGTGGCTCAGTTGGTTGAGCACCCAACTTCAGCTCAGGTCATGATCTCACAGTTCATGAGTTCAAGCCCCACCTTGGACTCTGTGCTGACAGCTCAGAGCCTGGAGTCTGCTTGGGATTCTGTGTCTCCCTCTCTCTCTGCCCCTCCCCACTTGCGCTTGTCTCTGTCTCTTCTCTCAAAAAAAAAAAAAAAAAAAAGAAAGAAAGAAAGAAAGAAAGAAAGAAAAGAAACAAATTTAACATAAATAGATCTAGAAAAATAATTTTTAAAAGCCCAAAATATCTAAACAAGATTATTGCAGACCCTCAGATTCAAGAAGTATCCATTCTATTACTTAAAAATAAATTGGATCTCTCTACAAGGAAGTATTATGTTCCTTAATAATTGTTCCCAAGAGTATTTTGAAAATACTTTATAATCTAAAATATAACAAGATCCCCAAAAGTAATTTACATCAAAATATCTACTAATAAAAATCAAAAGAGGACTTGTATGTATGGAATGTCAAATGGAAACTTCCTAATTTATTTCAGAAAAAAAATGTGCTTTCAAAAAGGGCCAGTAATGTTTCTATAAACACTTATTTTCAAATGTTACAATTTTTTTTTACTTCAGAATAACACCCAAAAGAGGAAAAAAATCTGTTTATGATTACAAGGACAAATCTGGACAGTCTTTTTAAAAAATGTTTATATATTTTTGAGAGAAAGAGACAGAGAATCCAAAGCAGGCTCCACACTATCAGCACAAAGTCTGACCTGGGACTTGAACTCCTGAATCCTGAGATCTTCACCTGAGTTGAAGTCCAACATTTAACCAACTGAGCCACCCAGGTACTCCTGGAGAGTCTTTCCAGTAGTCAAAAGAAATCTAAGGTACAGACCTTTCTATACTATAGGTTGAGGAAATGCTCCTTAAAAAGTAGAAATAAAAAGTATATTAACAGGCAAAAAATTCAAAACTAAGGCTCAGGGGAAATTTAGGTTGGCTATCCATTCCTGTCAAATGAAATCCATTCTAAATTTACTCAATGAATAATTCATTCATTCAATCAATCATTCAGCAAATATTTACTAAGTTCCTACTAAGTTCCTGTTGTACACCATTTCTAAGCACTAAATCCTGGATATAAGCAGTGAGAAAAAAGATAAGGTCTTGCTTGCAGAGAGCTTATATCCTGGGTGCCTGGGTGGTTCAGTCAGTTGAACATTCAATTCAATTTTGGCTTGTGTCATGATCTCACAGTTTTGTGAGTTCAAGACCTGCACTGGGTTCTGCACTGGCAGAGCAGTGCCTGCTCGAGACTCTCCTCTCTCTCTGCCCCTCTCCTGCTAGTCCTCTGTCTCTCTCAAAATAAATAAATATACTTAAAAAAAAAAGCGAGAGAGCTTACATCCTTCGTTAGAGGAAAATAAGTAAACTAGTAAGTAAAAAAAATCAGATAATGGAAAGTGCTCTGAAGGAAATAAGAGTGTTTTATGATAGTGTGATGTAGATGAGCTAAGGTGGAAGAAGAATGTGATTCCTAGTCACAGAAGAAATAACTATACCAGCACACAGCACTAGGAATAACTATAATAAATTTTATTAAAGTAAAATAAATATAGAAAATTTCACAAAGGAACTTAAAAACATCTGTAGCAGTATATAAGAAGACATGTACAAGAATGTTTATTTTAGCAGCTTATAATGGCAAATATACTGGAAACGAAGTGAATCTCCAACATAGGAGAATGACTGATTAATAGGATGCATCTACACCACTAGTAATATACAGCCATTTTTTAAGAATAGTGTCATATCAAAAGAACAAAGCAACCAGGCTTTGTGTTTCTAATGTGATGCAATATAAAGTTCATAATGTCACCTATGTAGTATTTTGTCCAGAAATGTTTAACTTGAATCTAATCAAGCCTTGACAACTAATTTTCAATTTGAAGAAAGATACAAGATAAGGAATAAGTTAAATTACATCATGAGAAAATAATCAGGCAAATCTGAGATGAGGAACATTCTACAAATCGAGCATGCTACTCAAAATGATAAAAAAGAAGAAAATGCAGGAAAACTTTTCTATATTAAAATAACATAACATAACAACCAAATGCATTACGTAAACCTCAACTGAGTCTTGATTCAATATAAAGCACATATAAAAGATATTTTTGGAACTGAAAAAATTTAAATATGGATTGGATATTAAATGAGATCAATATTATTATTTTTCTTAAGTGTTAATAATATTGTGGTTATGAAAGAGAATGTCCTTATTCTTAGAGATGCACGCTAAGGTATATGAGGGTAAAATGTCATGATTTCTATGTCAAACTTTCAAATGAAACAGAAAAAATAATATATATAACACTAAGAGAAAGATAAAGCAAATCTGACAAAATGTTAAGAACTACTGAACCTAGGTACAGAGTATTTGAATGTTCATTGTGATCATCTTTCTGTTTTTCTGTATATATGAAATTTTTCATAATGAAGTATTGAAAGAAAAAAGAATGGAAACAAGACAAATTTTTATTTTGTTTAGTTTTTTAAGTAAGCTCTACACCCAACGTGAGGCTTGAACTCAGGACCCTGAGATCAGAAGTCGCATGCTCTACTGAATGAGCCAGCCAGGCACCCCAAAAGACACATGTTCAAAAAGGAATGAATTTAAGACATCCCAACAGATATAAGAATGTCCATGTTGTACTGCTGAATGGTATCATGAATCTGTTCAATGCAGAAGTGTATCATGATCTCATTTTTTTAAAAATTACTTAAATAATTACTTATATAAGTATGTGTTTAGATTCACATACACTTTTATATATAATAATAAGCATGGGGAAAAGTATGGAAGAATATCCAGCAGGTTGCTAACATGTTTACTGAAAGAAGGGAGATAAGAGGGGCAGAAGCTAAGATGGCGGACCTAGGTTTGCCTCATCCCTCCAACACAACTAGATAACCATCAAATCATTCTAAATATCCAAGAAATTGGCCTGAGGACTGAAAAAAAACACTGCAAAACTAGAGGGGGGAGGAAAGCCACATCAAGGAAGGTAGGAAGCGTGGAGAAGTAGTTTGGGGTAGAAAAGGATTACAGGTGCTGGGGAGGGGAGGGAGCCCTGGTCATAGAGAAAGGCAAGAGAGTGGAGTGAACAGGGATAAGCACAAGGAGATTACTTCCCCAAAGCCACTGGCTGGGAAAACAAAAGGGACTGATTTTCATAAGTTTTTGTAACCAGCAAGGCTCAAAGACTGGAGTTTTGAAGGTCTGTGGGCTTGGCAGGGATAGAGACCTGAGGGCACTGCCCTACTTCTGGAGAGAAGTCAGGGAAGCAACCCCAGGGCAGACAGTGCAATCTGAGGATTGCCTAGAGCACAGGGAGGCAGACAGTTCTCTCTTCTTGGAGCTTATCTGTGACAGGTGGCATTGCCTCTCTATGGACAATGGAGTTAGTGGGTGCCATTTCACTCCTCCATCCTTCAGTATAGGTGCAGAGGCAACCTCAGTAGGTTGCCTCTGCACCTATACTGAGGGAGGCCAACTCGGACAATGGCTGTTTAGCCTACTATGGTCTAAATCCCATGCCACTGTATGTTGTCGTGACTACCCTTCAAACTTGCATCTGTCCCAGCACAATGAGACCCTCGCCAAGAAGACCAATACAGTCCTGCAACAACAGGTCCCTAAAGTTTGGAGTTTCAAAAGTCAGCAGGTTTGGCTCTGATAGAGCCCAAAGTGCACAGCACTATTCCAGACAGGCAAGCAAGCAACCTGGAGACAGTGTGAAAACAGCCATCTGAAAAATGCCTAGGATGCACAAGGGGAAATAACCCACTCTACTGGGAGGGCTAATCTGAGAGCAGCAAAGCACAGGCTCCCGTCTCCGGGGAAAAGGTGCTGGTTGGTGCCATTTCCCTCCCCCTCCCCTCAGCATAAACCAACTTCAGTAAATAGCACAGTGCCAATACTGGCTGCCTAACCTGATTACACCAGGTCCCAGACCCTGCGTTCTACTGGTGCAGCTTTTCTTGGGCAAGTGTGTCTAAGGACCACAGCAGCAGGCCCCTTCCCCAGAAGACCAGCACAAACCCTTGCATGCACCTTGTCTACTGATCAAAGAGTTCTGCGAAGCTTCAGTTCTAGTGGAAATAGCATCAGGTCTCATTTAACAAGCAGGACAGACCTATTAAAACTCGCCACACGCTGGCCAAGATCCAAACACCGTTCACTGCAGGCAAGGAGAGCCTCTACAGATGACTGACCTGAGGGAGAGAGCAGCCGAAATACAGAAGCAGAGTGCACACAGCGAATGCCAGAGACACTTCCTGAAGCCCTGGACATTAAATGACCTCTTCTTCATAAAGCCATTACTCACAGGAACAGGAAACAAAACGGGATCTCCTAACAGAGAGTAGAAGACAGAGAGCAAGACAAAATGCCAAGCCAGAAGAATTCATCCCAAAAGAAAGAACAATAAAGGTCACAGCCAAAGATCAAATCAAAACAGATATAATATGCCTGATGCAAAATTTAAAGCAATAATCAAAAGGATACTAACTGGGCTTGAGAAAAGCATGGAAGGTATCAGGGACATGCCTTACCATAGACATAAAAGAGCTAATAAACAAGCAGGCAAAAATGAAAAAAAATGCAATATCTGAGATTCAAAACCAATTGGATGTAATGACCACAAGGATGGAATGAATAAGTGATACAGAAAATGGAATTATGTAAAGTAAGGAAGCTCAACAAAAAAGAAAGAAGAATGATGGATCACAAAAATAGACTTAGGAAACTCAGTGACTCCATCATATGTAATACCATTCTTATCATAGGAGTCCCAGAGAAAAGAAAAGAAAGAAAAGGGAGTAGATGCTTTACTGGGGAAATAATAGCTGAAAACTTCACTAATCTGGTGAAAAAAAAAGACATCCAAATCCAGGAGGCAGAGAGAACTCCCATCACAATCAATAAAAAGCAGGCTAACACTAAGACATATAGTTAAACTTGCAAAATCTAGTGATAAAGAAAAATCTTAAAAGCATCAAGACAAAGGAAGTTCCTAACTTACAAGGTAAAAACCCATAAGGTTAGTAGCATATTTCTCCACAGATACTTGGCAAGCCAGAAGGGAGTGGCATGATATATTCAACATGCTAAATGGGAAAAATCTGCAGAAAAGAATACTCTATCCAGCAAGGCTATCATTCAGAAGGAGAGATAAAGAGTTTCCCATATAAACAAAACCAAAGGAATTCATGAACACGAAATCAGCCCTACAAGAAATGTTCAAGAGGATGCTTTGAGTGGGAAGGAAAGACCAAAAGTCATACAGACTAGAAAAGAACAGAGAAAATCTCCGGAAATCATGACAAAACAAGTAATAAAACGACACTAATACATATCAAGAATTACTCTGAAATTAATGGACTAAATTCTCCAATCAAAAGATACAGGGTATCAGAATAGATTAAAAAAACAACACCCATCTATCTATATGCTGCCTAAAAGAGACTCATTTTAGAGCTATAGACACCTGCAGATTGAAAATGAGGGGACAGAGAAACATTTATCATGCAAATGGTTGTCAAAAGAAAGAAAGAGTAACATTACTTATATCAAACTACTTTTTTTATGTTTTATTTTTTTATTTATTTTGAGTGAGAGAGAGAGAATGGGGGGGCAGAGAAAGAAAGACAGAGAGAGAGACAGAGACAGAGAGAGACAGAGAATTTCAAGCAGGCTCTGTGCTCCCAGCATACAGCCCAACACAGGGCTCTAATTCACGAACCGTGAGATCATGACCTGGTCTGGACACTCAACTGACTGAGCTACCCAGGTACCCCCAGACAAGCTACATTTTAAAATGAAGACTGTAACCAGAGATGAAGAAAGGCACTATATCATAATAAAGGGGATTATCCAATAAAAAGATCTAACAATTGAAATATTTATGCACCCAAAATGGAAACACCCAAATAGATAAAACAATTAATAACAAACAAAAGAGGTGCCTGGGTGGCTCAGGTGGTTAAGCGTCCAACCCTTGATTTTAGCTCACATCATGATCTCACAGTTCAGGGTTTGAGCCCCATGTCAGACTATGCACTGACAGGGCTCAATCGCTTGATATTCTCTCTCTCTCCCTCTCTCTGTCCCTCCCAGGTTCACACTTCTGCTGTCTCTCTCAAAATAAATAAATAAACTTAAAAAAAATTAACAAACATAAAAGAACTCATTGATAATAGTACAATAATAGTAAGTGACTTTAATACCCCACTTACATCAATGGACAGATCCCCTAAGCAGAAAACCAACAAGGAAATACTAGTTTTAAATGAAACACTAGCTTTAAATGATAGACATTCTTTTCAAGTGCACATTCAGCAGAATAGGTCACATACTGGGTCACAAATCAGACCTCAATGAATACAAAAAATTCGAGATCATACCATGCATCTTTTCTGACCACAAAGCTATGAAACTTGACGTCAACTACAAGAAAAAATTTGGAAAGACCATATATACATGGAGGTTAAAGAACATGCTACTAAAGAATGAAGAGTCAACCAGAAAATTAAAGTTAAAAAACACATGGAAACACATAAAAATGAAAAAACGGTGGTCCAAAACCTTTGGGATATAGCAAAAGTAGTCATAAGAGGAAACTATATAGCAATGCAGGTTTATGTCCAAAAGCAAGAAAAATCTCAAATAGGAACCTAAGCTTACTAAAAGAGCTATAAAAGAACAACAAACAAAACCTAAAGTCAGCAGCAGAAGAAAAATAATAAAAATCAGAGCAGAAATAAATGATACAGAAACAAAAAAAAAAACGGTAGAACAAATCAATTAAACCAGGAGCCAGTTTTTTGAAAAAGATAATAGTTAATAAAAATATTTATTAAAAATTAATTAAAAATTAAGAAAAATTAATAAAATCTTGCCAAGCTTATCAAAAAAGAAAAAGACCCAAATGAATAAAATCACAAAAGAGAGAAGAGAAATAACAACCAACACCACAGAAATACAATTATAAGAGAATATTATGAAAAATTATATGCCAACAAATCAGACTATCTGGAAGAAATGGAAATTCTTAGAAACATATAAACTACTAAAACTAAAACAGGAAGAAACAGAAAATTTGAACTGATAAAAAGGAAAGAAATTTAATCAGAAATCAAAAATCACCCAACAAACAAAAGTCCAGGGCCAGATGGCTTCACGGGGGAATTCTACCAAACATTTAAAGAAGAGTTAATGCCTATTCTTCTCAAACTATTCCAAAAAAAATAGAAGGAAAACCTCCAAACTCATTTGGAGGCCAGCATTACCCTGATTTCAAAACCAGACAAAGACTCCACTAAAAAATGAACTACAGGTCAATATCCCTGATGAACATGGATGCAAAAATTCTCAAAAAGATACCAGCAAATCCAATCCAATAGTACATTAAAAGAATCAGTCATCATGATCAAGTGGGATTTATTCCTGGGCTATAAGAGTAGTTCAAATCAATCAACATGATATATTAATAAAAGAAAGGATAAGAACCATATTATCCTCTCATTAGATGTAGAAAAAGCATTTGACAATATCCATTCATGATAAAAACCTTCAACAAAATAGAGATAGAGGGAACATATCTCAACATAGTAAAAGCCATATATGAAAATTCCATAGCTAATATCATCCTCAATGGGGAAAACCTGGGAGCTTTCCCTCTATGGCCAAGAACAAGACAGGAATGTCCACTCTCACCACTGAAAGTACTCCCCTCAGAATCAGACAACAAAAAGAAATAAAAGGCATCTAAATTGGCAAGAAAGAAGTCAAACTTTCACAATTTGCTGATGACATGATACTCTATATAGAAAACCCAAAAGGCTCCACCAAAAAATTGCTAGAACTGACACATGAATTCAGTAAAGTGCAGGATACAAAATCAACATACAGAAATCTGTTCCATTTCTGTATACCAATAATGAAGCAGCACAAAGAGAAATCAAGGAATCAATCCCACTTATAATTGCACCAAAAACCATAAAACAACTAGGAATAAACCTAACCAAAATGGTAAAATATCTGTACTCTGAAAATTATAACACTGATGAAAGAAATTGAAGACACAAAGAAATGGAAAGACATTCCATGCTCATGGACTGGAAGAACAAATACTGTTAAAATTATCTATAGCACCCAAAGCAATCTATGCATTTAATGCAATCCCTATCAAATTACCACCAGCATTTTCCACAGAGCTAGAACAAACAATCCTAAAATTTGTAATGAAACCACAGAAGACCTCAAATAGCCAAAGCTATCTGAAAAGCAAAACTGGAAGCATAACAATTCTGAACCTCAAGTTATATTACAAAACTCCAGTGATCAAGACAGTAGGATACTGGCATATGAACAGACACATAGATCAATGGAATGAACAAAAACCCCCCAAAAAGACCCACAACTATATGATCAACTAATCTTTGACAAAACAGGAAAGAAGACCCAATGGAAAAAAGACAGTCTCTTCAACAAATGGTGTTGGGAAAACTGGACAGCAAGTTTCCATGCAAAAGAATGGAAACTAGACTACTTACACCATACACAAAAATAAATCCAAAACAGATGAAAGAACCAAATGTGACACAAGGCCCCATCAATCCTAGAGGAGAACACAGGCAGAAACCTCTCTGACATCAGCCACAGCAACATCTTACTAGACATGTCTCCAGAGGCAAGGGAAACAAAAGCAAAAATGAACTATTGGGATGTCATCAAGATAAGAAGCTTCTGCGCAGGGAAGGAAACAACAAAACTATGGAATGGGAGAAGATATCTGTAAATGGCATATCTGATAAAGGGTTATATCCAAAATCTATAAAAACTTATCAAACCCAACACCCAAAAAACAAATAATCCAGTTAAGAAATGGGCAGAAGACATGAATAGACATTTTTCCAAAGAAGACATCCAGATGGCCAACAGACACATGAAAAGATGCTCAACATCACTCATCATTAGAGAAATACAAATCAAAACTATAATGAGACTACTTCACACCTGTCAGAATGGCTAAAATTAACACAGGAAACAACAGATGTTGATGAGGAATTGGAAAAAGGGGACCCCTCCTACACGATAGGCGGGGATGCAAAACTGGTGCAGCCACTCTGGAAAACAATATGGAGTTTCCTCAAAGAGTTAAAACTAAAACTACCCTATGATCCAGCAATTCCAAGACTAGGTATTTACTCAAAGGATACAAAAATACTAATTCAAAGGCATACGTACACCCCAATATTTATAGCAACATTATCAACAATAACCAAATTATGGGAAAAACCCAAATGCCCATCAACTGATAAATGGATAAAGGAGATGTGGTGTGTATATATGTATATGTGTACACACACACACACACACACACACACACACACACAAATGGGAATATTACTCAGTCAACAAAAAGAATTTAATCTTGCCATTTGCAATGACACAGATGGAGCCAGAGACTATGATGCTAAGCGACATAAGTCAGTCAGAGAAAGACAAATACCATATGATTTCACTCATATGTGGAATTTAAGAAACAAGAAAGATGAACATAGGGGGAAAACAAGAAAGAGGCAAATTACAAATAAGACTCTCAACTATGGAGAACAAACTGAGGGTTACTGGACAGTGGGATGAGTTAAATGGGTGATGGTATTGAGGAGGGCACTTGTTCTGATGAGCACTGGGTATTGTGCATAAGTGATAAACCACTAAATTCTATACCTGAAACAAATATTACACTGTATGTTAACTAACTAGAACAAATAAAAACTTGAAGAAAACTGAAAAGAAAGAATTTTTTCCAGATAAAAAAATTTTTTTAAATAAACAAGTAAGTAAACTGGATTCTCCCTTAAGGAAACCTACCATCATGGAGTTTTATGCAAATAAATGTGTATGTGTGCACATATAAAGAAGTTAGAGGAACATAAACATGCATAGAGATCTATAAACTTGTACAATTATTTCATGATAACCTTTTGAATGAAAAGAAAACTATAGCATAGTACTGCATATAGTGATTCAACTTCAGTAAAAACAAACTAATCCCCTGTGTTATATAAAAAAGAAGAAAGATGGGCAAGGATAGCCACTAAGCGAATTTTTTTTTAAGTTTATTTATTTCGAGAGAGAGAGAGAGTGGGGGGGGGGAGAAGGGGCAAGGAGAGAGTGAGACAGAGCTAGAACAAGAGTGAGAGCAAGAGAGAGAGAGATAATCCCAAGAAGCCTCCTCACTGTCAGCATAGAGCCCAGTGTGGGGCTTGAACTCATCAACTGTGAGCTCATGACCTGAGCGGAAACCAAAAATGGACATTTAACTAACTGAGCCACCCAGGCAAACCCACTAGACTATTAATGTTAATTATATCAGAATTTAAAAAGTAGAAGAGATCATGTTTTTATATCTTTGTACCGTATTATTTCAATTACTTCAATAAATATATACTAATACCATAAAATCACTTAAAAATTTTAATTTAAAATTATTAAAAAGCAAGATAGACAAATCTAAAGCCACATCCCAGCTGTGTAAACTGAGGTATAAGATTGGTATGATTTATATATATGCTAGACATGTTGGCTATGTTTTCTGATATGCCATAAACTCTGCTGAATAGCTACCCTTCACTCACCCATCACAATTCAACTGATATAGAAATGAGCAACTAAAAAAAGTCATATAATCATAAATATGCCAATGACCAATGACATACTCCGATACATTAAAAACACAAAACTGGATCAATCAAATGACTTTCCCAGTAATTTTAATGATGAGTAATTTAAAAAAACTAAGGTAGTCCAGTGTGCCTGGGCGGCTCAGTCAGTTAAGCACCTGACTCTTGATTTCAACTCAGGTTATGATTTCATGATGGTAAAATTGACCCCCATGTTGGGCTCTATGCTATAGCCTCCTTGGGATTCTCTCTTTCCCCCTCTCTCTCTCTCTGACCCTCCCCCACTCATGCGCATGTGCTCTCTCTCTCTCAAAATAAATAAATAAACTAAAATTAAGGTAGTTAACAGGCACTAAGGCTTAACAAATGCATAAATGGGGGGAGTCAAGATGGCAGAGAAGTAGGAGAACCAGAATTTCCCTCATCCCTCAAAAACAGCAGTATTGAGGTGAGAACACTTGGAATTCCAGGAATTTAGGCTACAGAGTGATAGAAACATATCCATGAGTATACGGAGACACCTTGGCGGGACAGAGGTGCATTTTTGCAAATGGGGAGAGATAAAATGGGAGGAATAGACACAGAGGTGGGGAACCCCTTCTGTAGAGAGACAAAAGGAAGAGAAAGAGAGGCTGTGCAAGTGTGGGATTGTATTTGGACAAGAGAAAAACCTCTCACAACCATGCACAAGGAGATAGCCAGTTTCTACCCTACAAACAGCCTTAGGAGTGAAGATCAGTTTTCAGGGATGCATGACTTTCTCTGGACCAGAGCTGGCCCTGTGCATGCTCCTGGTGGGGAGGGGAGCCAACCCCAGGGCTCATTTAGATCTTGGAGGTGCACTGGGAGAGAGCAGTTCCCTCCTTTGAGTATAGTGGGAAGAGGGTATATTGTCCCTCCAAGGACAAAAGACCCTGCAGGTGTCAGCCAGAGGCCCTTTGTCCGTTGGGTGGTATGGCACTACCCCAGAACCAGATCCTCACTAGTGGGATCCTTTAAGACATCGGGTTTTGAATCCCAGCCAAGCACCTAGGAGGCATGGGAGACTGTGGAGCAGGACAAGCTGGCCTACCCATACTGCTCTCTGTATGGACTACCTGAATAGTGTGGTTTGGGACACCTGGTCTGGGAAGGAGAGACTGGGGTGTCACCATTTTTCTCCCCATTGCCAACACGGTGAGGCTTTAGGGAATAGGACAGTGGCCCCCAGTGGAGGCAGGTCCCACTTACGCCAAACCTCACCCCTCCATGACTGGCAAGTGCTTATCCACTGGAGTGATTGACACCGACCAGAGTGAGACTGACACTGACCAAACCAGCTGGCATGTCCTCCAGACCAGCACAGACAATGGTTCCAAGGCACCAATAGACAACTATCCTGTGGTTTTGCATTTTCTGATTTGATTTTTGGTCAATTCTTATTATATATATTTTTCTTCTTTCTGTCTGTCTTTCTTTCCCTGTTCTGGTTCTTTGTTTAATCAGGCATTTTTATTCTATTCTTTTACACCTTTTCTGTATCTCCCTCTTCTTTATTTTCCTCCCTCTTTCTGGATTAAACCTTACAGTATCTTTGATTTTCTGGTCTTTTTTTCCCCCATGCCTATCATTTCTCTCTTTGTATAGAATAAGGCTTCTTCCACCTTCCCCTTTTCCATTTTTTCCAGGGTTACTTCAACTTTAACCAAATCAAAGCACACCTGGTGGAAGGTCAAAACCACCACTATGAGAATGGAGATAAGGCAACCAGAGACACAACAGGGTACATGCAACAACACACTCCAAAAACACTTCCTAAAGGGCCAGGCCCTGGACAGTGTATGACCTCTTTTTAATATAGTAGTATTCACAGGTGCAGGATACATAACAAGCTATTAAAACATGTAAAAGACAGAAAACTAGTCAGAATGATGATGGAAGAATTCTCCTCAAAAGACATTACAGAAGGAAACGACACCCAGAGAATTGTTCAAAACATATAAACAATGTATCTGAACAAGAGTTTTGAATAATAGTCCTAAGACTAATAGCTGGGCTTGACAAACACATAAGAAACAGTAGAAAATCTATTGCTACAGAGATCAAGGACCTAAGAAATAGTCGCAACAAATTAAGAAATGCTGTAAATGAAATGCAAAATAAACTAGATGCAGTGACAGCAAAGATGGGAGAAGCAGAGGGGGAAACAGTGAAACAGAAGATAAAATTATGGAAAATGATGAAGCTGGGAAAAAGAGGGACAGAAAATTACTAGACCATGAAGGAAGAATTAGAGACTTAAGTGATTCAATGAAATGTAATAATATCCATATCCTAGGGGTTCCAGAAGAAGAAAGAAAGAAAGGGGCAGAAGGTTTACTTAAATTATAGCTGAGAACTTCCCTAATCTGGGAAAGAAAGCAGACATCCAAGTTTATGAGGCACAGAGAACTCCCTTCAAAATCAACAAAAAACAAGTCAACACCATGACATATCATAGTGAAACTGGCAAAATACAAAGATAAAGAAAGAATTCTGAAAGCAGCTAGGGACAAATAGGCCTTAGCCTACAAGGGTAGACACACAAGGGTAGTAGCATAGCAGACCTGCCCACTGAAACTTGGCAGACCAAAAGGGAGTGGCAGGAAATATTCAATGTGCTGAATAGGAAAAATATGCAGTCAAGAATCCTTTATCCAGCAAGGCTGTCATTCAGAATAGAAGGAGAGATAAAGGCTTTCTCAGACAATAACTAAAGGGGTTTATGACCATGAAACCAGCCCTGCAGAAAATCCTAAGCGGGACTCTCTGAGTGGAAAGGAGCAAAGACTACAAAGGACCGGAGACATCACCACAAGCATGAAACCTACAGAAAGCACAATGCCACTGAATCCATATCCTTCAATAATCACTCTGAATGTAAATGGACTGACTAAATGCTCCAATAAAAGCCATGGGGTATCAGAATGGATAAAAGAACAAGATCCATCTATGTTGCCTACAAGAGACTCACTGTAGACCTGAGGACACCTGCAGATTGAAAGTTAGGGAACAGAGAACCATCCATCATGCTACTGGATGTCAAAAGAAAGCTGGAGTAGCCATACATAGATCAGACAAACTAGATTTTTAAACCAAAGACTACAACAAGAGATGAAGAAAGGCATTATATCAGAATAAAGGGGTCTATCCATTAAGGAGAGCTAATAATTATAAATGTTTATGCCCCTAACATGAAAGCACCCAAATATATAAACCAGTTAATCACAAACATAACCAAACTTACTGATAATAATAGTGTAATTGTAAGTGATTTTAATATTCCACTTACAGCAATGGACAGATCATCTAGGCAGAAAATCGGTAAGGAAACATGGCTTTGAATGACACACTGGACCAGATGGACTTAATAGATATATTTAGAAACTTTCATCCAAGAATACACTTCTCAAGTGCACATGGAACATTCTCCAAAACAGATCACATATTGGGCCACAAAATAGCCCTCAAAAATATAAAAGGAGAGATCATACCATGCTTATTTTCAAATCACAACAGTATGAAACTTGAAATCAACCACAAGAAAAAATTTGGAAAGCCTCCAAATATATGGAAGTTAAAGAACATGCTACTAAGAAATAAATGGGTCAAGATGGAAATTAAAGAAATTAAAAAATATATGGAAGCAAATGAAAATGAAAACACGACAGTCCAAACCCTTGGGATATAGCAAAGGCAGTCCTAAGAGGAAAATACATTGCAATCCAGGCCTATCTCAAGAAGCAAGAAAGATCCAAAATACAGAACCTAACCTCATACCTAAGGAACTAGAAAAAGAGCAGCAAAGAAAGCCCAAAGCCAGTAGAAGACAAATAATAAAGATTAGAGCAGAAATAAACAATACGCAGTCCACAAAAACAGTACAACAAATCCATAAATCAAAGAGCTGATTTTCTGAAAGAATTAAAAAAAATTGATAAACCCCTAGACAACTTCTCAAAAACGACCCAAATAGACAAAATCATGAATGAAACAGGAGAGATCACAACCAACACCACAGAAATACAAATAATAGAGAATACTATGAAAAATTATATACAAACAAACTGGACAATCTGGAAGAAACGGACAAATTTCTAGACAGCCACACATAACCAAAACTCAAACAGGAAGAAATAGAAAACTTGAACAGACCCATAACCAATGAAGAAATTGAATTGGTTATCAAAAAGCCTCCCAACAAATAAGAGTCCTGGGCCAGATCTTCCCAGGGGAATTCTACCAAACATTTAATGCAGAGTTAATACATATTCTTCACAAGCTGTTCAAGAAACAGAAATGGAAGAAAAGTTTCCAGACTCATTCCATGAAGCCAGCAGTACCTTGATTCCCAAACCAGACAAAGACCACTCTAAAAAGGAGAATTACAGGCCAATATCTCTGATGAAAATGGATGCAAAAAAAATCTCAACAAGATAACTAGCAAACTGAATTCAACAGTATAATAAAAGAATTACCACGTTTAAGTGGGATTCATTCCCGGTCTGCAAGGCTGGTTCAATATTTGCAAAACAATCAATGTGATACACCACATTAATAGAAGAAAGGATAAAAACCATATGATCCTGTCGATATATGCAGAAAAAGCACTTGACAAAATACAGCAACCTTTCCTAATTAAAAAAAACCCTCAAGAAAGTCGGGATAAAAGGAACATACCTTAACATCGAAAAAGTCATATATGAAAGGCCCACAACTAATATCATTCTCAATGGGGAAAAACTGAGAGCTTTCCCCCAGAGATCAGGAACACCACAGGGATGTCCACTCTTACCAGTGTTGTTTAACATAGTGTTAAGGTCCTAGCCTCAGCAATCAGACAACAAAATGAAGTAAAAGGCATCTAAATTGGCAAAGGAGAAGTCAAACTTTCACTTTTCTCAGATGACATGACACTCTACACGGAAAACCTGAAAGACTCCACCAAAACACTGCTAGAACAAATACACGAATTTAGCAAAGTTGCAGGATATAAAATCAATGTACAGAAATCGGTTGCATTTCTATACACCAATAATGAAGCAACAGAAAGAGATAGCAAGGAATCAATCCCATTTACAATTGCACCAAGAACCATAAAATACCTAGGAATAAACTTAACCAAAGAAGTAAAAGATCTGGTACACAGAAAACTACAGTAAGCTTCCAAAAGAAATTGAAGAAGATACAAAGAAATGGAAAACCATTCTACGCTCATGGACTGGAAAACCAATACTACCCAAAGCAATCTACACATTCAATGTAATCCCAATCAAAATAACACCAGCATTCTACACAGATCTAGAACAAACAATCCTAAAATTTGTATGGAACCACAAAAGACCCCGAATAGTCAAAGTAATGTTAAAAAAGAAAACCAAAGCAGGAGGTATTACAATCCTGGACTTTAGCCTCTACTACAAAGCTGTAATCATCAAGACAGTATGGTATTGGCAGAAAAACAGACACATAGACCAATGGAATAGAATTGAGAACCCAGAATTGGACCCACAAATGTATGGCCAACTAATCTTCAACAAAGCAGGAAAGAGTGTCCAATGGAAAAAAGACAGTCTCTTTAGCAAATGGTGCTGGGAGAATTGGACAGCAACATGCAGAAGAATGACACTGGACCACTTTCTTACACCATACACAAAAATAAACTCAAAATGGATGAAAGACCTAAATGTGAGACAGGAAACCATCAAAATCCTAGAGGAGAAAATAGGCAACAACCTCTTTGACCTCAGCTGCAGCAACTTCTTACTTGACATGTCTTCAAAAGCAAGGGAAATAAAAGCAAAAATGAACTATTGGGACCTCATCAGGATAAAAAGCTTGTGCACGGCAAATGAAAGAATCAGCAAAACTAAAAGTCAACCAACAGAATGGGAGAAGATATTTGCAAACAACATACCAGATAAAGGGTTAGTATCAAAACTTACCAAACTCAACACCTGAAAGACAAATAATCCAGTGAAGAAATGGGCAGAAGACATGAATAGACACTTTTCCAAAGAAGATATCCAGATGACTAACAGACACATTAAAAGATGCTCAACATCACTCATCATCAGGGAAATACAAATCAAAACCACATTGGGATCCACCTCACATCGGTCACAGTGGCTAAAATTAACAACTCAGAAAACAACAGATGTTGGCGAGGATGTGGAGAAATGGGAACCCTCTTGCACTGTTGGTGGGAACGCAAACTGGTGCAGCCACTCTGGAAAACAATGAGGAGGTTCCTCAAAAAACTAAAAATGGAATTACCTATGGCCCAGCAATAGTACTACTAGAATTTATCCGAAGAATACAAGAGTACTGATTCATAGGGGTACAGGTACCCCAATGTTTACAGCAGCGCTATCAACAACAGCCAAATTATGGAAAGAGCCAAATGTCCATAAACTGATGAATGAGTAAAGGAGATGTGGTATATTTATACAATGGAATACTACTTGGCGATAAAAAAGAATGAAACCTTGCCATTTGCAACAACATGGATGGAACTGGAGGGTATTATGCTAAGTGAAATAAGCCGGTCAGAAAAAGACAGGTATCATATGTTTTCACTCATATGTGGTATTTGAGAAACTTAGCAGAAGACCACAGGGGAAGGGAAGGAAAAATAAATTACAAACAGAAAGGGAAGCAAACCATAAGAGACTCTAAATACAGAGAACAAACTGAGGGTTGTTGAGGGTGGGTGGTTGGGGGAGCGGGAAAAATGGGAGTAGGGCATTGAGGAGGGCACTTGTTGGGATGAGTACTGGGTGTTGTATGTAAGTGATGAATCATGGGAATCTACTCCTGAAGCCAGGAGCACACTGTATACACTGTATGTTAGCCAACGTGACAATAAATTAATTTTTTTAATGCATTAATGCAACAAAGCAGCTGGGCCTTGAGGAATCTGGATAAAATGGAATTATGAGGAACAGAAATCACATTTAATAAACAAAATTTATAAAGGTAATAAAATACAAAGAGAGAGAATAGGAAATAGGACAGTGGAAACAAAAGACAACATCCAGAGAGGCTCTTATGAGAATAAGAAATTATACTAACCCTAGAGTTATTTCAGGGAAAAAATTAAAAACTGCAGATCCAAAAGAATGAATTAAAAGTTGAAGCAACTGGTCTGAAGAACGCTTCTGTGATGTCTAACGAAAAGGACAGAGATTTCTTTTCTATTCATCTTCTAAAGATTTCTGAACCCTTCTTTAAGTATAATGTTCTGTCCATTTCAATTCAAATCCATAGTTCAACAACTTCCCAGCCTCGAAGGGCAACATGGTCAACAGACCCAGAAATTCAGAAAAAAAGCAGATTTCAATGGTGAAAAGAACAGTTATTAAGTTAAGATGAATGAGAGAAGTAAATAAAAGTGTAAAAGTCCTAGGGTACCTCTCTTTAAATCAATCAACAAATATTGTTTGGGTGCCCTGAGTATTTTTACTGTGTTTACAAACAAGTATACAAACAGCAAGTGTTCAACAATGAAATCAGTAAAGTACATTTCTCTCCAAAGAAGACAAAATGGAGTGGCATAGAATGAACAATGGTACCATGCAAAATTAATTTACAGAATTAATAAGGTAGATTAATCTTATTAGAGACAGACAGAGAATCCCAAGCACTGTCAGCACAGAGCCTCACGTCAGGCTTGAACTCAGAAAACCGTGAGATCATGAGCTGAGCCGAAACCAAGAGTTGGACTTAACCGACTGAACCACCAAAGCGCCCTTATATATATTTTTAATGTTTATTTTTGAGAGAGAGAGAGAGAGAGAGAGAGAGAGAGAGAGAATGAGTGGGGGAGGGCAGAGAGAGAAGGCGACAGAGGATCCAAAGTGGACTCTGTGCTGATAGCAGAGAGCCCAATGTGGCGCTCAAACTCATGAACCATGAGATCATGACCTGAGCTCAAGTCGGACACTTAACCAGCTGAGCCACCCAGGCACCCCAATAAGGTAGATGTTTTATCTTCCACTACACACTTCAATATCACTCCTGTGTAACCAAATCTCAAAAATATTTAAAGGTCGTAAAGAAAAAAGCAAAAAAAGAATATACAACTAAAAATATGTAAATGGGGAGCTCCTGGGTGGCTCAGTCAGTTAAGCATCTGACTTGTACTCAAGTCATGATCTCGCAGTTTGTGAACTCAAGCCCCACAATCAGGCTTTGTGCTGACAGCTCAGAGCCTGGAGCCTGCTTCAATTCTCTGTCTCCCTCTCTCTCTGCCCCTATCTCAGTCACACTCTGTCTCTCTCTCTGTCAAAGTGAATCTTTTAAATTACCTGCCTATGAAGTTTTTGTTTTAAAGAATAAGTATTAAGGTTTTACAAACATCTAACATACAAAAGGCTAGACTTCTGAGTTTAGACATACAAAACAGTCCACATTAAAGAATCTTATAAAACTCTGTGAATATTAAAAGTAATATATAATAATTAACATATCTTAATATTTGGAAATTATAAATACTTGCTTGATAAAATAACCAAATCAGAAAAAAACACAGTTTCACAAAGCATAGTGTTAGTACAGGATTTCTCCTAACTCTTGAGATGATCTATGGAAAATGAGAAAATGTTATTATTTTTAATATACTGAATCCTAACTCAGTTGGCAAATAAAATCATCAGGTTAATTTTGAAAAACTCAAAAGACAAAATTCATCTAAAAATTTTTAACTAAATTTGAAAATACATGAATGAAGTTAAACATAAGAAAGTAAATATTTACTAACCTTTATTTCCTAACATCACAGCAAGATGTAAAGGAGTGTTTCCTAAAATTAAAAAAATAAATAAATTAGTGTAAAAACAGAAAATTTTATTTATAAGTGGTTTTAACTCCTTCAGTAATTTCATTGACAGATTTTAAGTAAAAATGTAACTGCAAAACGATCCTGCTTATACGGCAAATTTAAAATCAGAGGATGCCATCGTTTCTAAACACAGTGTATTCTAAACCAACCCCCACCAAAAAAAGGATACCTAGTTTGCTTTCCAGATTTCTTCTCCCAGTCTATGGCCATTCCACCCTGAACGCGCCCGATCTCATCTGATCTTGGAAGCTAAGCAGGGTCGGGCCTGGTTATTAGTACTTGGATGGGAGATTTCTTCTCCCAAGAAATTTCACAGATTCCTTTGCTGCTGATTTCTCTATCATATCATTCTTTGTTCATTCAGCAATGTAAATACCTACTATACACTCATCTTTGGGGACTGATATCAAAAATACCCAATCCCTCAAGTTGTTCAGAAGTCTTCTTTTAGAGACTGATAGGAAAATACATAATTGCTATTATTATTATTTATTAGAATAGAGTATAGTATGATAATGGAATAAAGAACAGAGCTCCTAATTTTGCCTGTGCAAACAATTAACTACTGAAAAGGGACCATGCTGAAATAAGTCTTGAATGGGTCAGAAATGTTTATGATTAGCAGGGGTAAAGAGAATAGTAAATAATGAAATTGGTAAGATGAGTAAAACATAAATTAATAAAGACTATAGGCTATGCTATGAAGTTTGGAATATATACTACTAGTTAATGTTATACAATGACTAATTTAGTTTCAAAATGATACCCTAAGCCACACTAGTAGCTTAAAAACCTCTTGATTATAAAAGAAAGCAAACCTATAATAATATTTGAAAATAAAGTCACTAAATAAAATTTGTATATACTAATTTTCAGATTCAGTATTAAGATTTTTACAGAAGATACCACATGAACAATTTTTGCCTATAAAATGAGCTGCACACTTATCAAGAAATCATATACAGAATAAAACAAGATTTAACTATGTATTCTAAAAACCTTATATATGATCTGAGGCACCTGGGTGGCTCAGTAAGTTAGGCGTCTTACTCTTGATTTTGGCTCAGGTCATGATCTCATGGTCATGAGATAGAGTACCTGGGACAGGCTCTGCACTGGGTGTGGAGTCTGCTTAAGATTCTCTCTATATCACTCCCTCTGCCCCTCCCCTGCTTGAGCATCATGCACACATACACACGCTCTCGCTCTCTCTATCCAAAAGAAAAAAAAAATTTTTAACTTATTTTCAGAAAGAGAAAAAATGCACACACACACAAGCAGGGGAGAGACAGAGGAGAGAGTGAGAAGGAACCCCAAGCAGGCTCCATGCTGTCAGTACACAGCCCAATGCAGGGCCCTATCCTACAAACCAGGAGATCATGATCTGAGCCAAAATCAAAAGCTGGATGCTCAAATGAATGAGCCACCCAGGTGCCCCCTCCCCCAAATTTTAAAAGCTTATATATGATCTACCCCATTCTCTCAGCTTGACAAAATCTGCCAAGATGGTTAAAACACGCATGCACACAATCTTTTGCTCAATAAAAGCACAGTGGAATAAGAACTGTCTGTAAAGATGGCCAGATAGTATTTTGTGCAAAATTTAGAAGTTTAATAAATTCAATAAACTTAAACTTTCTCTGTCAGAAATTTTACAAAACAAAAACCTGGACTACAGTAAATTTCTTGGTCTTAACTATTTGGAACAACAACAACAAAAAGACAGATTTGGGGACATAATTCACATGTTTTCCTGAAATAAAACTTCCATTAGCGACTAGGCAATCTACTCCCCAGTTTTCACACCTCATAACTAATTTTACTTGAAATATGAAAACCACTATAATATACATTGGGGGTTTTTTTTAATTTTTTAAGTTTATTTATTTATTTTGAGAGTGAGTGAGAGAGGGGCAGAGAGAGGGAGAGAGAGAGAATCCCAAACAGGCTCTGTCTGCACTGTCAGCACAGAGCCCAATGTGGGGCTTGAACCAAAGAACCACTGGATCATGACCTGAGCCGAAGTCAGACGCCCAACGTGAGCCACCCAAGCACCCCCACAGTGTTAATAATCATACATTGAAGAATGTTTTGCTTCACAAAGAAGTTCTGCTCACAATACTATTTAAGAAGTAAAACTTCATGAGTTGCCACGTTGTTGGTATAAGCTATTTTCCAAAAAGACAAACTTCACATCTCCAAAAATTTCAGACCTTTTAGGGGGCTAGCGATATTCTTTTATGCTGTTATCTAGTCCTGTGAGTTTTTATTTTTATCTTATAGAGTCAATATTCAATTAGATTTACTTATCATTTTTGTTGCTCCTCATTCCTTCCTTCATCTCCAACCTTCCATCAGAATCAGTTTTCTTCTACTCAAAACATATCCTTCAGGATTACTTCAGGATTACCTTTACTGGCAGTTTGATGAGTGAATTCCTCAGGTTTTTGTTTGTAAATGTGTATTCAACTTCGATCTTAAAGGATATTGTACTGAGTATATAATTATTGACTGGCTATAATTTTTCCCCACATTCTATGTCGTCTTATGGTTTCCTTTTTTGTTGAGAACCCAGCCATAGAACTTTCTACTGCTCCTTTGAAAGTAATGTCACATTGTTTTTCAAATTAATCAGCCTTTTCACTCCAGTGTGGATTCCTTTGTTTATTCTACTTGGGTTCAGACACTATCTGAATCAGTGTCTTTCACAAACTTTGTAAAATTCTCAGCAAGTATCTTTCCAAATATTGCTTTAGCTCCATTTCCTCTCTTCTCTCCTGGGGTTCAATTAATGTAGAACTTCTTACCCTTTCTATTTTTTAAAATATTTCTTTCCATTTCCATTTTTCATTAAAGATATTTTCTTCTAATCTATTTCCAACATCATGAATTCTGTCTTTTTCAGAGTCTAAAACTCTTAGTAAGCCCATATATTTAGTTTTAAATTTCAGTTATTATATTTTCCATTTGAGAATTTTTATTTGGCTCATTTTCAAAAATGTGATTTCAATTTTTATAATTTTCAGTTCTCTGTTAAAATATTCAGACTTGTTTCTTATCCCCCAAGAATATAATAAACGTTGTTATTTAAAGCCTCTAATAAAACTTACAATAAATAAGGTTCTGATGGGTTTCTCTTAATCCCTCCTCCCCTTCAGTTTTCACTCATGTTGTTCAGTTTCCTTATAATGTTGGTCATCTTTAATTATAAATTATTTTAATTTTTAATTTTTTTATTTTAGAGAGAGCATGAATGGGAGAGAGGAGCAGAGAGAGAGAAAGAAAGAGAGAAAGAGAGAAAGAGAGACAGAGAGAGAGAGAGAGAGAGAGAGAGCATCTTAAGAGGGCTCCACGAGGCGCCTGGACAGCTCAGTCGGTTAAGCGTCCAACTTTGGCTCAGGTCATGATCTCGCAGTTCGTGGTCTCGAGCCCCGCACTGGGCTCTGTGCTGACAGCTCAGAGCCTGAAGCCTGCTTCAGATTCTGTGTCTCCTTCTCTCTCTGACCCTCCCCCCTCTCAAAAATAAACATTAAAAAAAAAAAAAAGAGAGGGCTCCACACTCACCATGGAGCCCAATGCAGGGCTTGAACCCCACAACCTTGGGATCATGACCTGAGCCGAAATCGAAAGTTTGAAGCTCAACCGAGCCACCCAGGCATCTCTAATAATATACTGGATATAGTATTTAATGAGCTCTCTGTATAAAAATTTTGAAGCATAAGAAACAAACCATCCAGATACTTTCATTTGCTTTCGACATGTGGCCAGGAAGTACTAGATTTCATTAATCCAGGGACTGACATTTTTTCTGGCCCTTACAAATGGCTCACAGCTGTGCTTCAGCCTCTATCAGAGCTGATTTACTTTCAGTTCACCCTTATTCCTAAGGTGCAGCTCTTCAAGTTACAAGCTAAAAAAGCAGAGTACTTAAGAGATACTCATACTTAGTAGGCACTGGCCTCCACCTTTTGTCCTCTTACCTCAGTGAGGCCATCTAAAGTGCTGCTCAGCCTCTTTACTTCTTTCGGTTTTGCAAAAGCTACTGAGGGCAAAATAACCTAAAACGCGAGGCTCAAATCTTTCGATTTCCATCTTCTGCCAGATCTCGGCCCAGTAATTACTTCCTACCTTGTTAGATTTCCAATAACCTTACGTTAGATATTTGATTCTTATTTGCTTCTAAGGAAGACTAATCCTAAAAATCTAGTCCATCATTACTAAAGGCAGAAATTCTACTTCAATTTTATTTTTTAACTTTTCTCCGTATCTGTAATACTGTGCTTTCTCTTCTTTGGTACTATTAATGCATAAAGATAAGATAATTTTATGAGCACTAATGATCATAACTTCTATCAAAATATAATTATTAGTACTTTTAAATCATTCTTATCTCAAGTTCAATTTTATCAGTAATTAATCTTTTCCATTCATAGTCTTTTTGCCATTCACTCAACAATAAACTTTCCATTTATTACACTCTCCTTTAGATGTGTCTATAAAAGTCTTTTTCTTTCCTTTTAGTTGTGTCATAGCTATTATTTTTAGAACTTTTTTTCCTTACTCCTTTCTCTTAGACAAACCTCATACCTTAAGTATATGAACCAGGGAGAGCACATGACTCAAACCTAACCAGTCTGATACCCAACTAGGAATACTATTTCAGGGAAGGGCACAATTCCCACCTGGGAATTCTTTTTTTTTTTTTTTTGTACTAGAAAATTATTTTCTGCTTTTTTATTTTGGTATTAGAACTGGTTGGGAAGACTGTCTTTTACTGCTGGAACCACATGTTTTAAGGGGAGTATAGGACCCATACTCTCTACCACCTAAGTTAGTGGTTCTAAATCAGGGACAATTTTATGCCAAGGGAACAGGTGGCAATGTCTGGCACATTTCTGGTTGTCAAAACTGAGAAGTGGGGGGTGCTAATGGCATCTAGAAGGTAGAGGCCAAGGATATTGCTAAACACCATACAATGCACTAGACAATTTCCCCCCGCAAAGAATTCTACGGCACAAAATGTCAAGTGCAGAAGCTGAAAAACTGAAATAGATAAAGCACAACTGGAAAAGGAAAGAATGAAGCTCTACCTAATAGCAAAGCTAAGGGATTATTTAAAAAAAAAAAAAAAAAGTCTTCACAACACTGCAGGAGATCTAGATACATACATACCCAAGATTGGCTCTTACTCTATCACTTTCAGCTACATGAATCAATAAACACTTTTGGGCTTAAGCTATTTGCAGTTTCACTTCTAATGGCAAGAACCATTACTAATACAATAAAGGAATATAAAGCCTTATTTACCAAAATCACAATTTGGGAAATATCTACTTTTTAAGTGTTTTTGCTTTTTATTCTTTTTTATCAGGACTTTTAAAATGGGGGTGGGGCAGCACCTGGGTGGCTCAGTTGGTTGAGCGTCTAGGTTCAGCTCAGGTCATGATCTCGTGGTTTGTGAGTTTGAGCCCGCATTGGGCTCTATGCTGACAGCTCCAAAGCCTGGATCTTGCTTCGGATTCTGCGTCTCCCTCTCTCTCCCACT
Source organism: Cryptoprocta ferox (assembly GCA_028646485.1). Taxonomy (NCBI): domain Eukaryota; kingdom Metazoa; phylum Chordata; class Mammalia; order Carnivora; family Eupleridae; genus Cryptoprocta; species Cryptoprocta ferox. The sequence goes on along the minus strand of CM053570.1, from coordinate 45,985,753 downwards.
CGTGCACTGTCTTTCTCTCACTCTCAAAAATAAATAAACATTAAATAAATAAATAAAATGGCATTTATCTTCTGCAAAAACACAATATAGACGGATACATTTTAAATTCTATTTATAGTAAAATTTACACATTTTTAGAAAATATTTTTAAACTTAACATTTATCTAACAATCAAAGTAAAATAGAAGCCATACATTTGATTCCCTTTTACAAAAAATGAGGAACTCAATGCTTTTTCTTATCTCCATTTTTGTTTTACTAATTTAATCAGTAGTTATAAACATTTTTCTTACCCTTTATAGAATATATGTCTTAAATTTTAAAGCAAAAGATTTTTTTTGGAAATTTGCTGTCAAGATTGTAATCATATTTACTATGGTTGTTAGATTTCATCTCTTGTATATTTAGGTGGTTTCAATGTTCATAAGCAATGCTTTTCTGATACGACTTCTCCTTTCTTGGGTTAATCATGTAAATTCACCTCTTATGATTTGGGATATTTCTTTCAATAGTATGATAGCATGGTGGTTAGTCTATTTTCTAGAATTTTATTATTGCTTTCACAAATGAATACCTGCCTAGAAAGAATTCTACAGTTAGAGGATGTTACCGCAAGTATGTTCTAATATTGCAGAGGTCAGAGGCCAAACGGATATTCATTTGTTCAATAGCAATCTGTGCTCTTTACTTATAAATGTATAGAATTCCTCATTAAAATTTAAAATATCACCAAGATATACAGAATCTCTTTTCATTAATTTTCTATGAGTTGTAACTTTGAAGACTAAACCAATTTTTAGATCAAAAATGTTTTTCTTCTTTACTTATAGCTTTGAGTATTGTCTCTGTTCCATTTATTCTGTTTTTTTATCTGAAAATACATATTACTCATAAAATGAAATCTACAGAGATATAACTGCATATTTATAACTTACCCCTCATTAATTTTCCCCTTTTTTTCTCTACAGTCTGCTTTCAAATGAATTTTTTTACATCATTCATTTAATTTTCTATACTGTCAAGACTTTATTTAACAGTATCATCTTTAATGACACTTCTTTTATAATGAATATTTTTCAAAGACCATCCAATGACTTTTTTCCCCTGCTCATCCATCCTGGAATGAAGATTTATTCAAATCTAGTATGGGAAAGGTTCCCCCACTTTCCTCTCAGTCCATTCAAAAAAAAAATGAAACAAAGAAAAATCCCTTTCTAAACTCTGAAGCTAAAAGAAAAAGCTGACATTTAAGCATTTTCCTGTGACACTCTATTCTAATACTCTATGTAAAACAAAGAGCACAAAATAGTTGAGAGATAGAGGAGTTGTTACATAGAAATCAAAGATAAAGAGAACAGTGCAAGGCATATTCCTACAACTACAAAACATCGATGAAAGAAATTAAATAATACCTAAATAAACAGAAAGACATCCTGAGGTCATGGATTTAAATACTGTTAAGATGACAATACTCCCCAAATTGGTCTATAATTTTAAAATGATCTCCATCAAAATCCCAACTGGCTTTTTTGAAGAAATTGACAAGCTGATCCTAAAATTTATATAAAAATTCAAAGTACCTAGAATATCTAAAACAATCTTGAGCAAGAACATCAAAGTTGGAAGACTTACACCTCCCAATTTCAAAACTTACTACAAAACCACGGTAATCAAAACAGTATGTACTTGCATAAAGACAGACCTAAATATCAACAGATCAATCATACCACACACAAGAATTATTTCAAAATAGATCATGGACAGGAGGCAGCTGGGTGTCAGTCAGTTTAACATCTGACTCTTGATTTCGGCTCAGGTCATGATCTCATGGTTTGTTAAGTTTGAGCCCCATGTAGGGCTCTGCACAGACAGCACGGAGCCTGCTTGGGATTCTCTCTCCTTCTGTCTCTGCCCCTCCCCTGTGCACATGCTTTCTCTCTCTCTCTCTCTAAAAGAAATTTAGAGGTGCCTCAGTCGGTTAAGCATCCAGCTCTTGCTTTTGGCTCAGGTAATGATCTCCCAATTAGTGAGTTAGAGCCCCAAGTTGAGCTCTGTGCTGACAGCACGGAGCCTGCTTGGGATTCTGTCTCCGTCTCTCTCTCTGCCTCTCCCCTACACACTGTCTCTCGCTCTCAAAAATAAACATTTTTTTAAATAAATAAAAAAAATAGATCATGGACCTAACCATAGCCCTTTAGATAAGGGCTAAAACTATAAAACTCTTGGAAACAAAACGAAACAAAGGAGTAAATCTTTGTGACTCTGGATTAGGTAATGATTTCTCAGGTACACCAAAAGCACAGCACAAAAGCACAAAAGCAAAAATAAACAGGCCTTCATCAAAATTAAAATGTTTGTGCTCCAAAGAATGGCATCAAGAAAGTGAAAAGAGAACCCGGGGGGGGGGGGGGGTGTGGAATATTTTGCAAATTATATGTTTGGTAGTATCCAGATATATATAAAGAACTTGTACAACTAAATAATTTTTAAAAATCCCAATTTAAAAATAGGAAAGGATCTAAATAGCTCTTTCTCTAAAGAAGATATACAAATGAGACAAAATAGATTATGATAGGTGCTGAGAAAAATAACAAAGAGCTAAGACCAAAAATAATAAAGGGATACATAACTTTCTGATTCTTCAGGCAGGAAAACCTCTCTAATGAGATAATGTTTAAAATGAGATCTTAAAGAGGAGTAGGAACTAAGAAATCAAAGAATGAGAAGAAAAGCATTACAGAGACCAGAAATAACCTGGCATATCCAAGGAACTAGTATGGCCAGAAAAGAAAGAGAGAGAGATTTGTACAAGATTATATCAGCGAAGCAGACAAGGGCCAGATCATGCAAGGCTCTATAACTATGGTAAGATATATGAACTTACTTGTAAGTGGATAAGGTCCTAAAGGATCTTGAACAGGGACATGACATGATAAAAATTACATTTCAAGATCACTCTTGTTACCATACAGAAAATGGAATGGAGGGGGATCTAGGACTAGATAGGAGACCGGTGTAGTATTCCAGGGGGAAAAAAAACAAGAATTGTGCTCAAAATGGTGGCAATGGAGACAGAAAGTAGAATGACTCAAAATAACCTGTTAATTAGATATGCATGGATAGGAGGAGGAGGTGAGACAAAGAATGATCCCAATGATTGAGGTCTGAGGAACCAGATAATTAATGATGTGATTTAATAAAGGATTGGATGGCCAGGTCGGAAGGGATAAGGTGGAAAACAATAACATTTTGGACAAATGAATTTTGAAGTATCTCTGAAATTCCCAAGTGGAGATGATTACAAAATCTGGGAACTCCAAGAAGTCTAGCTTGGAGATATATGCAAATTTGAGTTAAAAAAAAAAAAAGAAACATTTAAAATCAAACATAGAGGGGGTGCCTGAATGGCTCAGTTGGCTGAACGTCCAACTTTGGCTCAGGTCATGATCTTGCGGTTTGTGAGTTTAAGCCGCGTCAGGCTCTGTGCTGACAGCTCAGAGCTTGGAGCCTGCTTCAGCTTCTGTCTCCCCCTCTCTCTGCCCCTCCCCTGCTCATGCTCCGTCTCGCTCTCCAAAATAAACAAACATTTTTAAAAAATTGAAAAAAATAAAATAAAATAAAACATAGAAATTTGTGAATATCCACTTTTCCTCTAATAGTGAAAAGGTAATAATAGCTATCTTTCTTCACTTCTCTATCTTCCCGGAGGGGGGGAAAAAAAGGATCATGTTCTAAATGAGGACAGGAAGAAAACAAGAAACTGGTAACACCAGTTGCTGTCAAGAAGGGTAACTGAGTGGGTAAAGATGAGTGGGAGGGAAACTATTTTTACAATGTATCTTTTATATCTTTTTATAATTTTGTAGCATGTAAATGTAATAGCTATTCAAAAAACTACACAAATTAAGGAGAATTTACCAGAGTCTAGACAGAACACCTAGGTAAAGAAAGCAGGCCTTGATGCATCTCAATTATCACTGTTTTGTTAAACCTTCAGGCCTTTATGCATCTACATTATTACTCTGTGTTGTTAAACCTTTTGTTAAACCATCAGTACCTACTGATGCTTATGAATTAAAATGACTGTAACAAGTCAATATTAATCACATTTTTAAAAGATTTATGAACTAGAAATGACTTTGCATTCAACTATCCAATCCCTCTCATTTTTTGGTTAAGTATATAATCAAAAATAACACATTATAATTAAGGATGCCAAACATCATGCTTCAATTTCAATATTTTAAATGTAAATCATCATCATTTTCTTCATCATCCTCCTCCTCCTCTAGCCAACACTGGATTCACTTTACTAGCCAAGTATACCATGAAACTAAGTGCTCAAATTAAACTCTTTAATTAAAAATTAAAATAAATTTCTTTAATGTCTGGCTTAATAGAAAATGCTAGATTTTTAGAATTATTTCTGCATTCAATCATGTATAAATTTTGCTTTGGTTTCAAGTAAATCTAAATTCAGAAGATGTGCACTGAAAAAAAGGAGAGGTATTTTAATAGAGTTTTTAAATAACTGGAAGTGTTCTTTGCTACTACACCACAACTCAGTGGTCATTTCTTTCTTTTTTTAATATTTATTTATTTTTGAAAGAAACAGAGCACGAGTAGGGGAGGGGCACAGAAAGAGGGAGACACAATCCAAAGATGGCTCCAGGCTGTGAGCTGTCAGTGCAGAGCCTAATGTGGGGCTCGAACTCATGAGCAGTGAGATCATGACCTGAGCTGAAGTTGGACGCTTAACCGACTGAGCCACCCAGGCGCCCCAGTAAGTGGTCATTTCTTAAAGGTTAGTTGCAATGTGAAATCTAAAACTATATCAATAAACTTTTTGCATTGAGTTACACTGAAACCCACTGGTTTCCCTTGCACTTTAAATGGATCTTTTACATGATTTTGAAACATCATGCACTGATCATCTGAAAAATACCAGCTGAGTTACGCAGATCTTCCAAATGTCAACACATTTCATTACACTTACACACACACACACACACACACACACACACACAAAATTCAAATACCATCAATCTGACCAGAGAAGTCTCTGAATCCTGGAAAGCTGTCATACTTGAAGTGACAAAGACAAGTTTCCCAAATTCTAACTTTTGATCCAAAGCTTGAATTTTTTCAGCAACAAATACTACCAATTGTCTTCCGAGAAGTCACAGGCTTACTTCATTCATTTTCCAGAAAATGTCTGCCAAGTATCCAAATTGGAATAACCATAGTTTGTCTGTAAGCTGTTCTTTCAAGTAAAAACGGTGTTCTATGACAAAAGCTGCTAGTTTGGCTTACAACTCAAACAACTATATAAATGTTTTCTCTTATTTTCTCTTCAGTGTACCGAAGAGCATCATGAAAAATCTATGTCACAAGGAATATCAAAAAGATACATACTCAAGATTAAGACTTGATTAATCATTCCTACAGCTTCATCAAAGACATTAAGCGAAACTGGCTTTTTTTTTTTTTAACTCTAAATACGTGGCATATGCAATACATGAATACACAATGAATACCAGCAGGTTTGATCTTTGATTCATACTCAGGTTCTGATAATTTTACCCACCACTGCTTTTGTGACATCAGCAAAAGTGTCAGCACAGTGAAAAAGGCAAGCAATGACTTTGTATTATTACAAAAATAGTTTTGATGTCACCTGCTCCCTAATTAGAGAGAAAACAGGAATTGTACATAGCTCCAGCTTCCACAGACACCTTCAAATCCTATCCAAGCAAGCAGTAAAAAGAGAATTCTTATATTTTCTCTCATAAACAGTACTATACTACTAAAACACACACACACACACACACACACACACACACGTAATATTACATCCATCATAGACTCCTAACTACGTCTACCCTTTAAATATTTCCACAGCTACCTTCAATTAAAGTATGTTAAAATGACCCTTGCCCATTCAAGCTTTGCTTCATATAGCAGCCAGACTGAGCCTTTTAAAATCAGATTGTGTTACTCCTCTGCTCAAAATCCTCACTTCCTATTTTGCTCGGAGTAGAAGCCAAAATCCTTTTGGTCTACAAAGGTTCCACATGCTTATAACCTCTACTATCTCTGAAATATACTCCTATCACTTACCACTCTCCCCTGTACCAGCCACAGTTGGCCTTCCTTCTACCCCTTGAACATGGTACTTTTATGTTTGTTATTCTTGATCTGAAACCGCCAGATATCTGCTCCCTAATTTTCTTTAGGTATTGCTGCAACCCCAGCACCTAAAACACTGTCACATAGTAGTAGCTCAGTATATACCTATTAAATGAAGGAATGAATGAACAAACAAAAGAAAAAAATAACTATAAAGAACAGTGTCAAAATCTGTTTTTAACTCTCCAAAAAGCATTCCATCACAGAACAATGCAGGTCTCCACATCATTCTCTATGAAAGTCAATCAAAGAATATGTGTGCTAAAGAGGATATTCAACACAGCACAGGTGGTTTTACAGAATTCAGTTTAGTACTGAGTAAGAAAGCACATGCATTAATATGCCTGATACTTACAGTCAAGAATCAAAATACACTATAACCAGTAGTAGACCAAGATGACTTCTATGAGTCAAATAAACCTAACTCTTTAGAAGACTGACAGGCAGTAAAAATTCCAGTAACAGATTAAAAACCTCAACTGAAGTACCATCTAAACCTCAAGAACAAGAATGTCTTCTGCTGGAAGGTACTTAACACCAAAGCTGAGAGTAAGATATTGGTATCAATGGGTACTACTACTATATGAGTCTTCAGAGTTAAAATAGTTTCAAATGCAGTATCCCATTCAAGACTATAATGCACCCAGAGGTAGATACTATATCTACTTATTTCAGTAGTTAAGCAAATAGTAGAATTTCATAAAAGCCAGTTTGTAGAGAAGTGTGGTCTCAAACTTAGATCTAATTCCAAATATAGAGATCGCCTCCTAGTATTGTAGACTATCTTTGAGGTTTCAACAAGAGTAACAGACTCAAGAACAGGTGAAGTTCAAATAAGCCACACAGTTAAATCTAATATATATCCTGATAACAAACACCATCCATCATCTTCAAACAGAAAGAAGACCTTTTCTCTTTTTCCTATCCCCAGCAATATCAGTCTTGCTTTAAAACTAATGTTCCATCTATCCCCTCAATGAAATAAATAGTATATGAACAGGAACACGTTATTTGACTACCCAACTGCCCGCTCAATTTTTGAAGAACTAAGCTCATTTTCTAGAACCCAAAGCATACTGACTGACAATTATATTGTACTCCACATTAGATGTCTATGACTTAAGAATGACATTAACTAGGAACAGACTGCCTAGAATTCAATTCTTCAAGGAATCTTCCAGAATTCTCCCTGCCTTATTGAGGATGCAAAGGACACATGGTCAATAACTTGGTAATTTCTGCTTCCTTTTTTGCCAAAGTTGAAAGGTCAGAATTCCTGCTCCTATTATAGCTCAGAACAGGAAAGGGGAGAAGAGGACTCACTCTACCCTCTTTATGAGGTAGCTCTGCAGATGTGTTCACATAATAATTCTAAGTGTCAAGTCACATTCTAATACTTATAATGATGCCATCAGGAACATAGCCACTTAACCCAATGAGAGCACTACTGTGTTTGGAGATGCATATGGGGAAGGAGGTAAGAAGAAGGTCATATTCACATAGACATGAAGATCAACTGAATCAACCCTGATAGAGCAGTGAAATGACAGATTTCACTGCCAATCCACTTTCATGCCAAGTGAAGGTACATGACACTTTAATGAATTATCTTGGGCCTCCAGAAAGTATGTCACTTTTTTTCCTAAAAGAAACTGAGGTCTGCCTTTCAAAAACAAAGTCCAGGGGCACCTGGGTGGCTCAGTCGGTTGAGTGTCTGACTTCAGCTCAGGTCATGATCTCACAGTTCATGGGTTCGAGCCCCGCATCGGGCTCTGTGCTGGCAGCTCAGAGCCTGGAGCCTGCTTCAGATTCTGTGTCTCCCTCTCTCTCTCTGCCCCTCCCCTGCTCATGATCTGTCTCTCTCTGTCTCTCAAAAACAAATAAAAATGTTAAAAAAATTTTTTTTAAAAGTTCAGAAAGGACCATAAAACACAACGAGAAAAATAGAAAGCTATTACTGTTCTTCTAAAGATATGCCATCATTTTAACCCTCCTGGCTAAAATTGTTCACTTAACACTTAATTCAAAAAAATTTTTGACATGCAAAGTGTAGCTTTATAGTTGCCTATTCTCAAACACAAATGCATTATTTCCTGGCATCACCTATCATAAAGATTTTAGTGACAAAAACAAAGCAGAAAAAATATCAAAATGAAATTTAAAGATTTATAGAGAATAAGCCAAAATAAACATACCATATAGGCATTAGATTATCCTATTGCCTCAATTCTCAAACATATATTTTTAATCTTTCTGAAATTAAGATGTTTTAAAATCCCTATCTGAACAAATCTGCCACAATGCAGAGAGGTTACACATGTTAACCATTTCATTATTATTCCCTTGAGCTACCAGCATTGGCAGCAATACTCTCAGTTGAGATTTAACTTACATTTGAAATCTCCAATCACTGTGTGAAATAGCCACACAAAGATTACACTACAACTCACTAAAAATGAAATTTAACCGTACAGAGAAGATGGCTTGTCACATGCCAGGCAATGTAATTAACGGCAGTAGAAACTGCCAAACCTCTCAGAACACATCAGATATTTTTCATATCTAGGAAAAGATGGTATAAGCAATTCAATCACTCTGGTACCTAAGAGCTTCTGATTAATGTCCAAGGGAAAGTACTTTATGTCTAAGGATTTTTAACTCCAGGGAAAAAACAAAATTACAAGTTTAACAAATAGGAAGTGCAGTCAAAATCAAGAAAGGCTTCTATATGCTTCATAAGCATTCTCAATTCTAAAGGTGCTAAAGAAGTAAACATCATTATCATCAATTAAAGATAGCATGTCACCATGAGTCTTTAACTACCAAAGGCAAAAAGTGATTCTGAAAAAGCTTTACAATGTGAAAAGAGGCTTAGACTTAAACTTTACCTCCATACTGAAGAAAAACATAGTATATAACTAAAGATATACGGTTTAATAAACGTGTGTATGTTAGGGGCGCCTCAGTGGCTCGGTCAGTTAAGTGTCTGACTCCTGATTTCGGCTCGGGTCGCGATTGATGGTTGGCGAGACCAGGCCGCACGTTAGGCTCTGCACTGAGAGCGTGGAACCTGCTCTCCTCTCCCACTCCTCTCTCTCTGTCTGCCCTTCCCCCACTTGCTCGCGCGCGCACACGCTCGCTCTCTCTCTCTCTCAAAATAACCTCAAAAAATTTTTACTAAAAATGAATTTGTGAACATTTAATGTAGTGTATCTTGGTTCCCGTCCCCAAAACAAATGCTTTCACTAAATACACAGTGAGTCACAATCATGCGGCATATGTGAGCACCATATTCATGATGTTATACCTATTCCTGCGTTCCTGTTTCCAAAGATTTGCTTGGATCCAAAGATAGTATTCCTCAAGGTAACTGACGACTCAGAAAAAGCAACTCCTACTCAACCAACATTTTATCACAAAAGAAAAAGCTCAATCCTTGCTCCCATTCACGCCAGTAATTTGTAAATACACAAAAACACATTTAAAAAGTTTCTCAAATAAGAGGTCACTGAAACTGAAAGAGCTAATGAATACTGAGCTAAATGACTAGATTAGGGTACAGTAAGCTTTCCAGCTAGACAGAATAAAGGGTCAAAATGAACAAGATTTAATAAATGTAAAGTACTGTTTTAGGTTAAAAAAATAACTGCAAGAAGGGACAAAATGGAGAGAGAGCCAATCACTTGAGAAAAAACAATATTAAAAAATTACACTCTTGCACTACATTACTTAATGTGTGCTTTTTAGTACATATTGGTACACTGTTTATCTCTGAACATATATTGCTTAAAGCAATAAATGTGGTCTCCTTTTTGTCTTTGCTTATGAGGCTACTGTAGCTCTGATACAAAGGTTAGCTCTCAACACCATCCTCAAAGGAAAGAATTAACAAACTGAGTTTTACTGAAAGATGATGATTAAGATTTTCATTTACTTACTTAACACACGTACATAGTATTTAATGTTTCAGGGACCATCTAAGCACTTTATAATCCATGCCAAATGAAGAATGGATACAGAAGTTAGGAATGTTTAACTTACAGGTAAGAACATGATAGCTCTTGTCAAATATCTAAAGGGCTATCATGCGGATGAGGTGGCCCATTTATTTGTGCCATTACGTAAAAAAGAAACAGAACAAACAAGAGTGACAGGTTTGGGGACTACAGCAAAACTCTGAAATTTGTCCAACGGCAAAATTTCTCCATAATGCTACCATAAGGACTAAATGAGAAAATATATATTAAAGAACTTTGCTGTAAATTACCATATCACACATTATTAGAATTTACTTCTGTGCAGTACAGTGGGTGCTGACCAATAGAAATATTTACAGAGGTTGACCACGGACTTTGGAGTCCTAGCTATTAGTTCAGTTCCCAGCTTTGCAATTTGTAACAAGTATGCAACTTTAGCAAAGTTTCCTTGCATCTCTTGGCTTCACTTTTCTCAGCTTTCAATTTTGTTTATGTTTATTCATTACTGAGACAGAGAAAACCAGAGCATGAATAGGGGACAGGCAGAGAGAGAGGGGGAGACAGAATCTGAAGCAGGCTCCAGGCTCTGAGCCGTCAGCACAGAGCCTGACGTGGGGCTCGAACCCACAGACTGTGAGATCATGACCTGAGCCAAAGTCAGACGCTTAACCGACTGAGCCACCCAGGTGCCCCATTCTCAGCTTTAAAATAAGTATAAAATAATCTGCTTTGCAAGGTTATTGCATGAATTAAATGTAATATAGATAACATTCAGCCTAATGCTGACACATTCAGTAAATTTATTTATGATGATGATGATCATCATCATCATAATCATGCTGTAGAAAGAATCTCTCTGGTGAATATAAAACTAAATATGTGGTATGATGTGGTATGACTGCATGGCTCTGCTATGCACCTGCATGAGTGTATGAATCTGCTATGCACTTATCATGTTATATCAATCCAAATATCATATACAGCTTGAATTTATTTGGTGATTTAAAAAGCACTTATCTTTTGTAATGTGAAGGAAAAAATATTCTTAAAATCTGAATAACTATCCAGGTGAGTAAAGTATCAGGAATAAAAGTAATGTAATGTAATGTAATGGAGAAATTATGCAGCTACAGAAAAAAAAAGGACTAAAGAAGTAGCACATTAAATATAATTTACTCTTCCTAGGAGACTCCATGGTGAGAGATGAGAATATATATTGCAGGAGGAAAAATTACACTTTTTATAAGTATGTGAACCACTGGTTACCGTCATCAGAAATACTAACAATACAAGGGCAGGTAAGTACAATGCAAACATTTGGTATGTCAAGGCAATTTAAAAAGTGAGGTTCAGTGGGCTAAAGACAAGAGTATAAGGGATTTAGGATTCTAATTACTTCATTACCATCAACAAACAATATTTTGCTTGTTGCAGTAACAGTAAAATGATTAAATAAATGTAAGAATGAAAAACTGGGTGCAGCTTTCAGGTACTTTTTTGAGGATTTGAATTATGATGAATGACAGTGATATTATTACAATATTGGAAATTCAGGGACACTTGGGTGGCTCAGTTGGTGAAGTGTCCGACTTCGGATCAAGGCATGATCCTGCAGTTCACGAGTTCAAGCCCCCCATCCGGCTCTGTGCTGACAGCTCAGAGCCTGGAGCTTACTTTGGGTTCTGTGTCTCCCTCCCTCTCTCTGCCCCTCCCCTGCTCGCTCTCTTTCTCTCTCTTTCAAAACTAAAACAGTTTCTAAAATAGGCAACTATTTTAAAAAGACAATATTGGAAATTCAGATACAAGTACAATTGTTGAGAATTACGCAACCAATAGAAATCTTATTTTTTTAATCTCAACTTTTGCCCTAATTTCAGATAAGAAGCCGAGAGTCTACTGGAATTAAGGGACCTTATTCCTCAGGCAAGCATCTCATTAATGTGTTATATATTATTTTGAACAGAGTTGAGTGTGTTCTAATTGAATGTATACAATCGTCATGTTCAGTCAAAAGCAGAGCTATAAATAGTATTTGTCAGGTACTCAATTTAAAATGGCTTCTTAAATGTTGAAAATATCAGTGTTGACATTAGTTTTCATTAGTAAATATACCGCTGCTTGGAAGTCAACTCAATTACATTAGGTTTTCAAAACTAAAGAAACAAAAAATTCAGCTGACGAGTTACCACAGAAAGTAGAAATACAGTCCCTGAATAATAAATGACACTATTTTGCCAGATAGGTTATGATGAAGTTACTATGAAAAACCTTAGTGCTATTTTTAGTCCCAGTCATCCAAGATGAAACATTTTAGCAATTATGTAAAACAAGCAAAACACTCAAAACTCCAAAATCTTAGCCACTGAAGTCACTTTACCTACTCTAGGTATCAAATGCCAAGAAATTTCTACATTGTGGCTTTCAGAAGTCAAAACATTCTATAGCCCATCTTAAATGCAAAGTGTAGACGCTTTGTATCAAACTAAGTTTCCTGAAAGCAGAGAAAAAGAAACAGACAACCTGAGGGCAGGTAGAAATCACAACCAGTTGCAGTCAAGTTGGGATCTGCACCTGAGTAATGAGGGAGGTGGGCCATTAGTATGTTCAAAATTCGAGATCCCCAGGTGGGAGAAGGGGAGAGAAAGAAAAAAACAAACAAACAAACACGGTTCCATAAACATAGGAAGGCTAGGTTGGATAAGGGGCAATTTTAAATTTCTTTGTAAAAAGTCAATACATTGAAGGCCTGTCTCAAATATAAACAAAACAGCTTCTCGGAGGAAACTTTGAAGTGGGCAAGGAGGAAACATTCCTCTGCACCCACAAGCACCAATCCCCTGACCACTGGCAAGCTATTACTGAAACGGTCATGATTTACAGGCATTTGGCCCGGATGATGAGCAAAGGAGAGGAAAGAAAGGGCTGTTGGAGAGGAGCCTAGGATTCCAGAGGCCTGAGAAGGCACACCCTAGGCTCGGAAAAGGAGAGATGGAGAGGGGCGAGCACTCCTCACCGTGATTATCTTTCTGCCCGATATTGTGCGTGCGGATGAGAGAGGACAGTCTCCTCACATCCCCCTTGAAGACGCACTCGTGTACCGGGTAGTGTGCGGGGCAACTGCCTCCATCTGCGACGACAGCAATGGGGTTGGTGCCCGCTAGAAGAGCCGGGGACTGGGTGGTGGTAGTCACGGAGGAACTGTGCAGCGGCAGGGCCGGGACGCCAGGGGGATTGGAGGAGGCCGGAGCTGTCTTCAGCTGCAGCCGGTGGTGATGGTTACTGAAGATCTTATGACAGGCTTTGCCGCCCTTGCCGCCGCCGCCAGTCCCAAGCCTGCCTCCCGTAAAGGTGCCGCCTAGGGTAGCCGCCGCTTCCTCATCCCCGGGCTCCAGCAGGTCCCCCTCTTCTTTGCTGGGCTTGTGGTCTCTCCGCAGTGAGCGGATCTTCTCCCCGGTCATCGCCGCCAGGGGCAGAGAGGGGATCCGGGAGGCTCACCGCCCGCGACGGAGCTGGCGCTGCGGCGGCGCAAGGCGATTAGAGCGGTGGCCAGGATCCTCCAGCGCAGCATGAACTCTCAGGGCGCCCCCGAGCCCGGGACAAACGCATCTCCTGGAGGAAGAAGAGCCGGCTCTCGCCTAGGCACGAAGGGACGCGCGCTCGCTGGGGGGAGCTAGAGCTCAGTTGCCCACGACACCAGGATCCCTATCCCCGCCGCCGCAGCCACCGCCACTACCTCACACCCAAACACAGGGCACGGCCATCTTACCCTGACTTCTCTCGCGAGAGCTCCCTCGGGAGGAGGAAGGAAACACCGCGATAAGTGAGCTGCTCGCTCCCTCGCTCGCGCTTTCTATTGCCGGAGAGTAACCGAGCTCCGGCGCCTCCCAGGCAGCGGGTTTCCGCCCCTAGTTTAGGACCTGTTAATTGGCGCGTTTTGTGGGCGGTGTAAAACCTTAACCTGTGTTTGAGATTTTCGATTCAGTTTATAAACAATGACTTAAACCCTCTGACCCCTAGGCCTCCTGTAGAGTAATGCGAACTGACGCCACTGCACACAGGATGTGATGTCAGTAAGATGATGCATTAGATACTCATTCAATCAACATTTACTAAACATCTACTTTGTACCATACGCTGAGCTACTAGATTTCTAAGACGCCACTCCTGGCTCCAAAGAGATCAGCAGAGGCGGAAAGACAATTGGGAGCTGGGTTGAAAACAAAAAAAAAATAATTAATTAAAAATTTAAAAATAGGGAAAAATTTTAGTGTTGGAGTATCAGAAAAGACACAATAATTTAGGGGCTGACCTTTGAAAACAGGCTATTTGACAAAGCGGGGTAAAGGCAAGTCAGTCAGATTTTTGTTAGATTAATGAATTACAAGCAGATGTCAGAGTTTCAGGCGGGGGAATGGACGCTAAAGGATGGCAAATAATAATTGTGTAAATGGAATATCCCTGTACTAGTTCATGGCCAAACTCTACCCATCGTCAAATTATGAAGAAACGTAAATCTAAAGTCTGGGCCAAATAACTAAAGCTGTGGGGAACTGGAAGTGGAGGGAGTTAGCAAAACATCCTATAAGTCTTCCTTCACCCGTTTATCTTTTCAAAGATAAACACTGACGGCTGCTTCTCTCAAATCTCTTCTTTCTCAGACTTTATTGCCACCTCCATTCTCCCAGAAAATAAATAACTGTGGGAACTGGCCTTTCTTCATCTTTCCCTGCCACTCAGGTTTTCACCTCCCATCTTCTTCCAAATCTATTCAAATCGATTTATTTCTACCCTTCTAATTATGTTCAAGGATTACCTAATCAGCATCTCAAAGGATCCTACTCCTAAAGCAAGAGAGACTGAACACATACATACAAAAACATGTTGTTCTTCCACAATAGCCAATATTTATTAACTCTAAGGCAGGCAGTGTGCTTGCCATTTTATATGCTGTTATCTCTTTGTGATATTATTTTTAATCTTCACTGGACAGTTGAAAAATCTTGCCCAATGCTTCAAAGCTGGAATGCAACACAATCCAGCCTGATTCCAGGGCTAGAGAGTTAGGAAGGGGCCAGATCATGCAGGATTTTGTATGTCTTCTACTTAAAAGTTTTTCCCACAGGAAATAGACAGCCCTTTGGAGATAGAGGTGATGGAATAGAGGAATAGGGTGATGAGATTTGCCTTTTAGAAGAGTCACTCACTCACCCATACTTTAGAAAAACATGTATCAATAAAGACTACAAGGAGGCTACTCTAGAGACAAGGACACTGACAGACTACTGCATAAATCAAAAAATAAATGTGTTAGTATATGCATGTAAAAGAACGGCAGAATATACATATCAAACAGAGTGAACAGTGGTTAGCTTTGGAAGATGGGATTGCTAAAGCACATATTTCCTACATTTCTTGAATTTTTATTTGCAAAGGGAAAGGATTAGTTTTTATTAATCAGAAAAAATTAATTTTTAAAGAAGTATGCAGTAATTCAGATGGTGAGAAATTATGAGAGCACAAGCCAAGTTAGTAAGAGTGATGCTAGCGAAGGTACAAGAGTTTTTAAAAAAATGTGTTCACTTTTGGCATATTGAATTGAAGCTTTTGTTGCTCAATGAGAAGAAGTGAAATGGTTTACATTTTGGATATTTTGCAATTACCCTAGAAGACAGAGATCCGTATTAAGATTCAGGAGTTATCATTACATGGTAATTGATGCCACAGAAGTCTTTGAATTCCTCCAAAGAACAGTGGTAGTGCGTAGTGTGAGAAATTAAGACCCAGTCTAGAATAAAATACCAATATATAAAGGATATGTATAAAAAGAGTGGCCAATATCCTATTGTAATCAAAAACCTACACCAAATAGTCTAACATTATAGCTGAGAAGTATCTTATCACTGGATCCAGAATTTAAAAGTACCTTATTAGTGGTGGCCACCTGTAGATAGTAATGAAAACTCCTAAGTGTCCCCCTAGTAAAATCAAACACTACTGACAATGAAAAGTAATATTCAGCCCTTATTTTTAAGGGTTCAACAACATAATAGTGAAAAGTGATATAGAAATATAAGATTGCAATACATCGTGAAAAATACAAGAATTGAAACTATATGAGATCCTGATATAATACAGAAGAGGAAGTTATTAATTCTATCCAAATGAAATGAAAGTCAAGTGGTCAGCAAGTCTTTCTGAAGGAGATAATTGTCTGAATTAGGTTTTTGTTTGTTTGTTTGTTTGTTTGAATTAGGTTTTTAAAGAATGTATAGAGTTGGCCAGTTGGGCTAGGGGAACAAGATAGGTAATAATAATTATAATAATAATAACAGCTATCATTTACTGAGAGTTTGTCATGTATTAGGCATTGTTCCAAGCAACTTTCAATACTTATTTGATTTAATCTCACAATTCTGTGAGGTATTTACTGTCCCCATTTTACAGATGAGGCAACTGAGGCACAGGAAGTGATCATCCAGCTGATTAGTAGAGGTGAAAAGAATAGTATGTATAAATGCAGCATTATATTTGAGAATCATTGAAGCATAGTATGTGACAGGAAACGTGATGGTAAATAAGACTAGAAAAGAAAGCTGGAGATAGGTTATAAAGAGCAACCGTAAGACACTTGGACTATATATTCTAGACAGTGGAGAGTTTGCAAAAGATTTCAAACACAGTAAAGACAGGATAACATGTAATCACCATAATGTATAATCAACCCGTCTTCCAAAGATAGGAGATTCTGCCAAACTTTCCAGCTTCGTCTCTTCCCACATTTCCAGATTCATTCTTCATTCCAACCAAAACAATCTGCTGACAGTCCCTGATCCTCTCTCATGTTTCCATGCCTTTACACATGCCATTCCATATGACCTAAACCCATTTCTATTTCATTCACCTAGATACCTCCTTCAGTCTGTCAAAATTAAATTTTCTCTCTTGTTAGCACAAGTTTTTGTTTTATTTTAACTTGACATAGAATTCAGGGGTCCAGGAAATTACATTGAACTAAACCTCTAAATAAAATTCATTTTAGCATGTCTTTCTATTATGAATGTAGTTCACAAACCACAATAATATTGGCAGTACTTGTGCCTTTGCAATCACAAGAAAACACAGATGTTTTTTGACCAGATTACAGTTGCTACAGATATCCAAAAATATCATTTACACTCATCACTGTCTCAAACTTACGTTAATTATTATGTCCACTACTGGATCTTGTTTTTTAATGAGTTAATAAAGCACATATAATTACTATATCAAATTTTTCTTTTATTTCAATAGCCATTTCCTTTGTAATCCAAAATATTTTATACATTTAAAAACATTCTTCTGAAAATGGATCTCTAGGCTTCACCATACTGCCAAAGAGGTCCATGGCACAAAAACAAAAGTTAGTACAAACTTCCAGTTATAAAATAAATGTCAGAGAGATGAAAAGCTCAGCATGGGAATATAGTCAATAACATTATAATAGAATTGTATGACAAATGATGACTACACTTATTGTGGTGAGCCCTGAGTAATGCATAGGACTGTTGAATCACTATGTTGTACACCAGAAACTAATATAACATTGCACGTCATCTACACTTAAATAATAAAAAAAAAAAAAATTTTTTTTAACTAACTCCTTTAGGAGTCTCTAATGGCACCTCTCTCCTTTTCTTCTCTCCAACATGCCACCATTCTGAATTAGGTTCCCTTCCTTTACCTTCTCTCTGATTTCCCATTTTAATTTTTGCATGCCTCTCTGATATATCTTGTCTGCTTCCTCAACTACTCCTTTGAGCTCTCTGAGTACCAGAACTATGTTTATCACTTCTGTATGCACAGTGCCTTTCAGATAGTGAAATAATGAATGCTTAATATTAATAATAAACAGTTGTTGAATTAACCAATCAATTAGAACATAAACTCCCAAAGTATCTACAATGTACCAAGACAATTGTAGACTAAGTGATGAGATGCTAAGTAAACAAATAATCCCAGTCTGACCACATTGAAGTTGACTACTACTCTCTTGGATTCTTATGTGAGACCCAAGTGTAAATATTTCATCTTGGATTGTGTTTCCATTTACAAATAATAGTAAATTCAATTGAAACTGGCTTAAGTTAAATGGATTTATCAATTTATATAACAGAGAGGGGCAGAGATATGTCTTCAAGAGAGGCCTCGTCTAAACCACATGTCAGTTTCTATCTAGGTGACTCTCAGTGCACCTCTTCCTGTTTGGAACATTCCCCCTGAAAGGCCAGTTTCCCTCAGGGAACAAGATGCCTGCCAGCAGTTAACAGGGGTGGTGTGTTCCCTGCCTCAGGTCCTGAAAGAGGGCCCTGAAAGAGGGCACAGAAGTATGGTGCTTGACATTCATAAAAGGACCCTGTCCAATCCCTGTATCTAAGAAAGTGCTGATTGGCTCAGGCCTGGGTTACCTAAACAAATCTCTGTGGGGGGGGGTTGGTTATCCTGATTAGTTTTGCCAATCAGCACTCATTTCTGAACTGGGCAAGTTGGGGATAAACCCTCACCAACAGTAAAAACTATTTCATAATGGGAAACAGATGGGAAAGATGATAAGGAGACAAAGACAAGAGCAGTCAGCAAAAGTACTACACTCAGACGTGAAGTGAGATTTTACTTGGGAAAAAACAAAAAACAAAAAACTTGTCTCTTGTCACAGTGTCCTGGACTAAATATGATGAAATATGCTGTGATTATCAATTATATAAATAGGGGGAAAACTATACCATCCAACAACAGATTTACTTTTTATTCAAATACTACCAAGACAGAATTCAATCCAACATTGAACTGTGTAACTCAGTTATTGAATTTACTCTAATCCTACAGACTACTTCTTCTTAATCTCCCCGCTGGTATGGCTAAGAATGCAAATAGTGGTCAGATTAACTAACACCCAACAATGGCTAGAGGATTAAGCCTGATTCTAAGAATGAATATTTCTGAATTTTTTCGGAAATGTATATATCTGTATTAGCTTCAGACAAAGCACTTAATCCCCATCCTGGTGTCTTGGTTTTATAATCATATCACAGTCTGAAACACAGAATGTACTGTACACATTAATAAAATCTCACTGGTTATATTTTATAAGGCATCAAGAGACCTACAATTAAGATTGGTAGTTACTAGTCTTACTCAACTAACAAATTTCTAACAGAAACATTAAAACAAGGTCAGTCTACATTTTTTTCCTTTACCTAAAAGCTTGTATTTCATATTTTCACAATAACCGGAAATATAATTTCCTACACTCCATATTGGTTGAGCTAGGTCTAGGAGAATTTTTGTTGGATAGGTGATACAGCTGCCTGACTAATGAGGCTATCGTCTTGAGTATCCCCTGATGATATTCTTAACAGTGCATTGAAAATGAGAATAAGAAGCCATGTAGATCAATACCTTCACCACACATTTTACATCCATCTCTCTAGGTCTCAGTATTTTCCTGCTTCCTCTCAATCTTCCAAATTCCTTTCCCCGAGCCAATGTTGGGCACTTTACTTTTTTTTCTATTTCTGATCAGTGACTATCAGTGATTTAGTCAGATTTCTCTTAAATAACAGAAAAAAAAATCAGAGAGGCAGAGGTTGCCAAGGAAACCACAGCCAATAGCTGTGGAAGTTCCAGAAGGAGGGAAGGAATTCCTCTGAGACAGATAAAACACACAAATTTATGCAGGGGAGAGAGAGGAAGGATGCCAGGAGGGAGCATAATGGAAAACAAGGCAATATGAGATGAATATGAAAAGATACATTGCAACATTTATAAGTGAAATTATTTTTAGATCACCAACAAAGACTTGGAGCAAGAGATAGAATAGAGATATAAGTGGATTTTTCAGTGAAAGAGGTTAAGATAAAATTGGTAGATATATAAGAGATTAAATGGAATAGATCCATAAGGGTCAGTTATTTGTGTCCATGGCTTCCTGGTTCTGTTTTATTGCCTAAAATACATTCAACTACATCCAAGAGAACATCCAACTCCAACATGTTCAAAGTAGAGTTTATTTCCATCAGCAATTCCACTGGCCAAACCTAGGTATCACTTCCATTATCCTTAATTCCTCCCTCTCTCTTAGCCCCACATCCAAGCAGTCACCAAATCTTGACCTTTATACCTTTCACATAAGCTCTAAAATTGAACAATTTCTCTCGATTTTACAGTGGCCATCCTTCGGTTTAGGCTGCTATCACTTGAAACTGCCTCCAAACTGCTGTGTCTCCAGCTTCCATTTCCCATTTGTAGATGCATATGGAGAACCCTATATCCATTTACCCCGTGGAGTGCCAGATTTACCAAGTAAAATTACAGGACATCCAGTTAAATTTGAATTTAAGGTAAACAATTTTTGGTATAAGTATGTCCCACACAATGCATTGGACAACATTGCAAGTATTGCAAATATTCATTCAATATTTGAAACATATACTGAATGATTATTTTTTATCTGAAACTCAAATGTAACTCACCTTGTATTTCATCTGGCAAACTTACCCACCTCTCAACCATTTCAACCATTTGTTTGTGTTATGTAGAGTTACATATATAGTTAATATACAAATCCACAAGTAGAGGAATAATAACACCAAATTCAAGATAGTGGTTCCTATGGAGCATGAAAGGAAAAAGTGCCATCAGTTAAGTATCCATAAGGAAATTCCATCATAGGTATATTTGTATTAAGCATGTATGTTTAATTTTTGTTTTGTTTTTTTTCCCTTTTTATTCCCTTTTTAAAGAGTATTTGTGATTCATTTCTTAAGCTTAGTAGTACATATACAGATTTTTTTATATTACTATGCCTTTTGTGTGTCTCAAATATATAAAATATATACAAATATTTTTAAAATCTTTAATAGCCCTGTAGATGAAGTCCGGAGAACTAAACGTGAAATACAAACATCATGGTTTCACTGACTCTGTTTACCTCTCTAATCTGGCACTTCCAGTTCTTCACACAATAGTCTGCTTGTCCTAAACAATTTTCTTCAAAAGATCATCCATACTATTCCCTGTTTTAAGAACGTAGCCCCACCCTTCTTGCTCTTGTCCTTAAATCTCAAATTAGTTGTCAGTACTTCATTGGCACCTCATCTATATCTGGGTTAGGTACTTCTCTTATTTTCTTCCAGGGAATTCAGCACTTTCACCCCACTACTTCCCATTTATTTTCACCAAATGTAATTGCTGACTTATTTCTCTGTATCTCCCATTAGAATATAAACTCTAAAAATACAGAGACTATGTTGAATTCATCCTAACATCTATGGCCCCCACCCAGTGCCTGGCACTAATGGACCATCAGTAAATATTTTCCTTAGGAATTAATTAGTTAATTAACATTCATGTCTGGTTTATTTAACATTTTTGAGATGTGTTATAATTTTACTTTTAGTATGAACCTCATTTTATAATCAGTATCTAGATGGAAACATAAAGCTTACCACCTCATAGTGTGCAGATTAGAAGTCATTACCTGGAATAAAGTTCTCTTCTGTCATTCATATTGCAAAGTTTGGTTTCAATATCACCTGTCACCTAAGCAAAGTCTTGCTTTTATTGTTTAGAATAAACACATAGCAAGTGTTCCTCGGGTTATACGAATCACACTTAGCCTTACATATTAAGTTTCTGAAAAGTGCTTTGTATATCTATTAATTCAAATTTGATAAATATAGTAGGTATTATGACATCATACAGTAGGTATTATGCATAGATACCACTTGCGTTTATAGAATCTATTGAAAATTTCATTGTTACCTGTATTTTCTTCTCAGTCTGCTCTTTTCCTTCATTTCCCTTAAAGTCTATGTTCTGCTAACTAAAGATTGTGATGTACTACCAGGTCCTAATCCCATGTGTAAACATCAATTCATTGCTACCTTAGTAGAATAAAACTTTCCTTTGCTTCCTTGGGTTTGCTTCCTTGAGCTTTCTCTTTCCTGTTTATCAGTTTTCTAGACACCGTTATTAATTTTACAACACTCTTCCTTCAAATAGAAGAGGAACTCTACCGATTTTAAGATGCTTCCTAGAATCCTTGCTCCTTAGCATTTCCTCATTCTCATTAACAGAAGAAAAGACAGATGCTGGTGAAGAGTCTGGAACATGTTGAACAGGGTAAAACAGTATGTGAATTTGGTGTTATAAGTACAGTATCATAAGGATGTCATCTTTACTCCAAGTGCACCCTCTTTATTTCTGTTTCTCAAGCTTTCTAATTCCAACACTGAGGTAACTCTTATCCTCACATTCTACCTTTGCAGCTTCCAAAATAATATTAACTGGGTCATTTTGGGGCAAAATCAAGAATAGAAAAAATAAGAAAACTAAGCCCAGCAATCATATAATTACTGAGGACTCGTATTGCCAAAATTTAAACCTACTATAGTTCCTTGACTGTTAGGAACGTTTGGCCCCAGGGAATGCAAAGAGCTATTGTTTGCAGAATATTGGCTGACAGTCAAGAGCATTCTTTAGTGGCACTTACTATGTTGGATTCACCATAGTCTGTGAGCTTGTCCTCAGGGTGACAAGTAAAGAAATTTAATTTTGTCAGCTCTCTGAGATTGAGTCCATTTTTTTAGGGATGGAACTAAGATTGTCAACGATAAAAAACTAATGTATCAGAATTCCAATAGAAAATTAATGATTGAGTACACCAGAATTAACCATCAGCACACACCCTTGTAGGCAAACTGCATACAAAGCCAAATAAGCAGAAGGTTGCTTAGTGAGCATGAATCAGAATAAGAGGGGTCAGGTATTTGATTCTAATGTTTAATGGCATTGCATTTTGAGCGCCTGATGTGCACACTTCCACAAGAACCAAGTTCAGTCTGTGAAGCAGATGGACACTCAAAAGACCTAAGGAGCAATAATCCACTCCTCACCAGCACACCATGCTTTGATGGCCACGGCCAACTTGTGCCTCTGTGGCTCATTTTTCTTACTAACAGTTCCATCCCCCCATCTCATATGCATCTACATATGTCCCTTTTTTTCTTCAGATATATTAAAACATTCAATGAGACCTCAAACCATAAAGCTCCTAGAAGAAAACATAGGCAGTAATCTCTTTGACATGGGCCTTAGCAACATATTTCTTGATACGGTTCCTAAGGCAAGGAAAACAGAAGCAAAATTAAACTATTGGAACGACACCAAAATAAAAAGCTTTTGTACAGCAAAAGAAACTACTAACAAAACAAAAGGCAATGTACTGAATAGGAGAAGATATTTGCAAATGATATATCGAATAAGGGGTTAATGTTCAAACTATATAAAGAATTTATACAACTCAAAACAAAAAAAACACCAAAAAAAAACCAATTTGATTAAAAAATGAGCAGAGAACCTGATTATACATGTTTCCAAAGAACACATAAAGATGGCCAAACAGGGATATGAAAAGATGCTCAACATTACTAATCATCAGGAAAATGCAAATCAAAGCCACAATGAGATACCATATTACACCTATCAGGATAGCCATTACCAAAAAGAAAAGAAATAACAAGTCTTTGGTGAGGATGTGAGGGAATCCATGCTTCCTATTGGTGGGAATATAAATTAGTGCAGCCACTATGGAAAATAGGATGGAGCTCCCTCAAAATATTAAAAATGGAAATACCATACAATCCAGTCATTCCACTACTGGGTGTTCAAAGAAAACAAAAATACTAATTTGAAAAGATATGTGGACCTCTACATTTATTGTCATATTATTACAATAGCTAAGATAGAGAAGCATATATATATGCCCATCAATAAACGAATGTATAAAGATGTGGTACACACACACACACACACACACACACACACACTGGAATATTACTCAGCCATATAAAAGAGTGAGATCTTGCCATTTGCAATAACATGGATGGACTTAAAGGGTATTATGCTATGTGTAATATCTTAGACAGAGAAAGACAAATGTGATATGATTTCACTTACATGTGGAATCTATAAAAACAAAACAAAGAACAAACAAACTAAAAGCAGAAACAGACCCATAATTACAGAGAACACACTGGTGGTTGATAAAGGGGATAGAATAAGTAAGGGTACAGGCAAAATGAGTGAAGGGGAGTGGGAGATGCAGGTGTCCAATTTCGGAATGACTAAATCACCAGGAAGGAAGGAACAGCACAGAAAATACAGTAAATGGTATTGTAATAGCATTGTACAGTGATAGGTGGTAGCTACACATGTGGTGAGCATAGCATAAGGTTTAGAGTTGTCAAATGGGGGCACCTGGGTGGGTCATTTGGTTGAGCAAGAGAGTCTTGATTTTGGCTCAGGTTATGATCCAGTAGTCATGAAACAGCCCTGTGTTGGGCACTGTGCTGAGAGTGTAGCCTGCTAAAGATTCTCTCTTTCTCTACCTCTCCCCCTCTGCTCCCTCTCCCCCATCCCTCTGCCCCTCTCCCCTAGTTGCTGTGCTCTCTCACAAAAAAAAATAGGGGCGCCTGGGGGGCTCAGTCGGTTGAGTGTCCAACTTCGGCTCAGGTCATGATCTCATGGTTCATGGGTTTGAGCCCCGCATCGGGCTCTTTGCTGACCGCTAGCTCAGAGCCTGGAGCCTGCTTCAGATTCTTTGTCTCTTTCTCTCTCTGCCCCTGTTCACGATCTGTCTCTCAAAAATAAATAAATGTAAAAAATAAAATAAAATAAGTAAAATAAAATAAAATAAAATAAAATAAAATAAAATAAAAATAGTTGTCAAATCATTGTTTTATATGCCTGAAACTAATATAACATTCTGTGCCAACTGTACTTCAGTAGAGAAACAAACACACAAACAAACATTCCCTGTGATTATCGTCAAATACGATCCAGGGAGCCATTATATTTCTTTAGATGACTTTGCACATCTCTACTCATATATATTATGTGATGATTTCAATATTTTTACTTTAAATAATTATATTTAATTATATCTTTTAATAAGATATTTATTTGTTTATTTTTATTGAAACATAGTTGAGATACAATGTTACACTAGTTTCAGCCTACAACATAGTGATTCAACAAGTCTATATATTATGCTGTGATCATTTCAAATTTTAATTCAAATAATTATTTATTCTCTTATTTTTATGTTTTTGGGAAGGCTTTTCAATGTTGTGTCTATATACTGTTAACACATAAAATATGAAGCAAAAATATTTTTAATATTTCATCTCAGGAAGTGGAATTAGGAAAATTACTAACAAATGTGATGAATGTACTAATTGAAATATTTGTTAAACTTTTTAAACAACCCTTTTGCATGTGCACGGTGCGGTGTCCAACACACACACACACACACACACACACACATACACGCTCGTGCGCGCGCGCAATACAGGACAATTATTCTTAGTTCTCAAAGCTTTTCTAATTAGTTCTTAAATAACCATGAATAATGTAAGAGGAAAAGGGGGGAGAGGAGGAGGGGAAGTGGAAGGGAAAAAGAAGAAATGCATTCAGATTAATTTTAAACAAAACATATTAGGACATATGTACAGCTTCATTTTGATAAATCAGTTTCTAATTTTTAAACATCATCTTTTCCAAGTGCCCTTTCATACTTCAGGCATTTTCTATCATTCTTTTTTCTGAATTTCCAACAAGTCCTACATACATGCTTTTGTTACTTTCAATGCTCTACTGTTCATTGTACAAGATTATTTCATTTTGAATTTTGAATGTAATTTCAGTTTGATGCCATGGCTATTCATCATACATGTTGTTTTGCTATACCTATATTTTTTTCATGTCCGAGTTATGTTACTTCAGCATCTCTTGTTTTCCCAAGATCCTTTACTCACAGATCTTATCAAGCACATATGTTCTGTGAGTGACCGCTTTGTAATTAAAACCTGTTGATTGGGTATATCTCATTCATACAATTATAATCATCTTTTTTATTGTATTATAACACATTTGCTTATTAGTAAATGAAGCATTCTGTATGCAAAGTATCTCAATGGGGGCAAAATTTTTTTAATATATACCTATTCTTCTCAAACTATTCCAAAACATAGAAATGGAAGAAAAAATTCCTAATTCATTCTATGAAGCCAGCATTACCCTGATATGAAAACCAGATAAAGACTCCACCAAAAAAACAGAAGAGGCCAATATCCCTGATGAACATGGATGCAAACATTCTCAAAAATACCAGCAAACCAAATGCAACAATACATTAAAAAAATCATGATCAAGTGGGATTTATTGCAAGGGTAGTTCAATATTCACAAATCAAGCAATGTGCTATGCTACATTAATAAAAGAAAAGATAAGAACCGTGTGATACTCTCAATAGATGTAGAAAAAACGTTTGGCAAAGTACAATATCCATTCTTGATAAAAACCCTCCTCAACGGGAGAAACTGAGGGCTTTTTCTCTATGGTCAGGAACACGACAGGGAAGTCCACTCTCACCACTGTTATTCAACATAGTACTGGAGGTCACAGCCTCAGCAATCAGACAACAAAAAGAAATAAAAGTCATCCAAATCAGCATTGAAGAAGTCAAACTTCCACTATTTGCTGATGACATGATACTTTACATAGAAAATCCTAAAGACTCCACACACACACACACACACACACACACACACAAACTGCTAGAACTAATACACAAATTCAGTAAAGTCTCAGGATACAAAATCAACATGCAGAAATCTGTTGCCTTTTTATACATGAATAATGAAGCAGCAGAAAGAGAAATCAATGAAGCAATCCCATTTATAATTGCATCAAAACCCATAAGATACCTAGGAAGAAACCCAACAAAAGAGGTGAAAGACTTGTACTCTAAAATTATAATACACTGATGAAAGAAATTGAAGATGACACAAAGAAATGAAAAAGCCTTCCATGCTCATGGATACAAAAAAAAATATTGTTAAAATGTCTATACCATCCAAAGCAATCTATGCATTTAATGCAATCCCTATCAAAATACCACCAACATTTTTCACCAAGCTAGAATAAACAATAATAAAATTAGTATGGAACTACAAAAGACCCCAAGTAGCCAAAGCAATCTTGAAAAAGAAAAGCAAAGCTGGAGACATCACAATTCCAGACCTTATGTTATATTACAAAGCTGTAGTAATCAAAACAGTGTGGCACTGTCACAGAATTAGACACATAGATCAAAATAACAGAATACAAAATCCAGAAATGAATCCACAACTATTCAGTCAATCAATTTTTGACAAAGCAGGAAAGAATATCCAATGGAAGAAAGAGTCTATTCAACAAATGGTGTTGGGAAAACCAGATAGCAACATGCAAAAGAATGAAACTGGACCACTTTCTTAGACCATACACAAAAATAAATTCAAAATGGATGAAAGACCCAAATGTGAGACAGGGAATCATCAAAATCCCAAAGGAAAATACAAGCAGTAACCTTTTTGACATCGGCTGTAGCAACTTCTTTCTAAACATGTCTCCTGAGGCAAGGGAAACAAAACCAAAAATAGACAATTGACTTCATCAAGATAAGAAGCTTCTGCACAGTGAAGGAAACAAACAACAAAACTAAAAGGCAACCTATGGACTAGTAAAAGATATTTGCAAATGACATATCTGATAAAGATTTAGTATCCAAAATCTATTTTAAAAAACTTATCAGATTCAACATCCACCAACCAAATAACCCAGGGAAGAAATGGGCAGGTGACATGAATAGACACTTCCCTGAAGAAGACATCCAGATGGCCAATAGACACATGAAAAGATGCTCTACATCACTCATCATCAGGGAAATACAATCAAAACTACAAAGAGATATCACCTCACACCTGTCAGAATGGCTAAAATGAATAATATAAGAAACAGCAGGTGTTGTCAAGGATGTGGAAAAAAAGGAACACTCTTGCACCGTTGGTGAAAATGTAAACTGGTGCAGCCACTCTGGATAACCGTATGAAGGTTCCTCAAAAAATTAAAAAATAGAACTACTCTATGGTCTGCTAAATGCACCACTAGGTTTTTATCCAAATAATACAAAAACACTAATTCAAAGGGATACATGCACCTCATTTTTATAGCAGCATTATCAACAATATCCAAATTATGGAAAGAGCCCAAACGCCCATCGATTGATGAATAGGTAAAGACAAAGATGTGATATATATACATATATATATACATATATATATAAAGGAATATTACTAAGCCATAAAAAAGAATGTAATCTTGCCATTTGCAAAGATATCAATGGAGCTAGAGAGTATTATGCTAAGCTAAATTAAGTCAGTCAGAGAAAGACCAATACCATATGATTTCACTTGTGTGTGGAATTTAAGAAACAAAAAAGATGAACATGGGGGAAAAGAGAACGAGAGAGAGAGAGAGAGAGAGAGAAAGGCAAACCAGAAAACAGACTCCTGACTATAGAGAACAAGCTGATGGTTACTAGAAGGGGGGTGGGTAGGGGGATCGGTTAAATAGGTGATGGGCAATAAGGAGTGTACTTGTGATGAGTCCTAGATGTTGTATGGAAGTATTTAATCACTATATTGTACAACTGAAACTAATATCACACTCATTGTTAACTTAACTGTAATTTAAATAAAAGCTTAATATATAATATTATATATATTATATAATGTTAAATATTATATACTAATATTTAAATATATATAAATTTTCAAAATCTTTTCAACATAAAATAGCTACATACATTTATCTGATAAAACACAGTCAAGGGACACCTGAGTGACTCAGACTGTTAAGCCTCTGACTCTTGATTTCAGCTCAGGTCATGATCTCATGATCTCATGATCTACACTGACAGCGCAGAGCCTGCTCGGGATTCTCGCTCTCTCTCTGTCTCTCCCTTGCTTTCTATCTATTTCTCTCAAAATAAATAAAAATAAACTTAAAAAATAAAAAGTCTTAAAAAAAAAACACAGTCAAGGGGTACCTGGGTGGCTCAGTAAGATAAGTGTCCAACTCTTGATTTTGGCTCAGGTCATGATCTTGTGATTTGTAAGATTCTCTCTCCCTCTCTCTCTGCCCTCCCCCTTAACTCATTCACACATGTGCATGCTTTCTTTCTCCCTCAAAATAAATTTAAAAAATACAGCAAAAAAATTAATGATGATTGGTCTTTGTTTCCTAGTACTAAATCCTGTATTATTTTCTTATACTATAAATTATATTCTTTAAAAATTTTTTTTAAGTTTATTTATTTTTGAGAGACAGAGACAGAGTGTGAGGAAGGGAGGGGTAGAGAGGGAGACAGAATCCAAAGCAGGCTCCAGGCCCTGAGCTATCTGCACAAGCAGTGAGATCCTGACCTGGGTCAAAGTTGAATGCTTAACTGACTGAGCCACCCAGGCGCCCCACTATAAATTATATTCTTATGTAATATGCACCATTGCATTAAGACCCAGTAGTTCTTAAATAGTATTACCAAATAACCATATAAGTCCCAAATGAAGCAAAGGCTTATAATCTTTGTTTTTCTCATTAAGTCAGAAATTTTATATCATTTTTTAAAAGAACTTTATTTTTTTTAAGAGAAGTTTTAGGTTCATGACAAAATTAAGAGGAAAATCCAGAGATTTCCCATATACCTCCTACCTCACACATGCACAGCCTCACCCATTGTCAACATCCCCCACCAGAGTGGTACATCTATTACAACTGATGAATATGCATTGATACATCATGCTCACCTCAAATCCATAGTTTATATTAGAGTTGATTCTTGGTGTTATACATTTTATGGGTTTGGACAAATGTATGATGTTTATCCAGCATTATAGTATCATACAATCTGTTTCCATTGTCCTAAAAATCTTCTCTGTTCCACTTTACTTACAATACTCTGTTTTTCTCACTCAAATACATATTGTTCATCATTCACTTGGATTAACAAACTTCATTTCTTATCTAAATTATTAACAACATATTCTTCAGTCAAAAGTACAGTCAATTGTACTTTTATTAATTGCTATTAATTCATACTGACTCAAATTTATTTTGCCTTATAGCTGTTCAAAGAAACAGAGACTTATAGGCCTGAACATGGTTAGCCAGTCACAGAAACAATCAATGAGATCATATTCTGAGCAAGCCAGAGGAAGAATTGTTTCTATTACCTTAAAGACTAAGAAATTATAGATGAACACTGATAATAGTCATTCATCAATTACGTAACAAAACAGACATCATTCTAGACCTTTTAACTTCATCTTCCTAGTGAATCTCTGATTATACTTCTCAAATCATCTGTGGGAAAGGATCATTTTTCTTTTATTTGTAATTTATTGCAGACTGATACTTTTATAAAATACAACAAAAACAAACAAAAAAATGAATATTTGCAATGTCATAGAAAATTTTACTAGAGCCAAAAGACATAAAATTCCTCTGTCAATTTTTTAACGTTTATTTATTTTTGAGAGACAGAGAGAGAGACAGAACATGTGCGGGGGAGAGGCAGAGAGAGAAGGAGACACAGAATCCAAAGCAGACTCCAGGCTCTGAACTGTCCGCACAGAGCCTGATGTGGGGTTCGAACCCATGAACCATGAGATCATAACCTGAGCTGAAGTAAGACGCTTAACCAACTGAGCCACTCATGGCCCCCTCTGTCAATTTTTTATAGAAGTTTCTATCACTCAGTCTTAATTTCTGACCCATAACAAATAGCTCACTAACAGGAATTGAAAGGCAGACCACACTTTGAGTAGTACTATCCTATACAAAATGAGGATTGTTATTTCCACTTTTGTGTTGAAAACAAGCTGAGGCTTAGATAAGTAAAATAACGTACTTAAATTCATTCAGATAATCAATAGCACAGACCAAGTTTGTACCCAGGATTGATTCCAAATGCTGAAGTTTTAAATAAGTATGATACACAGTTTCACTGACACTTCTAAAATTGTGCTGTCAAAAATAATTACTAGCCACATATAGCTATTTAAATTTAATTTTGATTATATAAAATTAATTTTATTTTTTTAGTTGTTCAGTTGTGCTAGTGACATTTCAAGTACTGAACAACCACAATATGTAGCTAGTGGCTACAATATTGAACAGCAAAGGGAATTTGCATCCTCACAGAAAGTTTTCTTGGACTGTGCCATTCTAAAATATCAGTAATTCTTCTTAGGGATTCTTTATTTCAGAATACTAGCCCTAGATCAAGCAACTATAAGTAAGGATTAAGGCTGAGTTTTACTAAAATGGCAGCTTGTAGTACAGCCTATGGATCACGGGAAGGGATGTTACCAAGGAAGAGAAAATGGTCCTGAGTTTTTTGTCTATAGCTATAGCCAACAATGGGTGTATGTTTGCTACCTATCAACCATTTTAGGCACTTTATGTGTGTTGTTTCATTTAAACAATCCTTTGAATGCACTAATTTTACAAACAAGGGAATCAAGAGAATTAAGGTTTACAGGTCATGAAGCAAGTTGAAATTCTCAGTGGTCGTTGAAACTTTATAAAACCAGAAAAGGACTATGCAAAACCAAAAATATTGAGTTGTTAAAAATCAATATGAATTCATAACCTTATAAAGAAATATAATTTTTCATCTCTGTGTTAAAGTGATCGGACACCAATAGCAGTAGCAGCATTTGTGCCCACCATCAAGTCCTGTGTTACCTGAGCAGCCCAGATTTTTGTCCCTAATGTTATTCTAGGAAAAATGTAGTAAGGATGGTTGAAAAAAATTATTTTAAAGCTCATTTATTTATTTGTCTGTTGTTATTATTATAAAGCAAGGATGATTTTAAGAATACCAGGGACAGTGTGTAAGGACAAAAGAGCCATCTTAAAGAGATTCCCAACCACCAACTTGTAACAATTTAAGCATCAGAATTTTTATTATTATTTTGCTAACTGAAACAAGGTGAGCATAAAAAGCCCATGAATTTAGTAATGATATTGGAAAAAAGAAAGATTAATATACTATGTGCAAAAAAGGTATTTTTAATATAAAAGAATGAATATGATAGATGCTCAAGTTTTATTGATTTTAATATAAATAGGGGACATTAATATATAAGTGCATTTTGTTAATTCCATTAGTATGTGTCTATAAAATAGAGATAGGTACTTTTTTTCTATTTGTATATGCAAGATATATATAAAGAGAACTCTAAGTGAGTCAATTGCTTCCAGAAAAAAATAGGTACTGCAGCAAAATCGGCTGGGCTAATGAGTCCCCTTGGTAACATAGGATAGCTAAGCAGAAAGCACATCTAGCAATTGATTAGCACCAGTGGTCATATACAAAAATCACTTTATTTTTTTTATTTTTAAATCCAAGTTAGATAACATATAGTGTAATACTGGTTTCAAGAGTAGACTTTAGTGATTCATCATTTACATACAACACCCAGTGCTCATCCCACCAAGTGCCCTCCTTAATGCCCATCACCCATTTAGCCCATCCCTCCACCCAACACCCATCTCGTAAACCTCAATTTGTTCTCTACATTTAAGAGTCTCCTCGGGTTTGCTTCCCTCTTTGTTTGTGTCTTACTTTTCCCTCCCTTCCCCTATGTTCATCTGTTTTGTTTCTTAAATTCGACATATGACTGAAATTATGTGATATTTATCTTTCTCTACAATAATCCCTTTAAAGAGGATCCAACAATGTGTTCCACAATAATAAAATAACCAACTATCTCAAATATAAGAATTAACTGAAAAGTTGATCCCTATTTCTTTTTTTTTAAGTTTATTTATTTATTTATTTAGAGAGAAAGAGAGCACAAGCAGGGGAGGGGCAAAGAGAGAGGGTGAGAGGGAACTCCAAGCAAGCTCCATGCTGTCACAGCACAGAGCCTGATGAGGGGCATGATCTTGTGAACTTTAAGATCATGACCTGAGCTGAGACCAAGAGTCAGATGCTTAACCTACTGAGCCACCCAAGTACCTCTGATCCCTCATCTTCTGATAAATAAAACCTTTTGAAGTAATTTAGAACACCCTCCTCAGTGAATTATAAATAAGATTCTGATATGACTTACAAAGTCACCAATATTTGTATCAGACCAGATCCAGTAATATCACATGACACCATCCCAAAAAGTAAGGTGGTTTATTGATTATGAACAGGAACACTGAAGCCAGTCTGTGTGGGCTGAAGATAACATACTTTAAGCAAGTTATTTGATCTTTCTGTGCTTCAATTTCCTTATTTATAAAATAAGTGTTATAATAGTTTCTATCTCAATGGTTATTATGAGGATTAAAGAGTGAATACATTTGAAAAACTTAGAACAGTGCCTTGCACATAATTATTCAGTGTGTTAATTATTATAATTTCTTAGGGGGGGAACCCATTTTGCACAAAACTCAAATCTGTATGAAAGATGCGTAGCAAACTGCCACCCCTAATTCTGATACTAATGGTCAACTGAGTATAAGTGTAATTTTTAAAGCCGTGAGTATGCCCTTCAAAGGTTTGCCCTTTTGGAGGTTTTTCTACATCTTGGAGAAATAGCAATCCTACTGGGTTCAAAGCAATTCTTCATTTATGTTGTCTTCACACAAGCATTTTTACTCTGTTGCTTTTTGGCATATTTATTATTCTCTAAAGTAGCCTCCAAACATATGGACTATCTGACTGGGCTGTCCAAAGTTTCTTCTGAAGTACCAATTATTTTCTTGAAACCATTCTGGCCATAGGGTTCCATAGGTTTTGACTGGCCTGCCTCAACCCAATGTTGTTACTTTTATTGCATAATGTTGCAGATTGTGAGGAGTTATAGTGGCATATATATGATACATAAGATATGGCATAACCCCAACATCCTGAATTAATCATCATCCCAAACTTATTGTTATCACACACTCTTCCAACTGAGCCAACCAGGCACCTCTATTTTTCTATAATTTTATAGGTAAATCGAGTGTATTTACAGCAGCATTCTCTACAATAGCCAAAATTATGGAAATAGCTCCAGTTCCCATTGACTGATGAGTGGATATAGATGATGTGGTATATATATTTATAGGTAAGTAGGTAATCAGATATACGTAAACATTAGAATTTAGAATGAGAAGACCTAAGCTTGAGTCTAGGTACATCAATTTACATATTGATTGTATAAGTTCAAGAAAGTTTTTTAAATGCTCTGAACCTCAGCTATCCCATTTATATAATAGGATCATTATAATACCAACCTCAAAAGATTAGTGTAAGGATTACATAACATATTGTGTATGAGAATACTTTTAGAAATTGAAAGTACTATACAAATGGCTAGAATTTAAAACTTATTATTATTATCAGTACTTTAAAAAATTATACATATTTCTATATAGAACACCAGCACCATTTTTTGCCAGCTTGCTAACACACATTTTTCTCAAATAAATTAACTGCTTATCTCTGATTTGTTTAGTAAGAACAATGTGTTCTGCAATGAACCAAATTATTTCTCATTGAAAAATATGAAATGTACCACTATATTTTCATTCTAGTAAGTTTCAAGAAAGATAGTTTATTCTTTTTTTTGGTCACGGAATCTCTCTTTGAGGTACATAGGCCATAGATAGCAAGGATAAAAAATCAAATAATTTTTTTAAAATTTTTAATGTTGATTCATTTTTAAGAGAGATAAAGAGAGCACAAACGGGGGAGAGGCAGAGAGAGGGAGACACAGAATCTGAAGCAAGCTTGTGTTTGAGAAAGAAATTTTTAAAAAGTATTATTTGGTCCTTGAAAAAAATAATCAAATTATTGAAAAGTATTTATACATATAAAAGCTAATCACTTTTTTATATACCAGTAATGAGCAAGTGGAATTTGAAATTGAAAACACAACATCATTTATGTTAGCTTTCCCCAAAATGAAACTTAGGTATAAACTTAACAAACTATGCACAAGATCTATATAAGGAAAACTATAAAGGGAGAGGGAGGGAGACAAAGCACGAGAGACTCTTGAATACTGAAAGCAAACTGAGGGTGGAAGGGGGAGGGGGAAAGGGAGAGGGGGGTGATGGTCATGGTGGAGGTCACTTGTGGGGAAGAGCACTATGGAAACCAACCTGACAATAAACTATAAAGTTAAAAAAAAAAAGACATCAAAGAACAATGAGATAAATGGAGAGATTCCATTTTAGTGGATAGGAAGACTCAATATTGGTAAGACAGAAATTTCTCTCAACTTGATCTATAGATTTAATAGAGTCCCAATCAAAATTCCAGTAAGTTATTTTGTGGATATTGATGAACTGATTTTAAATTTTATATAAATAGGCAGGCCCAGAACATATAACACATTTTTGAAGAAGAGTAAAGTTGGAGAACTGACACTACTTGACTTCAAGACTTACTACAAAGTTACAGTAATGAAGACAGTGTGGTATTGACTAAAGAATAAACAAATAGATCAATGGAACAGAATAGAGAGCCCAAAAATAGACCCCCATTAATGTAGCCAACTGATCTTTAACAAAGGAGCAAAAGCAATACAGTGAAGCAAAGATAATCATTTCAACAAATAGTACAGGAGCGTCCCAACATCCACATGCAAAAAAAAAAAAAAAAAAAAAAAATTCCAGACACAGATCTTATACCCTTTACAAAACCAACTCAAAATAAATCATAGACCTAAACATAAAACACAAAAACTACAAAACTCCTAGAAAATAACATAAGGGAAAACCTAGACGATCTTGGGTATGACAATGACTATTTAGTTGCTACTGCAAAGGCAGAATCCATGAAAGAAATAATTGATAAGCTGGAATTTACTAAAATTTAAAACTTTTGTTCTATGAAAGACAATGTCAATGAGAAGACAAACCACAGACTGAGAGAAAAATTTGCAAAAAACACATTCGCTAGAGAACTGTTATCCAAAATATACAAAGAACTCTTAAAACTCAAAACAAGAAGACAAGTAATCTAATTTAAAAATAAGCCAAGATCTCAACAGATATTTCACCAAAGGAGATATACAGATGCAAATAAGAGTATAAAAAGATGCTGCACATCAGATGTTACCAGAAAATTGCAACTTAAAACAACAATGAGATACCCCTACATACCTATTAGAATGGCCAAAATCCAGAACATTGACAACACCAAATGCTGATAAGATTTTGGAATAACAAGGATTTTCAATCATTGCTTGTGGGAATGTAAAAGTGTCTCACAAAAAGAAACACCCTCGGGGCGCCTCGGTGTCTCAGTCAGTTAAGCCTCTGACTTTGGCTCATTGTGAGTTCAAGCCCCGTGTCCAGCTCTGTGCTGACAGCCCTGAGCCTGGAGCCCGCTTCCATTTCTGTGTCTCCCCCTTTCTCTGCCCCTTCACTGCTCATTCTCTCTGTCTCTCTGTCTCTCTGTCTCTCTGTCTCTTTCTCTCTCAAAAATAAACATTAAAAAAATAAATAAAAAGAAACATACTATAAAATCCTGCAATCTCTGTCCTTGATATTTATCCACAGGAGTTGTAATCTTATGTTCACATAAAAATCTGTATATGGATGTTTATAGCAGCTTTATTAATAATGCCAAAACCTGGAAGCAACCATGATGTCCTTCAGTAGGTGAATGGATAAACTGTGGACATCCAGACAGTGCAATATTACTCAGTGCTAAAAAGAAATGAGCTATCAAGCCATGAAAAGACATGATAGAAACTTAAAATGCATATTACTAAGTTAAAGAAATCAATGGGGAAAGGCTAAACACTGTATGATTCCAACTATATGACATTCTGAAAAAGGCAAAAGCCATGGAGACAGTAAAAAGATCAGTGGTTGCCAGGGGCTGGGGGAAGGGACAGACGAATAGGTGAAGCACAGAGAATCTTCAGGGAAGAAAACTACTGTATGATACACATCATTATACATTTGTCCAAACCCAAAATATGTACAATACCAAGAGTGAAACTTAATGTAAACTATGAACTTTGGTTGATTATAATGTGTCAATGCAGGTTCATCGAATGTAAAAATGTAACACTGTGGTGAGGGATGTTGATAATGGGTAAGGCTGTGCCTAAGTGAGGGCAGGTGGTATATGGAAATCTCTGTAACTTCAACTCGGTTTTGCTGTAAACCTAAAACTGCTCTAAAAAATGAAGCCTATTAAAATTTGTATACATATATGGACATAATTTTATATAAATGCACTTATAAAATACTTTTTTCAGGTCACTTAAAAATCCCTTTTCACTTGACTTCTCCTATTTCTCAATAATAATAATAAAAGTAATAATGGTAATGATAAATAACCTCTAATGAGAACTCACTATATGCTGGGTAGTATCTATTTACTTTATGTATATTAACTGGTTTATTCATCTTAACAACTGTGTGATGTCTATACTAGAATCATCTCCATTTTGTAGATAAAGTAAGGAATAAAGAGATTAAGTGACTTGTCTAAAGCAATGTAGTCATTAAGTGGTGCATTTCATGTCTGAACCTATAAAATTTGACTCTAAATTGAAACTCCTAACCATTATTGTATAATGAATATTTATAGTTTTCTTTAGTTCTTTATTTTTCTCTAGGCTTCTGTAATTCTATCATATACACATTTATATATATAAAGTTTTGTTGGTCAATTTTATAAGTGCTGGATTATATTATATGTACAATTATTTTCATAATGCTTTTTTCATTCAATAATACCTTAAAGAAACTTTTTAGTCAATTTAGTCTGCTTCATTCTTTTTTGTTGTGATCAGAGTATTCTATTCTCTGGATATCTATCATCTAATTCATCATTCCCCATTTCTTATACATTTATTTTTATGTGCTGGTTGTTTTATTTATATGGGCTAGATTCCCAGGTACAGAATTATAGGTTCAATAGCCATATATTATATCTATATATAGATGTATAGATATATATAGATATAGATATTAATAGATGTTGTCAGATTGTTTTCCAAAAAGGCTGTCATCATATCATCAGTAATGTGTGGGGTGCACTTTCCCACACCCCAGAGAGATAAGTATAGTGGGAAGTAGGATTCATACAGGGATTAGCTGCTAAAGTGTAAGCCTTTGCTCTGCTATTTACTACCTGCTAAACAATTTCGATTTCTTCCAATTCTCTGTGGCTTGGTTGTTTTATTCATAAGGATAATACTAGCACCTTCATCATAGCGTTGTAGGATTACATGAGCCAATTCATACAAATTATATAGAGTAGTGCCTCAATAAAATAAGTAGCCAATATCCTCAGCAATTATCTCTTGTCAGTTTTTGACAGCTTGATAAGTATAGAATGATATTTGTTGTCACTGCAACTCTAAATTTCCTGACCATTGGTGAATTTGAACACCTTTTCATGTACTTGTTGGTCTTTTGGATTTGCTTTTCCAAGATTTGCATATTCATTATCTTATCTTTTTCCACTTTTTTTTAGAGGAGAGAATTTTTTTTCCTCAAAAAAAAAATCAATTTGTAAGACCTCTTTGTGGATTATAGATAATTAAGCCTCTGTCAGCAGTATTTCCAAACCCTTCGTTTGCCTACTGGGATTTCTTTTGTCATACTCTTTTGTCGTAATCTTTTATTTTTTTTATAGAATCAAATACGTTTTTTTTTTGTTCTGAGTTTCAAGCCTAGCAATGGAGAGCTCTCTAACTCCAAGCCTGTCCTTGCAGTTTCCTAGATTATATTCCAGCAAAATTTACTAAATGATCCACCATTTTACCAGGGGTCTAATTTGTATTCTCACTTCTGTTCACTTTCCTTTTACTCCTATTCCAATACCATATTAATGCCATCAGGAAAGCAGTTAATTGATTGAACTAGAACTAATAGGGTGCAAGCAGAAGCAATATTATTCTTCTCTCTTTTTTAAAATTTTTTATGTTTATTTATTTTTGAGACAGAAACAGAGCATGAGTGGGGGAGGGTCAGAAAGAGAGGGAGATACAGAATCCAAAGCAGGCTCTAGGCTCTGAGCTGTCAGCACAGAGCCAGATGCAGGGCTCAAATCCACGAACCGTGAGATCATGACCTGAGCTGAAGTAGGACACTCAACTGACTGGGCCACCCAGGCGCCCCTCATCTCTGTACTTTTAAACCCATTATGTCAAATGGTTTTTCTGCCCCTCACCTCCATGTCCATGAAATCTCAGTCATATACAATAAGGCCAGATTATTGTGCCATTTTCATTCAAATATTAATAAATAACCTCCTGTTTATGCCTGACTCAGGCTTGGAACTGAGAAGGTAGGGATGTAGCATGGTTGGTCTTTACCATTGTTCCTCTGGGTCCGGCACTTGTTTCCTTTTCACTTGCTACTTTCAGTTCCTCTTGGGTGGTAGGGATGTAGAAGTATTGCAGTCCTGCCATAGATGGACAAGGGTAATTATTTCTGAGATCATAATGTGGTCCTCACAGAAAAGAACTATAATATGAAAACCAACCAAGAAATCTATCTGGAGGGATGAGAGAGAGTCTATGTGCCAGGTGTATCACCAGAAACCATTAGCTGAGAAGTTACAAGTGGCAACCAGAGGAGTGTCTCTATCAGGGCCTTATAAGGGACAATCCTTAATGATGTGTGTTAGAGGTGGTCATGAAAGATCCCCACAAGTGAGTTAGCCTTTGGGCGACTACCAAGACTGAGTACATTTGACAGCCAAGAGAGAACTGAAGATGGCATCAGGTCTCTTTCACTGCATGTTTATCCTCTTTGACCAGAGTGATCTCACTTTCTTTAGCTCCCAGTCTAAAGTTGGGTGGATGCCATGGCGTGCCACTCGGATCTCCCTACAGGACACACTCATTCTCCCAGCTGCTTTGAATGTCGGCTAGCTTACTTTTCCTATTCTCCCATTTTCCCTTGCTTCTTAACAACTATCCCTATATTTTCACATTCATTTCTTTCTATGGTCAGATTTGTACTTCAGAAAAATTACAGACAACAGAAGCTCTGTGGATATATCTAAAGATGTCTTAAAATCAGCTGTTTATAATTCACTTGGGAACAAAATTCCTTTATAAAGAAGTTAGTTTTATTTAAAACAAATAAACGACACAGTAAATGGTGTGGCAATACTGATGTGCTTCCACTATTTACTTTTTAGACTTTTGTGCACAAAGACTAAGTGCTGGTATTCCCTTGATTGCCTAGTGTTTATTCCATCATTTAATAAATGTTTATTGAGCATTTTTTGTATGCCAGAAACAGACAAAGGTGCTGGTGTTACTAAGGTAAAATATTGCTTCCTTCCTTCTAAGAATATATAATTTAGCAAAAGACATTTAGACAAGAAATTTCAATTAAAAACATTAAGAACTGCTATGGAACCCATATCTGTGGGAAGGAAACTAACTCTGGGGATAGCAGTTCAGATAAATTTTGCCAAAAGAGGAAAAGCTTGACCTGAGGTGTATATGAGTTAGTTCACCTGGCAAGGAAGGGGGAAGAAAATCCCAGGATAACAATATTGTAAAGACTGTCAATGTCATTAAAGGACATTGCATATTCAAATAGATGTAGCTTGGTATGGCTGGAGAGGGGTAGGGATGTGTTGGTTTGCAACCCTCTAAAAAGCTTCTCTGGTCTAATCTGAAAGTGGCCCCTATACTCAGAGGACAGAGAGAGACCAGAAGAAAGAGGCAGGCCACTAGAGGTTGGTAGTAGCAATTTTAATAAGCAAAGGGAACTTACATATGAGGCTTGTCTCAGGCGGCAGCAAGACGAATTGGTCCCTGAACCCACCCACCAAATCTTTAAAAGTTTATGGAGGCCTTACCTGGGTCTAGTCACATATACTGTGTAGGTGTTTCCAGAACCACATCTCTAGCTCAAAGCTATGTCCTTGGAGCAGGCTCTGGGAGTGGGAAGGACAAGCAGAACCCACATTCCAAGAACAGGGCAGGGAGTAAGGAGCCTGCAAGCGCTGGGATCCAACACACAGCTCAACTGCCAGTTGTGTCTCTTCAGTGACATTCCCCAACAAGATGGGCAAGATAGCCAAGGGTTTGGGACACCAGATAGAGGAATTTAAACTTTTTCTAAGCAGGGCAGACCAGAAAGTTTTGTATCTTAAATTTCAATGTTCTTTCTGGTTGAATGGAGGCATTCTGGATAGTCCCAGGGATAGTAAAAGACTTGAGACAAGACAAAGCATTGTGATGGCACATAATTGGCATTGAACAGTTGTT
This sequence comes from Cryptoprocta ferox, assembly GCA_028646485.1. Lineage (NCBI taxonomy): Eukaryota > Metazoa > Chordata > Mammalia > Carnivora > Eupleridae > Cryptoprocta > Cryptoprocta ferox. The sequence continues at coordinate 45,944,415 of CM053570.1, read as the reverse complement.
TATTGAGTGAATAAATTAAGGAAGAATGAATATAGGTTAATGTTGGTAGTTGCCACACATGCATATATAGCTCTAAGGATAAAGTTCTTTCTTTTCTTTTAGGTTTGTTTATTTATTTATTTATTGAGAGAGAGAGAGAGAGCAGGGGAGGGGTGGGTGGGGGAGAGAATCCCAAGCAGGCTCCCTGCCATCAGTGAGGAGCCTGGTAATGGGCTTGATCTCACAAACTGTGAGATCATGACCTAAGCAAAAATCAAGAGTCAGATGCTTAACTGACTGAACCACCCAGGTGTCCCACAAAGTCCTGTCTTAAGAGAAGAGATTTGGGAGTGCTGATGCAATCAAAATTGTACTTTAGAAAAATGATTCTGCCTGTAATGTGCAAGGTCAACTGAAAAGGGAACAGACTGAAGTACACAGTAGCATCTGATCAAGGATGCTGCGATGGGCATGAAAAACTGAGGATACATTTAAAAGGTGCATTGATTGGGGCGCCTGGGTGGCTCAGTCGGTTAAGCGTCTGACTTCAGCTCAGGTCATGATCTCAGGTGTTCGTGGGTTCGAGCTCCACATCAGGCTCTGTACTGACAGCTCAGAGCCTGGAGCCTGCTTCAGATGCTATGTCTCCCTATCTCTCTGCCCCTCCCCCGTTCATGCTCTGTCTCTGTCTCTCAAAACTGAATAAACATTTGAAAAAAAAAGATGCATTGATTATGAAAAGATTAAGGGAATTAGGATTGTTGCTAGAGAAGGATGAAAGATTCAGGATTTTTTTTTAAACACGAGGAGCATTTGAGCATGTTTGCATTCTGAGGGTAAGGAGTTGGATGGAAGCATATAATAAAAATGTAGGAGAAGAAGGTTAAGGATAGGATCTGGAGTTCTAGAGTCTTCATTCACTGACTCTGACTGGAGCAAGTTATGGAGCCCCTTTGAACTTCAGGTTACTCATTTATAAAATTGAGGTAATTTCTACCCTCTGGAACTGTTCTAAGGATTAGAAAGTATAGCTGACCCTTGAAAAACATGTGCTTGAACTGCATGGGTCGACTTATATGTGGCTTTTTTTTTTAAAGTTTACTTATTTTTGAGAGGGAGAGAGAGTACTCACATGGAAGAGGCAGAGAGAAAGGGAGTCAGAGAGAGAGAGAGAGAGAGAGAGAGAGAGAATCCCAAGCAGGCTCTGCAATGCCAACACAGAGCCCAATGTGGTGCCTGAACTCACCAACCATGAGATCATTACCTGAGCCAAAGTCAGACACTTAATCAATAGAGCCACGCAGGTGCCCCTATATGTGGCTTTTGTATACTACAATAACGTAATGCATCTTCTCTTCTTCTATGGTTTTCTTGATAACATTTTCTTTTCTCTCTCATTTATTGTAGGAATACAGTATATAGTCCATATAATGTATAAAATATGTGTTAATTGACTGTTTATGTTATCAGTAAGGCTTCTAGTCAACAGTAGGCTATTAGTTCAGTTTGGGGGAAGTCAAAAGTTATATGCAGAATTTTGACAGCATACGGTGGGGAGTATCAGCCACCCTAACACTTGCATTGTTCAAAGGTCAACTCTAATTATGCAGAGCCCTTAGAATAAGTAGGTATTCAACAAAAGGTAGTGTTTTAACTATTATTATTCTGCATGTGACTTTCACATAAGACAAATACAATAAAGGGGTGGTAAAAGTTGGGGAACAAGAGGGAAATTAAAGTGAGTTCACATCTATTTTTCTGTGAAGTTAAGTAGAAGGGAGAGAGTCTTGGGGTAGGAGTTTGAAAAAGAGTGGTGAAAGCCTACTGTAGGTATAGTGACCATTCAGAAAACAAACTGATCAATTGTGGACATCCAAGGGAATTTGTGATTGGTTTAAAGGATCAAAGGAGAGAATATTAAATTGTCTGCCTTTCCTTTTGCAGTATTTAAAAAAATTTAAATTTAAAAAATAGTGGAAGAGTTGGAGTTCCTCTACTGTCCTGTTATTTTCTTTTTAAAAAATTATTTTTAATGTTTATTTATTTGAGAGAGAGAGAGAGAGAGAGAGAGAGATGGAGCATAGGTAGGGCAGAGGCAGAGAGAGAGGGAGACACAGAATCTGAAGCAGGCTCCAGGCTCTGAGCTGTCACCACAGAACCCGACATAGGTCTGGAACCCATGACTATGAGATAATGACCTGAGCTGAAGTCGGTGGCTTAACCAACTGAGCCACTGAGATGCCCCTTGGTCTATCTTCTCTTACACTAGAAATATTTTATACCTTTTCTTAAATATTTTAAAACCTGTGCAGAGAAGCTCATTTTAAATTGCTGACAGAACACAGTTACAGCAGAAATAGGAAAGGGGCCATAGGAAGAGAACATATTAAGAGGTATATGGAGAAAAGAGTTTTCCCCTTTGAAATGTTTTATACTTGATTTCCTGCTCTAAGACTTTTCCAACCATTTGTCATGACAATAGCGGGCATTAGGAATCTAAGACTGGCTGATTACATGGTGTTTTCCAATGTTTTTGGCCACAGAATCATTTGTTTTGTATAGATATTCCTAAGGGCACAGTTCTCCATATATGTCCATTACCAACCCATTCTGCTTGTTGGAAAGACTAACTTCAGAGCAGTCTTTTAGTTCCTAGAGCCATGGTTCTCAACTGGGGCTGGTGGAAATATGTGGGGGTGTGCCCCTGGCCACCAGGAAGGTTAACTGCTCTGCAGTAAGCCAGACAGTCCTGAAATATGAGGAATTACTTCCTTTTAAATGTTTTCTCTATGATATAAAATTGTCAGCAAGAAAGTCAAGAGCTTTTCAATTGCTGTATCACCAGTTGAATAAGACTTCTGCATGTCTCGATAGTTCAAGTCACCTTATCTTATGTCTTATATTTTATCTCTGTGGTGGTTTATGAGCTGTGCAAAAAGACCTCACCCACTTTCTCTATCGGACCACATGACCTAAGAATAGTATTCCTTTGCAAGATACTGAAATATCAAAAATATAAAAAAAGTGGCTTTCTGACCTAAGTGCTATTCACTCAGTCTACTTGCCCCTTACCCTATCTCTTCCCTGCTGTGAGCTTCTAAGTACTTTTTTTTTTTTTGAGAACTGTCAAGTATTATGATTTTCCTCATTTTACAGAGGAGGAAACTGAGGCTTACAGAGGTTAAGTAAATTGACTCCTCAAGGTCACAGAGATAGCAGGGGCTACGGTTCAATTTCAAACCCAAGCATTCTGACTCTAAAACTCAGCTGCTTTACTATTAGTCAAAAGTGCCTGAGTCAGTAGTTCATTATGTTATTAGTCATTTTTGGCAACCTTTATACATTGTTGAATGCATTCTGATGATTTCTGGTTTTTATTTATTTATCCCAATGATATTCTATTCTATTCTCAGATTAGATGCTCATTGTATATGTTAGCATGAGCATGTCACTTTTAGTTTCTTCATTTCATCATTCAAACAAAGCAACTGTGTGAGAAACTCACTGTCCGGGGTGCCCGGGTGGCTCAGATGGTTAAGCGTCTGACTTCAGCCCAGGTCATAATCTCACAGTTTGTGGATTCGAGCCCCGCGTCGGGCTCTGTGCTGACAGCTCAGAGCCTAGAGCCTAGAGCCTGTCTTCGGATTCTGTCTCCTTCTTTCTCTGGCCCTCCCCGACTCATGCTCTGTTTCTTTCTGTCTCAATAATAAATAAACATAAAAAACTTAAAAAAAAACCTCACTGTCCAATGTCTCTCTTGATATTACGTTTAGTAATCCCATCAACAGTATTAACATTTTCATTCTGAAGCTGTCACTTTCAATTACATCATACCAAAACCAGACTGCTTCTTTTTGATGTTATTTTTAAAAGTTGTGCTCACCAGCAAGTGAAAGTGGGTATCATCTGGAGAGTTTTGGCCCACAGCAGTGATGTACAAACCCACAAATTAAGGACTCGTGCAATGTTCCTCAGGATTTCTCCCTGTGCCCCAAATTCCCTTCTAACAATTTCATTGGCAAAAGCCTAAGAAAAGCAAAACTTTTTGTCCTTTGATGTAAAACAAAACAGATCTAATCATTTCCCATATGTAAACTGACAATAATAACATAGTATGTGAACATCCCTCTGGGGTCCATACTGTGCTGTTTTTGCTATTCAGTTACAATATTTTATCCACAGTCTGCCTTTAATGAGAGTAGTTGTGTCTTTGTGTATATATGCAAGAAGTACAGTGACGTTTTCATAGTTTTTACAAAGTATATATTATAAAAGTAATAATGAACTTTGTGTTACATAAAAGGATTTAAGAGTAAAGACATGTAAAATATGAGAAGTCTCCCATTTCCTCTAAAATATATGCCCATGCTGAATCTCAGTCTCAGGAGGCATGAAGAGTATTTCAGTAGGTATTATGATGCTATTTTGTTGTTTATAAGCTAATTTACATGAAAAATTAGCACCCACCCCAAATTATGTAGCATTTACTATAAAGCAGCTATTTTTTATTTATTTAGAAACTTTTTTGCTAAATAATTTGCTTAACTACAATTTCAAAAGTAGGCCTTTTGTTATCATTATTGTTGAAAAGGTAAAATATGCCCATGGCGTAAAACTTGAACACAAAAGCAAATCAAATGTAAAGAAAGTTCTATTTCTACTACAGATCCATGGTCTCTACTACCAGAGTGATTTTTATACACATTAAATCATATATATCTGTCTAAAAATAATGCAACATGTTATGTATTCTTTTGACAAAAGTGGAAGCATAACATATACTTTGCTTTGCTATCTCAGAAATTAGAGATCATGACATCTCAGCTCCTCTCATTTCCTCCTGCTTCTCGCCCATACTATATCTATCACAGGACTATGCCATAACGGACCAGTTTTTTATGGTTGGATAACTAAGCTGTTTTCTATTCTTTTGATATTAAAGATGGCCAAAAACACGTATAAAGAAAGAACATCCTGGCTCGTCTTCGTACACATGTAGGAACACATGTGAAAGATAAATTCCTACAAGTAAAATTGCTGATTCATAGGAATCCTTGATACAGAATACTAGACTGTCATCTAAGAAAGTCTCCTCAATTTATTTATTTAAATTTTTTTTAATTTTATTTATTTATTTATTTTTAACATTTACTTATTTTGAGGGAGAGAGAGAGAGACAGACAGACAGACAGACTGAGCTCGAGTAGGAGGGGGGCAGAGAGAGGGAGACACAGAATCCAAAGCAGCCTCCAGGCTCTGAGCTGTCAGCACAGAGCCAGAGGCCAGGCTCCGACTTGTGGGGCTAGAACTCATAAACCTGCAAGATCATGACCTAAGCCCCAGTTGGATGCTTAACTGACTGAGCTGCTCAGGCACCCCAAGTCTCCTTAGTTTATAAGAGTAAAAGAAAGCATAACATAGAACATTTATATTGGTGTTATCTTTAAAGAATTCTTTATTACAGTAACACTAAATAAACTATCCATATTTATACAACTCAGGTTTTGGTCACAAATATTAGGAAGTAAACTAATAAGGACTATTTTAGACCCTCCTGGTCCCTAAGAATATCACATAAAAACATTCCCAGGTATAGTTACATATACCTCTTGAGATGACATGTTATATTTTAAATAGAAAATATTAATTAAATAGATATTAACATTTATCAGTGTTTTAGAGTCCATCCATTTTGTTCTCCCAGGCATGCTCATTTTGCTAGGCCTCTAAAAGCTTGCAGGCCCTCTCACACTGCTCCTCTAGTGTTTAATGGCTGAGTGTCCCTGAAGCTCATTTGAAAAGCAAATTGCCTCAGTCTTTCCAGTAAAATTTTAAGAACTGTTTTTTCTGTAATCTCCTCTTTCTTGATAGTTTAATAAAGTTTTCAGATCTTTAGCTAATACTTTGCAGGAACAGAAATATTCCTAAATTCTCTAGTCCTAGAAAACAGTCACAATAGTAAGTAGGTCAAATCTGTATTGTTCAGGGAACAAGGAGATTTTTGTTCTTTTAAAGGAGTGATCCTTAAGAGGAGGACTTTGGGTGCAGGTGAGTGGTAAATCGCCATAGGGGATTGCTTCCTTTTTCCTACCAGGATGTGGCTTTCAATTGTGCAACAGTGAAGTCATTTTGTGTAAGGTTTTCAGGCTCCAATAAGTTTTTTGAAGCCACACACTCTTTTTCATCGGGGGAGTTTCTCTGGGTCTTGAAAAGAAGATAATGATGCTTGAAAAAAACTCAAATTTGGCTCTTAAACTGCCAGAGTTCTGACTAGAGATCTTCACTACAGCAGCTTTGCCATTACTTAAGAAAAATGTGACCCTCACTCACGTTTCCATCATTGCAAGTACGGGGTCATCACAGAGTTCGGTGTGCTGTCGTAGTTTATGAGAATCCAAGCTGCAGATATGGCAGATTGTGCCGCGGTTTTCGTAGGACTCTCCACTTGGTTGCTTGAGTCAGGGTCAGGTCAGGTATCGCCCTCAGGACAAAAGGGGGTTGGGGGTGGGGGTCAGGGACGCTGGCTACAGTAAGAGGAGGCTATTTGTGTGCCCTGTTTACAGGTTACTCGGTTTCAACACTGAGCCAGCCTTTCTCCCGGTCTCAGGCGAACCTCAGCCCTGAGGTCACACCGATGCCCCGGTGGCTCACAGGAGCCAGCATGGCAGCCTCCCGCAGGACCGGACTCAGGAATTTCGCCCGCAGGGACTGACACCACGTGGACACACTGACTGCCGCTTCACTCCACTTTCGGCACCGGGAAGGGCGGTCCCAACGACGCTCCAGGCAACGCCTCCGCTTCCGGCCAATGAGGAACAGGGGTCGCGCCGGGGCCTTAGCTCATTGGGTCTCGCTGGTTCCGCCTGCGGTGAACGCAAAGCTCCCGGCCGGCTACTAAAGTGTCAGGCACTGAATCGTGGAATCCGGTTTTTGTGCGCTCGCGGTGGTTCACCCGCCGTTTCTTTAGCTCTCGTTCGCTTATTCTTGTGTCTCTTTCAGACCCTTCGCACCAGTTTTTTAGTTTTATCTTCCTCTCTTTCTCTTTCCCTCCATCGCAGCTCAGGATGCAGGAAAAAGACGCCTCCCTGTACGGTTTCCAGCCTCGCTTCCAACATTTCGCCACGCAGGCCATCCATGTGGGCCAGGAACCCGAGCAGTGGACCTCCCATGCTGTAGTGCCCCCCATTTCACTGTCCACCACGTTCAAGCAAGAGGCTCCCGGCCATCACTCGGTGAGCTGGTTCTGGCTGGGGAGGTGGGTGGGTGGGGGTCCAGGGTTGGGCGGGAAAGAGAGATGGCTTATACATAAAAAGGCATGCAAATTATTTATAAAATGGCTTATACAAATTAATAAAATATTGTGTGTAGCCACTTTGGGCCCCCAAAGGATGTTTACTACACCTGTAATCTTCCTTGCACCTAAACCTTTGTATTTGATGGTCCAGTGATCACATTTCTTTTGATAAGCAGGACTGGAGGAACAGTAAGTCCAAACTTGCCATGTAGATTTGAACTGAAATTCATGTAATTTTGAGAAATTTGCAGTTCAAAACTGAGGGTCATAACTTTGTTGACTTACCTTTAGCAGCAGAAATTATAAAGACACAGTAGGAAGTCAACTAAAAAAAAAAAACCCCACAAAACTCGGGATCTGATAACTCAGCTAGAATCAAGATCATGCCCAATGGCTGTATTGTAATTAACAGTGATTGAGTCCTAGCTATGGGCTAGATACAGACTTACATGTAGTGTATCATATGTATTTCAAATATGGTCTGGGATAATCCTCCCAACAGCCCTAGTATGAACTAGGTTTTCATTTTTCTCAAGACAAAACAGATTTAGGACTAAGTAACTATCGCCTAAGTCCACATGGCTAGTAAGTGGTGGATCTGGGATTCCAACTCTGCTCTAGAATCCTGCTTTTAGGCATTAGGCTACACCGTCCTATCCTCCAATAATACTAGTAATAATCTAACCCACTGCATCACTTACCCAGTGAGGCGTCGTGATGAAGAGCACAAATCACCTAGTCAGAGGAGCTAGGTTTGAATTCTGACACCATTCTGATCTGGGTGACCTTGAGCAAGTTGCTTAACCTATCCAAGCCTCAGATTAATCCTGAGTAAATGGAATTAATAATAGTATTTACCACATAAATTGTTGATACATATTTTAAGCTTTATCATACATTATAATTGTTCAGTACTTGGGTATTTCACGGTGTTCACATTCACACTTTCCCATCTGATCCTCACAGCAGCAAGGTCAGAGGGCAGGGCGGGTATGTTTTATACAGAAGGAGCTGACCCAGAATTAGAGATAAATGACTTACAAGGCTCTGAAAGAGCACTCTTTTTCTTAATCCCTTTTGGTAACACATTGAGGGGATTTTGAAGTATTTAAAAGTTGCTGAGCTTTGGGGCGCCTGGGTGGCTCAGTTGGTTGAGTGTCTGACTTCAGCTCAGGTCATGATCTCACAGTTCGTGGGTTCGAGCCCCGCATTGGGCTCTGTGCTGGCAGCTCAGAGCCTGGAGCCTGCTTCCGATTCTGTATGTCCCTCTCTCTCTGCCTCTCCTCTGCTCATGATCTTTCTCTGTCTCTCAAAATAAATAAATGTTAAAAAAAATAAAAGTTGCTGAGCTTTTAAGGAAAATAATTAAACTTTCTTAGGTCCAAAGCCTTGATTATTCTTCAAAAACCTCTTTATTGTGTTATGTTATATAAATCTAGAAAAATTATTTTAAACTCAGCTCTTTGTTTTGTGAGGTAGAATTCTTTTTAAAAAAACATTTTTTAAAAAGTGTATTTATTTTTGAGAGAGAGAGACAGACAGAATGTGAGCCAGGGAAGGGCAGAGAGAGAAGGAGACATAGAAGCAGCCTCCAGGCCCTGGGCTGTCAGCACAGAGCCCGATGGAGGGCTCGAACCCAGGAACTGGGAGATCATGACCTGAGCCAAAGTTGGACACTTAACCTACTGAGCCACTGAGGCGCCCCTGTGAGGTAGAATTCTAAGGGCATTTCTACAATTGGTTTAGGATACTTCTAGCTATTGTATTTTGGAATCAAAATGTGTTATACAACCTGTTTTCCAAAACAAAGTTAACCATTTAACTAGATACTAATAATTAAGTATTTTCAGAGAGCCAGCAGGGGTGGTCAAATCCAGGTAAAATCCTGTTAATACCTTTAAAAACTGTTGAGAGAGCTAAAGACAATCTGAGGAGCTGAATGAGAAGCATCTATTTCTCCTATTCCATTTGGAATGCTGTTGAATGGGTGAGAGGGTGGGAATTTGCCACTGAAATATACTTCTCCTTCCCACCCCCACCCCCCAAAAAGTTAAATCTATGCAGTGAATAATTATGGAAACACGGGGTGCCTTCTGTGGCAGTGGCCACATGAATCCAAACATTTTTTTGTCAGCTGCAGGTCACATCAAGGAGGTGATGGGAGGGAAGGAGGAGGATATCCTGGAATCCTATAAAATAGGTCTACTCGGTTTGTCAAAACAAGGAAACAGACAAAGCAACAGACTTAAAATAATATATATGTATATATTACTAATACCAGGGCTCCCAAATCAGAAACAATGTGTTTTGTTATGTGCTATATGAGCCATGGGGAGAAAATTATATTTTTAGTCAATGTTTACATCCTAGGTTTGAATACTGCCTCTGATGTTCCCCATGATCTTTAGCTTCACTTTCCTAAAAGCAGAGCATGAGGATTAAATGAAATGACTAGATGAACACAGCTAGTATGGTGCATGCAAAAAGAACAAATTAAAAAATATATTGTGTGTAGCCACTTTGCCAAGAATTACTCTCCAGATTTTCGAGTTGCCCTGGAGAGCCAAGATCTCAACTTTGAACATTTGTAGAATCTGTTGATAGTTTCCTGTAGGTTGTTAAACAGGACTTGTACCACTGATTTCTTAGAAAATGAAATCTAGGTTAGAAGTGAGTTTACTCTGTTGGCTCTGGTGATTCCCTTTTCCTGATGTCCCCAGGTGAATGGGTAAAGGTGAGTCTAACATAGAAATACTACTGATAATTAAAACAACCAGTTATCTAGTAGTTAGCACATGCCAGTCACCATGGAGAAAATGTATTATACATTACAGAGTTTTATCATCAGAACAGCTTTACAAATTATTTTCCTGTATTTTATTCCCATTGTATAGTACTGAGCTCGACTCTAGGAAATGTTAAGTAACTTACCTATTGGCATACTGCTCATAAGTGGCAGATACAGAATTCTAATCACACCACTGCAGCCACAATATTGTTAAGTTCCTGTTTAATGGCGAGACATGTCATAACTAAATAACAGAAAATCATTATGGTAGGATGAACCTGTAGTTGTGGAGGTGTCTGTGTTAGGACACGGATAACTAAATGTAAATCTCTTAGGATTAACTCTAACTTCCTTTCTTCAGGGTTTTGAATATAGTCGTTCTGGAAATCCCACCAGGAATTGTTTGGAAAAAGCAGTGGCAGCACTAGATGGGGCCAAGTACAGTAAGTGATTTCCATTTCAAAGTTTGTGAAGCCTAGAACCCATTCTTCTCTGTATAGACAAAATCACAGAGGCACAGAATTTAGAATTGGAAAGAAGTAAGGATTAGCTAGTTCAAAACTCTTATTTTACTAAGACATTGAATTTTTTTGTCCAAGTTCCCACAGATGGCATGATGTGCGTATGTATAATTATTTGGTAAAATAAATATGATTGGAGGCAAAATGGCAGAATTTGGCATTTAGTATTCATGTAAATTCACTCTCCATCTGAAGCTGTCAGTATAAATAGATAAATATTAACTGAGTTTTATAACACTGCCTCTGAGAATATAAACTTTCTGATACTCTGGTTCATTCACCTGATAATGCTTGAGAATAATACCAGGGAATATTTGCACTACCCAGGTGCCCTTGATAATGTGCCCTCAGAGATTAGGGATTAACTCCTTGAATCTTTGTTTTCATGAGAGGAGTGGATTACTGTTAAATCATCTTTGTATTTTTTATATAAATGATACTAAATGAAGACAGAATAGTGAATAGAAAATAAGAGTCTTCTTAGTTTTCTCATTGCAAGAGTGTAGGGGTTAGAAATCTTAATATGAGTTGTTGTGATTTTGGGGGGGGGGCTTCCTTTTGTTTTGGATGAGGCAAGGTTTTTTTTTATTATTACTTATTTTTTTAATTTACATCCAAGTTAGTTAGCACATAGTGCAATAATGATTTCAGGAGTAGAATCCAGTGATTCATTACCTGCATATAACACCCAGTGCTCATCCCAACAAGTGTCCTCCTTAATGCCCCTTGCCCATTTAGCCCATTCCCCACCCACCCACAAACCCTCTAGCAACCTTCAGTTTGTTCTCTGTATTTAAGAGTCTCTAATGGTTTTTACCCCCTCCCTGTTTTTATATTATTTTTGCTTCCCTTCCCTTATGTTAATCTCTTTTGTGTCTTAAATTCCACATATGAGTGAAGTCATATATTTTTCTCTGACTTATTTCTCTTAGTATAATATACTCTAGTTACATCCACGTTGTTGCAAATGGCAAGATTTCATTCTTTTTGATCACCGAGTAATATATATATATACACACATATACATACACACACACACACACACACACACACACACATACAACCACATCTTCTTTATCCATTCATTAGTCGATGGACATTTGGGCTCTTTCCATACTTTGGCTATTGTCGACACGCTGTTATAAACATTGGGGTGCATGTGCCCCTTCGAAACAACACTCCTATATCTTTTGGATTAATACCTAGTAGTGAAATTGCTGGGTCATAGGGTAGTTCTTTTTTTTTTTTTTTTTTTTTTGAGGAACTTCCAGACTGTTTTCCAGAGTGGCTGCACTAGTTTACATTAGGGGAGTTCTTTTTAAACACTAAACTTGTACTATAATTTAGTACTGTATGGGGAACATTATTTCCTCCTGCAGGAGGTATAAAGGCTGAGTATTTATATATGTTCTGCCAACACGTTTTTCAAGTGGGATCCAGAAAACATGGTTGTTTTTAACTAGGTTTAAAGTCTAGCTTTTATGGAGTGCCTGGGTGGCTCAGTCGGTTAAGTGTCCGACTTCAGCTCATGTCATGATTTCACGGTTTGGGAGTTCAAGCCCTGCGTTGGGCTCTGTGCTGACAGCTTGGAGCCTAGAGCCTGCTTCAGATTCTGTGTCTCCCCATCTCTCTGTCCCTCCCCTACTCGCACTCTGTCTCTCTTTCTCTCTCAAAAATAAATAAACAGTAAAGTTAAAAAAAAAGTCTAGCCTTCTATATGAATTCATTGTTGGATCACATATTTGCTGAGAAGAGGACTGTAATCCCAATGTAAACTCTTCTGAGATTTTATAATAATTACATTTTTCAAGTTAATTGAATTATTCTTTCTACTAGTTACAGGTGATTTTTATCACCAAAGTAATGTATTGATATTTTGTCAGGACATTTTCTTTTACAGTGTTTAATGTAAACAATGCCAGGTTTTTTTTTTATTGTTTTCATTATTTTTGTTCTATATGAGATTTCAGGATCGTATTTGTTTAAAGGGGATTCCACATTAAAAAATCTTAAAAAACCCAAGTTTTTAAAATCTACCAGATACATCTCAGGTCTTATTTTGAGTTTTGGTAAAATATTTATTTGCTCTGCTGGATATCCATATAGTTAATGAGTGAATCCTATCTTAACTCTGTTCTTCAGGTTTGAAATTTTTTTACAGTTTGTTATTAAACTGTAACTTAATTGGCAATTGGCCTTTAATCTCAGAATTTTGTAAAGAATTATTTCTTTGAAGTGTTTAAATTTTATAACCAAAGCAGAATTGTACATTAAATTTTTTTTAATGTTTTTATTTATTTTTGAGAGAGAGAGATAGAGAGAGAGAACAAGCAGGGGAGGGGCAGAGAGAGAGGGAGACACAGAATCCGAAGCAGGCTCCAGGTTCTGACCTGTCAGCACAGAGCCTGATGCAGGGCTTGAATCCATGAACCATGAGATCATGGCCTGAGCCGAAGTTGGACACCTAACCAACTGACCCAGCCAGGTCCCCCAGAACTGTGCATTTTTGATGGTAAAGGTATTTTATCTTTAGGGCACCTGGGTGGCTCAGTTGGCTAAGCATCCATTGCTTGATTTTGGCTGAGGTCATAATCTCATGGTTTGTGGATGGAGCCCCAAGTTGGGCTCTGGTTCCATGCCTACAGTGTGGAACCTGCTTGGGATTCTGTCTCTCTGCCACCCTCCCCCCCCACCACCATCTCTTTCAAAATAAATAAATAAACTTAAAAAAAAAGATATTTTATCCTTGAAATAGAAAGGGGGATTTGGCAGTTTTATTAACCAGAGAACTTCTGGTGGCTCAGTAGTAATCGTTGTCCTTAACAGCAGAGAGAGGTACATAAAGTAATGCAAGTAAATACTGTAGTGCTTTTCAACATTTAGGCTTAACTTTCTGGCTTGCTCTTAACTTGGCTTTTATTTTAGGTTTGGCCTTTGCTTCTGGTTTAGCAGCCACTGTGACTATTACCCATCTCTTAAAAGCAGGAGACCAAATTATTTGTATGGATGACGTATATGGAGGTAGGTGACCTCTCTCATTCGTGTTGTGTCAGTTGATGTTTTAGAGACAATAAAGTGGGTCCTGAATTATATTAACAATGTTACCAGGCTTATTGATTATTTATTATCTTTTAATGATGTGGGACAGCTCCGTGCCAGCCCAGACCTGGTAAAGGAAGAGCATAAACATTTAGGGTCTATGTTCGGGAACTGCTTATAAGAGAGATCGCTTAGTAATAATTTTCTTTAAACTGCTGGAATGAGCATGTTGGACCTGATTGACTTTCACATATATGTTACTACAGAGATGATAGTGTTTATTTTTTAAAATTTTTAAAAATTTTTTTAATGTTTTATTTATTTTTGAGACAGAGAGAGACAGAGCTTGAGGCAGGGAGGGGCAGAGAGAGAGGGAGACACAGAATTTGAAGCAGGCTCCAGGCTCTGAGCTGTCAGCGGGGCTCTAACCTACTAACCATGAGATCATGACCTGAGCCGAAGTTGGACACTTAACTGACTGAGCCACCCAGGCGCCCCGAGAAGATAGTGTTTCAAGAGAGAGTGTTCTAGTGTTATCTAGAATTTTTACCTGTAATGAGAATGAGCTATAACCCAGGTTACTCTCAGAGAATTTGCCTCTCCTCACCCCTGTATCCCTGCCACGCACTTGTGCTTTTGGTTTTAGGGAATCTTTTAAGAATCTATCAAAAACTATGGACCCCATTCCCCTGAAAAATGTACTTAAGACTACACCCAATGTTTATCATTTTAAGTTTAAGGTCAAGAGGTCTTACCTCTTGAAGTCCATCATGGATCCACATTTAAGAACTTCCATTCTAAACAATTTAAATGCAGTTACTTAAAAATAAATAAATATATGAAAGTTATTTAAAGTGATGGACAGGAAGGTAAAGGAGACGGGTTTCCCTTTAAGCAAGACTGATTTTCTGTTCAAAACAATAGCAAAAATGTTGTAAATATATGTATATATATTCCACATGCTTCCAAATAATTAAAATGAAACTTCTAGAATATATTTTATCGATCTCCTATTAACAAAAAGTTAAATCTGTAAGTTCCTTGAAGTAAGAGAATTACTTTTAGGAATCATTTAACCCTCTTAGAAATTTGCAAACTGCTCTGTATTTATGGTTGTTCCCTATGGTAGTTTGTTGAATAGAAATTATAGAAATAGCAAACCCTTAGTTGTTTTTATAAATCATTATAAAAACCTTATGGCACACATAGGTATAAAATCTTGAAAATTGCTGTTGATTTTTAACAATTCTTTACATTCTTTTTCAATCTTACATTACCTAGGGTTGGTCTTTATAATATCAAAAGTTCAGTGTATCTTTGATCATAGAGTACTTTTTTTTGCTTGACTAGCAATAATAGAAAATTTTCCTTTAAATTTGCAATGTAAAAATCAAATCCGGAACAGTGTTTACAAAAGAAATTATTCTAGGTTGAATGATTTCTCTTTCACTATAAAACTATAAACTTGTAGTTTGATTTATATTGCCTCATTTATCATTAAAGCTTTTAGAACCACATAACAAAAAGATTGAGAAAGTATGAAGAATAATAAGATTTTTTCTATGATCAAAGCATAATCAGACTGAAAATTTATTTTGAACATTTTACTGATAGTGGTTCATTCATTTTATTTATTTATTTAAAAAAATTTTTTTAATGTTTTATTTATTTTTTGAGAGAGAGAGAGAGAGATAGTGAGAGCAGGGGAGGGAAAGACAGAATCCAAAGACAGGCTCCAGGCTCTAAGCTGTCAGTACAGAGCCTGACGCGGGGCTTGAACCCACAAACCATGAGATCATGACCTGAGCCGAAGTCAGACACTCAGCCGACTAAGCCACCCAGGCGCCCCTCGTTTTAAATTTGATTATTATGAAGAAATTGTTAAAAAGATGCTGATGTTTCAGGGAGCATGCCACTTAATGTATAAAGAGCAGAGGTTGTATATTTTCAGAATATTTTTTCTGCTTCACTTCATGTTACTTGGTGTGGATATCAAGTGTGTTTAATTTGACCCTTTGACTCTTAGTTTAAAATCCAAGCCTTATCTTCTTTTCTCTACAAGATAGCTAAATTATTTAACCAAAGTAGAATTGTTGTTAATTATATTTTTATTGGTGATTGACACTTCCTTATATTTTTAAAGTATTTATACCTATAAGGAATAAACATTTCTCAATACAACATCCTTTCTGTTTTATCTGATTCTCTTCTGCCTCAGGTACAAACAGGTACTTCAGGCAGGTGGCAGCTGAATTTGGATTAAAGATTTCTTTTGTTGATTGTTCCAAAACCAAATTGCTAGAGGCAGCCATTACACCCGAAACCAAGGTAACTTAGTTTTTAGTTTGTTTGTTTTCTGTGTGATGTTTCGTTTTTATCATTTTGTTTACTAGAGGACAAATTTAAATTATGCACCACAAATTTCATTAGAAGCCATTGGAAACCATCAACAAGATTAAGATAGGCCTGGCTTCTCCTGGGCATGATGGTCAGGTACATGAATTCCATAGTAGGATTCAAGTTCTAATTCTGTATCATAGTTGGTATATTATCATGGGGAAATTATTTAACCAAAGTTTCAATTTCTTCATTTCCAAAATGGGGATAATTGCACCTGTTTTATAGAAAGGTGCTTGTGTAAATTAGAGGAGGTAAGGCTTATGAAATACTTAGGACAGTATCTACCACATAAAAACTATTAAGAAGATTTGTTAGCAAAAGCATACAATTCTGTAGTGCATTGTCAAGCTGGTATTGATAACAGTCATCACAGAGATTGGGTTGCAGAAATGGAAGCTTGACAAGACCCCAAACCCTAAGCATACTGGCTTTTTAAGAATTCTAAGTGATACTTCAACAAAATAATAGTTACAAGTAGAGAATGGGCCACAAGTAATCTTCAGCCTTCGTCCTGGGAATCTTGTATGCCACCGGAAGGTGTTTTGTGCCTGAGTGAATGGCATATGTGATATTCTTTCTTGGGGTCTCATTTAAATTCTGCATGGGTAAAAGAAGGACCAATGTCTTTTATAAGTCAGGCTTTTCCAACATTTTGCTAATGATTAAAAGGTTTGAATTGCACCCAAGATTATGTTGCAGTGAATGCTAAAAAACAAAAACCTTTTCTCACACAAATTATTACTTTGAAGATTAACACAGGGGTGAGCTTTGAGTGATAAAGGTTTGTTTTCAAAGGAACTTGTTTTTTATCTTGCTTAGGAGAAAAGATACTTATTAAAATAGCTGGTCTGAGTCTTTCTAAGGGAGGAAAGCAAATTGTGAGTATGTTAATTCTTGTCAACAGAACTTTATGTAGTGGCTCTTTACTGACTTGAATTAATACATTTTTCCCCCCTGAAATATCTGCCTCATCATATGAAATAGATTTTTTAAGCCCATGTAAAATCAACTTTATTTACTTATTTTTATTTTAACTAATTTTTTATTATGAATGGGAATAATAGATTCTTACCCAAAAGTATTTTTTTATCTTTAAAATAATCCAATTCTTATAGAATATGCATTATTTTAACTTCCGTTTCTTTTCTATGGTAAAACTCTAGAGTCAGAAGAATACTGAACCAGATATCTTGCTCATTTACATAGTAATGAATCATTAACCCCTTTAAAAAAAAGGCTATAGGTAATGTCATTCAATGTAGTGCATCTTGTTTAATAAACAAAATTCTCTTCTTTGGTCTTTTCAATTACTATCAGGCATCTATTAGGTGCCTGAATTGCACTAAGGTTTGGAATATGATACTGTCTCTTAAATGAGCTGGAGCAGGTTTTCTGATGTGTATAACTTCTTTACTTTAAAACCTATGCTCTTCAGGTTCTGGGTACTTATTTTACAGTTTCTAATGCATCTGGCACTTTTTAAGTTAATATTTAGAATATGTTTGGCATATTAGGGGTAGGTCACTCTAATGAAAAGTCTAGTCTGTAATCTTAGTGTTCTGTGTTATTTACCTTTGAGAACAAAATTCCTAGACATTGAACTATGTCTTTGAAATTCATCCTCTTTTTAATGGAAAGTAATTATAGTAATTAAAAGCACTTTTTTTTGAGCACTTTTCTGCTTCTATGTAACATGATCTCATTTGATCTTTATAACAAATCTATAAGATAAATATTATCAACCCCATTGTACAGATGTAAAATTTGAGGAATATGGAGGATAAGTTACTTAGCTATGACTTTTCAGAAATTAATGGGGCCTAGGATTCAGATTTAAATCTTGCAACTTCATCACCCACACTCTTCCAGTGTATTCTGCCAGATGGTTACAATATATGAGATGTATGTTTGGGCAGTGGATTTTTATAAACTATTGTCATTAATTGAATTGTTTTAGCTTGTTTGGATTGAAACCCCCACAAACCCTAGCTTGAAGATGATTGACATTGAAGCCTGTGCACACACCGTCCATAAACATGGCGACATAATTTTGGTCGTGGATAACACTTTTATGTCGGCATATTTCCAGGTAAATGAAAATAAATCTTTTGGCTTTATTAGTAGACCACATAGATACCTGTAACTAGGAAAGGCAGGTCTTGTTTACATTCAGATCATTATTGAACTCATGGAATCTAATCATAGTTCTTGATTGGACAAAGAATTAAAATTGGACCTTTTATGCCATTAGTTAATTTCTTTGAACCCGAGGTTAATATCTGGTATGGGACTTTGTGTGTTTTAAATGTTGTCTTAATTAAAGCTTTTAAGTTCTCTTAGGATATGTAAACTCTCTGAAGAGCTGGCCTTATTATGTGATTTTATCTGTCAGTGCTTTATAAATAGTAGGGATATCAATGTTTATGTGCTGGTTATAAGTCAGTTATATTATTTTTATATATTTAGTGTGACTGAAAGACAAATATGTTATATATTTAGTGTCTATATTATGTATTTATTTTTAATATATTATTAAAATATATAATTAAATCTTAAGCTATCTAATTTAGTATATATTTAAATGTACTATGTAATATATATATAATACATACATTATATAATTAAACCTGGCTAACCTTTCAAATAAATGGGAAGCAAAGGCTATATACTGCACATATTATTTCTCCACTTTCCTCCACTTTCTAATTTTTCTTCCCTCAGTGGCCCATAGTACCCAGCTCTTTATAGTTTTACCTTATTTGTATTATGAATTTCTTTTTCTTTTTCTTTTTTTTTTTTTTGGAGAGAGGGAGAGTGCACACATGTGCACACATGAGCAGGTGAGGGCCAGAGAGAGAGGGAACCCTAAGGAGGCTGTACAACCAGCGCCAAGCCTGACTTAGGGTTTGATCTCATGAGCTATGAGATCATGACCTGAGCCAAAATCAAGAGTCAGACGCTTAACTGAGCCACCCAGGTGCCCCTACAGTGCTCCTTTTAAACTATCTCTTTTCCTACCTCACCTTCCCTCAAGCCCTCCCATTCACCCTCAATTCCTTTTCTTTTTCTTCCTACCTTTTCCAGTTTCTTCTTTCTGTTTTGCTCCTTTTGGTAGATCATCTAGGGATCTCTCTATAATCTGCCCTTTTCCCACATGTTCTCTCTCTCTTTCCTTGGAGTAGCTCAATCTGTTTCCTTTCCTCATTAGGAGCTTACCTTCTCCGTGCTCTTTCTTTCCTGCATGTACCTTACACTCATTCTTATAACACTCCCTGCAGAGTTCCTGAAAGCCCGGCTCATTTTCTGCTACTCTTAAATTAGGCTTATGTTTATAGCCCAATCATTTATACTTGCCCCCTTTTTTGGGGGGGTCCCTAAAGTTGGCCCAGGCTGCTGCCTTCATGTGACTGGCTGATTTCCTGGGAGTTTGTATAAATCTGTTCTTCACCTTCTTCCATTTTAGTGAGAAGGCACTACCATCTTTTATTTTCTTTTCCTTAAACATGTTTCCTGGCTACATTGATTGGATAGCTTCATGGGCCACCTACCTTTGGCTCACAATATATCTTTAGCTGCTTCTTGTATCAGGTAAAGCAGTCTATTTTCAAGTGAAAAGCTCTTGGAGTCCTCTGTTTGTCTCAGGTGATTTTTCACTCTTGGATTCTTTATTCCAACTCCTTACCCCAAATGCCACTCTTATAGTGAACACAGCACAGGATTGCTCTAGCTGCCACATTGAATACTGTATATTCCCATAGAGATTACATGAATTGTTTTAGCCTGGGCCTGCCCAGATTACTCATCAGGCCTGGCCCTTTATTTTCCTATTACTATCACAAAATAGGTCCAGTTTTTCTACCTGTCTGAAGCCTACGTCACATTTCCTCATGCCAAGGACTGCAGTTTGCTCTATTTCAACCTGGATTCATTCCAGTTGAGTTAATCAGAATCATGTCGGTAAAGAACCGCATGTATTAATTCCATAAATCAAATCTTCTGAAAAGGCCCTCTCATTATTTTACCCTCCTGAAAACTGGATACATTCTCTTTCTTCCCTACTTTTTGTCTTCTGGATCTTCTATAAATGTCACAAAAGGTAAAATGGACACACCAGCATAAAGTTTCAGAGTTTCAGGGTAGTACCTCTGGAATCATGTAGTCTGGGTGTGAGTGCTAGCTCTCCCAGCTTTTTAATCTGAGTGATCTATTTTGTTTTTCTTAGTCTTTTATCCTCATCTGTGCAATGAGAATCATAAGGTACTGATATTATTGAGCCGGGTAAAATATTTTGTACTGTGTTTCACTGGGATAGGTAAAGTATTTAACATAGTTCTTGGCACATACTGAGATCAACAGATGTTAGTTATTGGTCTTCATTTTTCCTTTTCTTTTGACCAGAGTTTACAAAATGTTAGCATTGGAAGAGACCATCATCTAGTTTGACTCTATCACTTTGAAGTGATAGCCAAAATCGTGGCACATCAAGTGAATAATCACAGCGTACATTATAAAGTTTTAATGATCAAAAATCTAAGCATATTTGTTTTATACGCACTTGATGAAACAATTGCTGAATGTATTAACAGTCAACTACTTTTGTGTTTACTGAGTCATAAAATGCCAGCATCTCTGCATTGTAAAATTTAGTAATACACTTAGGGCCAGCTAGCAACTGCTCTAAAGAAACAAGTTCAGGAGACCTGTTGACCTAAGTTTATCTGCTATTTCCAGAAAATGTGTGCTTTTGGATTGAATACTGGGTCCAATACTTTCTATTTTTATTTGGTGGGAGGGAGAAAAGGGAAAGATAACATCAGAGATCCTGGAAAATTTTAAGACGCGTGTACTTTTGAAAAGTTAGACTAGGAATGATATTTACAATAGCAAATAAGCATGTAATAAAGCATATTTTCAAGTGCTTTACCATTGAAAATGGGAATCTTTTGTTCCTTTCAGCGGCCTTTGGCTCTGGGAGCTGATATTTGCATGTATTCAGCAACAAAATATATGAATGGTAAGACTTACATAGTCTGCACTTTGAGTGTTCCTTTCTATGGATACATAAAAATACCATAGGGTTTGATATTTTGATACTTTTTCTTCTATTATTCTGGTTTTTTCTGTGGCTCATGTAGAAAGTAAAAAATGTATACTTTGGTTAAATATGGGATTCAGTTTCATAGCAGACAAAACTGCTCATGACTTATGCACAGAGGATTGAGATTTACTAAAAAAAGTTACACTTTTATCCTACTGACAGCTTAAAAAGAAACATTTAATTTTTATGA
The DNA here is from genome assembly GCA_028646485.1 of Cryptoprocta ferox. Taxonomy (NCBI): domain Eukaryota; kingdom Metazoa; phylum Chordata; class Mammalia; order Carnivora; family Eupleridae; genus Cryptoprocta; species Cryptoprocta ferox. The sequence continues at coordinate 45,923,106 of CM053570.1, read as the reverse complement.
TTTTTATTTTATTGTTATAGGTATAGCTTTTGGTACTATCAAATTGAATACAGTTTATTTAAACTTATTCTATTGTTTTCCAAGAGAGTTTTTTCAAGTAAATGTCATATTTTAGAAATTCTAGAATGAAGAATAGACTTGCATTGTTTTTAACCTAAAGGTTTTTGTTTTGTTTTAGGCCACAGTGATGTTGTAATGGGCTTAGTGTCTCTTAATTCTGAGAGCCTCCACGAACGGCTCCGCTTTTTACAAAATTGTGAGTAATGAAAAGTCCGTAATTCCCCTCATCCCCTCAGAGAGACTACATTTGATAATTTGTATTTCCACTAAATGTTGTGAAGTGATAGCTTTCTACCAGATTAGGAAGAAATGAGATGTAGGGGAGAAATATTCTGAGTTTTAAAGGAAAGTAGAAAAATTGGGATATAAAAATATAGAGAGATCATAGCAGGGCTTTATAACTTGACTCAAGGGATGAGTTTTGTTACTTTTCAAATCCATGTTAATTTTGACTGTAATTGGGTAAAGCTCATATGAATTTCTCATTTTCAGACTTACTAGATTTGTTTTCTTTAAATAAAACCTTTGGAATGATGGCTTTCTTATACTATACCTTTTATATCTGGAATGGTGGTTAATTTTAAGTAGCACTTAATATATGAACGTATATTTTTCAACAGATGTCTAAACACCATGTCCTGTTTAGATAGTTTAGTTATCTCAAGTATAGGTAAGGGCTTATTAACCATTGCAATTTGACAGATAAGAGATAAACATAATTAGGAATAAAAATACCTCCTTAGGAAATAAGTATTAAAGTAAAAAAAGAAAGCACCAAGGAGGAAAACCAAAACTCATTGCTTGATAAATTCCTTTCATTTATATAAAGTAGAGGTCAGGCATGTATCCTGGAGGCATATTAACTGCTAGGCTGCTTTAGACAAAAGCTAAATAGAATGTTGGAAGACCATTCGGTGACAATAGGAGCCAAACTGCTATTTTTCTCTACATGTTGTAATACTTTTTCAAAGAAATGCCAGGTTAGACTGTATGCACTATATCATTTAATCAGAATCATAGGACTATTTATTTCATATTTGAAAAGTTCATATTGTGTTCATGTTTAGTTTGCAGGATATTCATTTCCCTTCTAATTTTAAAACCCATTACTGGGGCGCCTGGGTGGCTCTGTCAGTTAAGCATCCAGCTTCAGCTCAGGTCATGATCTCTCTGTCTGTGGGTTTGAGGCCTGCCTCAGGCTCTGTGCTGACAGCTCAGAGCCTAGAGCCTGCTTCAGATTCTGTGTCTTCCTCTCTTCTCTGCCTGTCCCCCACTCATGCTCTGTCTCTCTCTGTCTCTCAAAAATGAATAAATGTTAAAAATTAAAACAACCCATTTCTTTGAGCATATTTAAAAATTTTGTTTTTGGGGTGCCTGGGTGGCTCAGTCGGTTAAGCGTCTGACTTCGGCTCAGGTCATGATCTCACGGTTTGTGGGTTCAAGCCCCGCGTCGGGCTCTGTGCTCACAGCTCAGAGCCTGGAGCCTGCCTCAGATTCTGTGTCTCCCCCTCTCTCTCTGTCCCTCCCCTGCTTGCACTCTATCTCTGTCTCTCTCAAAAATAAACATTAAAAAAATTTTTTTTAATTTGTTTTTAATGTTTATTTGTTTTTGAGAGAAAGAGCGTGAGCAGGGGAGGGGCAGAGAGAGAGGGAGACACAGAATTTGAAGCAGGCTCCAGGCTCACAGCTGTGCACAGAGCCTGACGCGGTGCTCCAACTCACAAATGGTGAGATCATGATCTGAGCTGAAGTTGGACACTTAACCAACTGAGCCACCCAGGTGCCCCTCTTTGAGCATAATTTATGCTTCATTCTCATGCTTCTGATTGGATATATTAATTTCCCCCCTAAAACTCAAACATTGGCCTTTTTTAGCTGGCTTCTTAGAGTCTCTGTGATGAAAAAGAGAGTGAGAGAATCTTCTGGGTCCCTCCCACCTTTCAGAATAACCCAGAATATGTTCATTTTCCAGCTCTTGGAGCAGTTCCATCTCCTGTTGACTGTTACCTCTGCAATCGAGGTCTGAAGACTCTACAGGTCCGAATGGAGAAGCATTTCGAAAATGGGATGGCAGTTGCTCGGTTTCTGGAATCTAGTCCTTGGGTAGAAAAGGTTATTTATCCTGGTACGTTAATGCAATTTCTAGGATTTTTATGGGGAGGCTCTGTGGTGGGTCTGGTGGTGAAGAAGATAGATCTAATCTGTGGCCTTGTGTTGCCTATAGTCTAGTGGCAGCTTGGATGTTAGGAAATTGATTTTATGTGTTAGATATTCCTGTGATGGCCTCTAGCTTGGAAGTTTGTGTTTATTCCAAGATTTCAACATTTACTTTCCAGTTGATTTGCTTATGGTCTTGTCAGCCAACTATTTTGCATTAGCTCTAACTTTTATCTGATTTAGGTTGGGACTTGATATTCATCAAATTCAGACTTGATACTTACACACCAAAATTCCCCTGAAGCTCTCTCACTTCCTTTTTGAATTTTTTCACCTCTGGTGATATCTAGAATGCTCATGTGGAGTTAGCAGACCTCCGTATTACACCTTGAATTTATTTATTTCACCAGTCTTTTAAATTGTGGTGGTCTTAAGTAAACAGTTATTTTAAACCCTTTGATGTATTAGCCATATAGTCTGGGTAGACAGGAGAATTAAGCCTGATCCCTGCCCTCCAGGAACTTAGGTAAGCCAAAACAGAACTACCTATGTACCCTAGGTAAAGAGCTTAAATGGAGGGAGGGAGAAAAGTTTTGGGCCGTGCCTTGAAGAATGGGTAGCACTTGTTAGAAGGGCATGGACAGGCATTCAGATCATTCAACAAATGCCTATCAATTGCCAACTATGGACCAATCTTTGTACTAGGAACTGGGATCCAATTATTAACAAAAGAAATGGATTTCTCCACATGGAGCTAGTCTAGTGGATAAGACAGATGTTAAGCAATAAAGAATGATATAATTAACAGAGGGGCTGGGGCAATCGGTGTAAAGAAGGCTGATGCAGCTCCAGCATGGAGAGGGTAGAAAAGATGGGTCAAAATGAAGCCAGAGACATAGAGACAGGAGCCAGCTCAAGTCGTCAGATGTGACCATGGCATAAAGCTCATTATTATGCTTATTTGCAGTTTGCTTTAACTGAATTTTTTTGTTCTGAAATTACATGTTTGACTATAAATAAGACTTTTATTCTGCCTCATGATTATAGGGCTGCCCTCTCACCCCCAGCATGAGCTGGCAAAGCGTCAGTGCACAGGCTGTCCAGGCATGATCACCTTTTATATTAAGGGCACTCTTCAACATGCTGAGACTTTTCTCAAGAACCTAAAGGTAAACTTTCACAAGAGGTTTTTAAATCATAGAGGTAGGAGCATCTGGGTGGCTCAGTTGGTTGAGTGTCCGACTCTTGATTTCAGCTCAGGTCATGATCTCATGGTTAGTGGTATCGAGCCCCGCATTGGGCTTTGCACTGGCAGTGTGGAGCCTGCTTGGGATTCTCTCTCTCTCTCTCTCTCTCTCTCTCTCTCTGCCCCTCCCCACTTGCACATACATGCTCGCTCTCTCTCTCTCAATATAAGGAAACATTTAAAAATAAATAAGTCATAGGGATAAATAACAGTAGTTCATTATCTGTCATTTCTACCCAACTCAGATTAATATTTTTGTACCTGCAGGTCACACCCACAAACCTCCTTATCATGTAATGCACTGGGTTGGAAAATGACTTTGGCACAGTAGCAGACATCTGAATATGTTTACTTACTTAACTCTCCATTCATAGCCATCAGCTCGAGAGAGAGAGAAAGTTCTAATGCATCAGTTTTTCAAATTTATTTTAAAAATGGAACCCCTCTTTCAAATGAAATAGTACATGAAACTTCGAATTAATGTGTGGCCAGGGCACTGCACAAAGGCTATTTTGAAATCCAGGCTAGGAGTGGCTCTCCAAACTCTGTGCCTCCTGGCTTCATCTGCCTGTGGTGAAGGAAGGGAGGCCTTTATCTAACTTTCACGGGGGCAGGAGGCTCTTGGGCCCTGGGAGAGAGGTCTATGTAACTACGTATCCTGGGCTTACAGAGCTCATGCAGCAGACTCTGAGTTTTAAAATAGTGCAAGTCAATGAATAGGCTGCTGTGAGATTAGTCAAAGCCTACTGATAACTAACAGTTGTACTAAAACCAGAAAGATAGTATATTTAATTAAATACGGTTATGAGAGTAATTTTACAGTATTTGTAAAATTCTATGACACTGTATCACTAAATACAAAAACAGTTTTTTTTCCCCTTCCACTCCAGTTAAATGGATGGCAGTTAAATGGATGTATTAATTTAGTAAGTGATAGATACTAACAAGCAAGTGTATATAACTTGGTAGACATGTAGAGATTTCTATTTAAGAGTAATCACAGAGCTAGGTCTCAAATGTAATAATTCTGAAGTTTTAGGGCTCATGTTAATTAAGTATTACTTAAGAATAGGACCAAATTAGGAAGGTATGGGAGATTCACTTTCCTCAACTTTTAATGTTTTATAAGTTTGCACATAATATGTCTAAGTGGTGAAATCAGTTTTACGCATTTTATTTTCATTTTTTTCTCTGGGTGTCTTTCCTGACCAGACAAGACTGACAAGACTGTTTTTTTCATAATCACTATTTTGTATCCTCTGTCCAGGGCCATTTGATTAAAAACATTTAGTTTTGTATTTTTATTTTAGTGAAAGATCTAAATGGATGTTTTCTTTGCCATAGTTATTTACTCTGGCTGAGAGCTTGGGAGGATACGAAAGTCTTGCTGAGCTTCCGTGAGTATATTTCTGTTTTTCTCCATGTTTTAACTTTGATGTCAGCTTTTAAAGTTGTTTAGAAAAGGAGTGTGGTAAAATTAGGAGTAAGTCAAGATATTGAACAATAAGGGGCACCTGGGTGGCTCAGTTGGTTAAGTGTCCGACTTCGGCTCAGGTTATGATATCACAGTTCATGGGCTCAAGCCCCTTGTCAGGCTCTGTGCTGACAGCTCAGAGCCTGGAACCTGCTTCAGATTCTGTGTCTCCATATCTCTCTGCCCTTCCCCTGTTTGCATGCTCTCTCTCTCTCTCTCTCTCAAATATAAAGAAACAGTAAAAAGCAAACAAACAAACCAAGAACAACATCTTGCTATCTAATCAGAATGGACTCTTAACCCAGTAGAATGGAGACCCTGATAAGATCTCAACAAGCTATGTGTGTGTTCCCCACCCCACCCGTCCCCCCTACCATGTTGCTTCCTTCTCCATTCAGCCTGAAGGCGATTCCAGGGGAGTTGTATCTTAGGATCTCTGAGCTCTGACCCAGGGCTCTTTGTTCTATCCCACTCCACTCTAGAAGGGAGGCTGGTGACTTTGTATTAGAAGGGCTGTTTTCAGGGGTGCCTGGGTGGCTCAGTTGGTTAACCATCTGACTCTTGTTTTTAGCTGGGGTCATGATCTCCTGGTTCATGGAATTGAGCCCCATGCCAGGCTCTGTGCTGACAGTACAGAACCTGTTTGGGATTCTGTCTCTCTCCCTCTCCTTCTGCCCCTCAGTCTCTCCCTCTCTTTCTCTCTCTCTCTCAAAATAAATAAACTAAAAAAAAAGGAAATATTTTTTTAAAAAGGGCTGATTTCAAGTCTCCTTGAAATGTTGAAATGGAGACTATGTCTCTGATAAAGTACCTTCATGTCCTTGATGGTCAGAGGAGGGCCCTAGCTATCATCAAAAATCCACTTATTGTCTGTTCTCTGGGTAAACCTTGAATAGTTTCACTATATCTGCAAGATAGACCCAAAATCTAAGTTGGTGTTCTTGGCCCAGTCAATTCATCTTAATTTTATCAAAGCACTAGAGGATATTTGAATGTGCAGCCTGAGATCAGTCAGTCCAACAACTTATTTTATAGACAAGGAAACAAATATTCATCAAGTTTTGCTGATTTCTCCTAACATAGGAAAATGTTAGCAACTTCACTCTCGAGGCTTTGCATAGAAACGGGAGAAGGTAAAAGCAGCCTGGATCTGGATTTGAGACCTGCTCCACCAATTACTTCGCCTCTAAGCTTTCAGTGTTTTTCATCCATAAAATGTGATTGATAATTAAAAATAATAATTACCATTTATTGATTACCTGTTCCACCAAGCATTCCTGAGCTGTCTCCTGATTTTATTGCATGTCACTCTGCCCATAGATTGTAATTATTGCAGTGGTAATTCACCATTATTACCTAATAATTATCAAGTGTACTAAATGCCCCCGGTATGTTTCTGTGTTTTACTTTTCATAAACATTTCTGGAATAGCCATGTTCTGGAAGCACTGTGTTGAGGAGTGTCAGGAAGTACCAAAATGTGGGCACATTTGCTGCCCTGCCCTCTCACAGTAAGTAGTTTACAGCTTCTGGGAAAAGTCAGGCAGTTTCAGAGAAAGTTAAAAAAAAACCTATGATGCCCAAATAATTGTTCAAATAATTAAGATAACACAAATAGGTTTTTGTGAGTCTTTCAAGAAGATGCCTGCTAGTAAGTCTGGATGCACAAGAGGGCACACTCAGCATAGGAAATTGGGTTATTTTTCATAGTGATGAAATGTGTATTACTTACGTCTCTCTTAAAAATAGACCCCTCTTGATTTATTTGGGGATTTAGTTTAAAGTTGCTTGGCCCTCAGACATTCCAGCTACGTCATAACCCCAATGCCTGCCAGTGGATTAGTGAATTTAGGTCAGGGCTTGTCTGTTCTATCCCCTTTCTTCTGTGACTCCCAACCACTGCAACGACTACAGCATTGCAATAAGGGAGGGAGGAAGCAGAGCCAACGTGCACAGGGTCGGTCTGCCAGCCTGACAACGCGTATTCACTCTGTGGCCTCAGAAGAGTTACTGATGCTTTCTCAATCTCCCATTTCCTCATTTGTGAAATGTGGATAGCACTGTACTCAGCTCTTAGGATTGTTGTGGGAATATGGGGAAAAAATATCCCTAAGCCAATGCCTTGATCCATAGCAGGTGCCCAATAAAAGTCCACTATTATTAGGAATTACTGTTTTTTATTAGGCATCTAATACATTCCATACTTGTAAATTTACACTTGTAAATCCTTTATATGTTTCTTCCATTAATGACTGTGCCAAACTTTGAAATAGGTGTTATAGCCAATGTTTACTGATTTTTTAAAAAATGAGTTAATGCACACGAATGACCTTGTAGGGTACCTGCCTCATGGTAAGCATATAATTAGTGATAGATAAGGACATCTATGTTGAGGACAGGTAACTTTTACAAGCCCACTCAGCCAGTGTGTGGAGGGACTGATTCATGCACAGGTCTGTTGGTCTCAGGGGTCCAAGTTCTTATTTTTATGTGCACACTCTCTTTTAAGGAATTAAAAGCCTGAAAAAGCAGAACATTTTAAGAAGGATGTTTACATGTAGCCTTCAGTAGAGTGATAAAAGAAGATACTCATTTATGCTGACCACGTCTTAGATTTTCTATCCATGGATCTGAAGTGAGATAGGACAAAGCAACTTAGGCATTGATTTTGTGGGTAGAGGAATTTTTTTTTGCATGGAAAGGATGAGTGTTGGTGACAATGTATGTATGTAGGGCTCAGCAAGACTACAAGTCTCTCTCCTCCATGATGCCTCCGTCCAGAGGTTTCTCCCACCTCTGAACTCTGGCAGTCCTTACTGTCCACACTTGTTTGGCATTTGCTGTAGACTGTTCTGTTCCATGAATTGTCATCATCTTTAGCTTCTGCTTTGTTATCTAGAGTAAAGAAAATAACTCTTTTTTCTTGGTTTCCCAATTCTTACTATGGTGCCTGCCCTATAGAGGTGCTTTACATTTACACATGTTGATGATGATGATGGGTTGCTAGATAGTTCTGAAAATCCTTCCAAGCCTCTATCTACATTCATAGGATATGTGCTGAAATTCCTAACCCTCAGTAGTGGCCACTGGTGGTGTTCCTGGGTTGTCCTTCCCTGATCTGCCTCATAAGATGCCATTCTGGATTAATCCATTGATTCATAGGGAATTAATTCTGCCTGGCTCTTGGTCCAATGGGCCTTTTAGAAGTCCAGCTGCTTGGTCATGGGATATATGACTTCTGGTCAAAGCCTCATTCAGGCAGGTATTAAAATGCATACACTGGAGGCTATGTTTTTCCCTCCTGGATGGGAGCGCTTGACTGGCACTTTCAGTGTCTGGATTGAAACTACTGATGGTATATAAATGATAAAAGATCTTAGTTGTCACTTAAAATAATGACTAGAAAAGATAATTTTCAAAATTATTTATTTATTTTGGCCTGTGAAAAATTATAGACATATGAAGAATTTGATATCTAGAGTAGAAAAAAATGGAAGATAATTGCAATTTATGAGACAGATTAAAAAATAGTGATCAAAAATTTGCTCATTGTTTCTTTCAGGGCAATCATGACCCATGCATCGGTGCCTAAGAGTGATAGAGATGCCCTTGGAATTAGTGACACATTGATTCGCCTCTCTGTGGGCTTAGAGGATAAAAAAGACATACTTGAAGATCTAGATCAAGCTTTGAAGGCAGCAGTAAGTTTAATTATTTTGGTGTGTTTGTGTGCTACATCTTGGGTGGGGGAGGTGGTCACCGTTTTTTAGAGTGGCCTCACTGTAAACTCTAAAGGTTCCTTCTCTTCCTACAATAGACAGGGAACTCAGTAGACGTGCAGATTTTTTAAATGGTAGTATTCATGGGTGCCTGAGTGGCTCAGTTGGTTAAGCGTCTGACTTCGGCTCGGGTCATGATATCATGGTCTGTGGGTTCGGGCCCCACATTGGGCTCTGTACTGACAGCTAAGAGCCTGGAGCCTGCTTCAGATTCTGTGTCTCCTGTCTCTGCCCCTCCCCTGCTCGCATTCTGTCTCTCTCTCAAAAAAAAAAAATAAACCTAAAAAAAATTTTTTTAATGGTAGTATTTAGAAAAGAGTTCTTGGAAGAAGTGAAGTCTCTGCCTGCGGGTCTAATAACATTTTTCTTGTGCACTTCTAATACAGCACCCTCCAAATGCAGGTCGTAACTAGCATTCCAGGACTGCTAGTAGAAGTTGCTTCCTGAGAAGATCAACTTTGCATAATCAAATGGACAATTAATGAGCCTTTCCAGGATTTTCAAGTGAAAATTTTAAGGCACCTCGTTACTTTTCATGGCTATAACCTTCCAGGGATCATCCTTGTTAAAAACAGTTTCCTCTTTCCCTTATTGTAATTGACAGGTCAATTCTGTTATCCTCTTTTTGATAATTTTGGTATACATTTGCCTCTGAAGGAGGTGAGATTTGTGCTGCTCTTTGGGATTGTGATCTTTTTCTCATAGTTTAAGGTTTATATTGATCATGTTTACAACATAGCAATAAGTCATTTTTGATGTTTTTCTGAAGAATTTAAATTATTAAATGAATGTTCTTACATCAAGTGTGATTTTTGCATATTGTTGAAAACAGCACTTAAAGCAATGGTTTACACTTAATTACCATAAGCCAAAAATCAAATACTTGAGAACCCTACTGTGAAATTCTGCTGATTTAACGTTGTACTTAATATTTAAAAAAAAAATAAATCTAATTATCAAATTCATCCCATTGTGATATTCCTATATTATGTGTCATTAACTTGTATTCCTGGGGCCTCTTAATCCTCAACACTAAAGATCTCAGTCACTTACAGTAATTTTTGTAAATTCAATTGTATAATTATCATGTCTGAATTTTAGTGTTTGCAGATTCATTACAGATTCTGGCATGGGAGGTCAAAAGCAACTTTTATATATAAAGAGACATACTACTTTCTATATTTTTATCTGTAAAGGTAAATTTACTGAATCTAAAGAAAGAAGATCCTAAAAAAAAGGATCTTCTAGAGTTAAGTGCATAGTCAGCAAGTTATTGTCAAGAAGCCAAAAATCAAATAATTAGATTTTTAAAATTGTTTTTATATTAAAGGCTTTTAGTCATTTGTTTGCTATTGCCATTTGTTTCTCCTTAAAAAAGTGTATCATTGAACTTGATTAACAATGCCAGGTAGACGGCGAATACACAAGAATACACATTATGTATTGTGCATATTCTGAATTACATGATAGAGTCTGGAAATTCTGGCTCTGTGGGCAGCAGCATTTTGAGTCAGGCCTCATCTTAGTACCTCTGGGCTGTGGAAATCACAATAACCAACCAAATCAGAAAAGCAAGGACTACTTATTCTAAGCTTACAAGGGAGTCAGCTATTGTCACTTGTGTTTTGACAGAGACTTAAAGACAAGCAGAGCATAAAGAACTATTAGAAATTTAGGGGACACCTGGGTGGCTCAGTTGGTTAAGCTTCTGACTCTTGATTTTGGCTTAGGTCATGATCTCACAGTTTGAGTTCAAGCCCCACAAAGGGCTCTGCATTGCCAGTACGGAGCTTGGGATTTTCTTTCTTTCTCTCTCTTTCTCTCTCTCTCTCTCTCTCTCTCTCTCTCTCTCTCCCACCTCCCTTCCTCCCCCAAAATAAATAAATAAACTTAAAAAAAGAATTGTAGAAATTTAGGGATGCCTGGGTGGCTCAGTCGGTTAAGTGTCATCCAACCCTTGGTCTCAGCTCAGGTCTTGATCTCAGGGTTGTGGGTTTAAGCCCCATTTTGGGCTCTGTGCTGGGCATGAGGCTTAACAACAACAAAAAGAATTGTAGAAAATTTAGTATCTATTGATCTGGATGAGAAACTAAAATATCTGTATTTAAAACTGTCAGAAGAGGCTCCTGGGTGGCTCAGTCGGTTGAGCATCTGACTCTATTTCTGCTCAGATCATACATAATCCCAGGGTCGTGGGGTTGGGCTCTGCACTGAACATAGAGTCTGCTTGAGATTCTCTCCTTACTGTCACTCCTCCATTTGCTCACTCTCTCTAAAATATATTTAAAGAAAAGCAGGGGCTCCTGGGTCACTCATTCAGTAAAGCATCCGACTTCGGCTCAGGTCATGATCTGGTGGTTCGTGAGTTCAGGTCCTGCATCGGGCCCTGTGCTGACAGCTTAGAGCCTGGAGCCTGCTTCAGATTCTGTGTTTCCCTCTCTCTGCCCCTACCCTGATCACACTCAGTCTTTCTCTCAAAAATAAATAAATACTAAAAAAAATAAAAATAAAACCCAACAACTCAAGACTTTAAAGTGGAAAACATTAAATCACCTTCAGAAATTTTTAGAAAAAAAAGCTGAAAAGTTACAGCTGACAGAGGCGTGGAAAAAGCTTTGTAGTGTGAAAAAGCAAAGGTTTCAGGTATGCTGTGGTTAGGGGCTGTTGAAGTGGTATGTCCAATGCCATTGGTTAGGGATGTGTATTTGGCTTTTTAGGTTTGGTTTTTAGTTAGAAACACTGACAAAATTAGGGGAGCTTTGTCACTTACTAATCAAGTGCTGGCCATTTGGGGAAGATTGGTACAGAAGTTAATGTTTAGCTTACTGGATTGTCACTAGAGATAGCAATCCGGTGTCCCGCAGGTCTGATTTCTAGCAGGCTGGCTTCCTCAGTTGTTGTTTGTAGATAAAGGGTTTGGTTTTCTGGGGAGGTTGCTGCAGATTGTAGGTCAAAGTTCTATTTTTGTGTACGGTCTATCCACAGTCCATTTGTGTATTCAGTCTCTCAGAGCTTCTAGTGAGCAGTAATTACCCTTGTATTAGGGTTCTCCAGAGGAACAGAACCAAGAGAGAGGAGAGAGAGAGAGAGAGAGAGAGAGAGAGATTGAAAGAGAGAGATTTAATTTTAAGTAATTGGCTAATGTGACTCTGGGGCTGGTCAGTCTGAAATCTGTGGGGCCAGAGCTAGAGAATCACTAAGAGTTCTTGCTGTCTTGAGTCCAAACTCTACAGAGTCTCAGACAGGGGTTCTGTGTTGCAGGCTTGAGGCTTAGTTTTATGTTAAATGCTTTGCTTTCGACTGCTTGGATGAAGGCCACCAACATCATAGAGACTGGTCTCCTTTACTCAAAGTTTACTAATTTAATGTGAATCACATCTAAAAGTTATCTTCCCAATAACATCTAAACTGGTATTTGACCAAACAGCTGGGTACCTTAAGCCTAGCCAAGTTGATGCATAATTAACCATCACAACCATGTCCTAGGCACCTTACTGCCTGAGAAGGCACCATTATGTTTATTAGAGTTTATGAAGTTCATCTACAACTTTTGGTTATCTGCAAGCATATCTCTCCATTAACATAGTTTACACGGAGACAATGATTTAATATTTAAACACTGCACTCTCCACCTCCCACCCCCTTCATAGTACATTTGGCCTTGTAGAAAGGAAATACTTAGACAGTCACCTTCTGGTTGGGTTAGCTGAAGTCAGGCCACCAGAACACTGTGGTCACTGAGTTGCTTTATAGGCACTTTATTCAAAATTCTATTCTACCCTCGTGCTTACTACATTCACTGTTGGAATTCTGAGTGAAATTAGTATCTTGCATCAAAGCTACTGGGTACTATCTTAAGTAGACATACAGCATTATGTTTATTATATTCAGCTAGATGACATTTAAGACAAAATACGACAGAGTATAACAAGCTCATTTCTTTTGCTTATGACTCAGTTTAGTCGTATATTTGTACCTGAGAGCTTATTCATAGCTGGCTTCTGGCTGCTTTCTATTACATGATAAAAGAAATGGCACTTACTCTTCGACTGTGTGTTCTTGTATGTTTTCTTTGTTTTAGTGATTTCTATTATAGGTAAGGTTGGTCAGGTGGTCCATGATTTTTGAATTTTGTGCCAAAGACTACCAGCTCTGAGATGTGAGGGGTGAACAAAAAGTAACCATGAAATCTGGACTATTTTTTAAAAATTAAAACATCCTTTTTAACAAGAGTAGCCTTAAAGGACATGAATTCCATGGAGTAGCCAGGAAACACTTGGGAACTATAAATTTATTTTAACAAAATTGGAAACCTAATACCCTGTATTTTTATAAAATGAAAATAATGTCACTTAATTTCTTAGGTGGACCTAAAGAAAATTTTAGGGCAAAGGGAATAAAGCTTATAACGCACTTTAGAAAAACAACATAAATGCTTTATAAGAAAACCCTTAGGCCAATAGCAAAAAGAAAAAAAAGAAAAGAGGTAAACATGATTGAACCAAAAGTCATTTAGGTGGTAACAAAAGTAGTATTATTCAAAAAAGGGAAATTCTCTTGGGAATTACCCAGAGATAAATAAGAAAAAAAAAAGAATTTCCATCTCCACAATAAAAGAAACCCTGATTCCATTTGCTTCATGATACAAATGTGAACTTAGAAAAAAGTAAGTATAATGAAAAATATAATTGCTTTGGGGTAGAAATTAAAGATTAGTTGAGAAAAGAATTGCTATATCATTTTTTAAGATCCACCTTTGATTCGATTTTGACTTATTGGTCATAAAGTCAATTCAAATTTGTTCCCACAAGGGGCACCTGAGTGGCTCAGTCGGTTAAGTGTCTGACTCTAGATTTCAGCTCAGCTGATGACCTCACAGTTCATGAGTTTGAGCCCCACAGTGGGCTCCATACTGGCAGTGCATCACCTACTTGGGATTCTCTCTATTCTCTCTCTCTCTCTCTCTCTCTCTCTCTCTCCCTCTCTCTGCCCCTCCCCAGCTCAAACTCTCTCTCTTTCAAAGTAAATAAATCTTTAAGAAAGTGTGGTAAAATATAAATTAAAAAAAAAATAAATAAATTTAAATAAAGTAAAATGGTCTTTGCAGAATTATTATTCCCTCAAAAGATAGGGAATGTTTGCAATGTCAGAAATTGCAAACATTCCCTATCTTTTGAGTAAAATGCCTCTGACAGAACACATACAGTATAGTACTAGGGATTAGAGATTACTCACTTCATTATTATTTTTACTATACCTTATCTCTCAATTTCTTCAATTAGAAAAATGTTCAGGCCTAATTGTTTTATGGGTTTTTGTTTTCATTTATTAGCTCACTTGTTCTCATACTTCCCTGTTAAATTGGAAGGTTTTCTACAGAGAAGGAAAGAAAGATTTGGAGTGGTTTTGTGACTGATCCTTATCACCTAGCAGAACCAGGGCTGGAACTCTGGTTTTCTGACCTCACTTCATTTTATCGGGCACCATTCCTAGTCCAGCATAAGAGAATTTCTAAACAGATTAGCAAACCACTCTTTAAATTGTAAAAGTTGTTATTATGTGACCAACTCATTATAAGGAAAACCCTAGTTTCTGGTGGGGAAAGAGAATAGGATGGAAACTCTCTCAGATGGACATATATTTGATTCATACAGCTTATTTTATTTCTAAGAAGAGTTTAGCAAAGTCTGGCCTTGGCCTGCTTCTCAAGGAGTGGTCTCTGAAATAAATGCCCTGCAGAAATGGAGAAAGGGGACTGGCCTTTTACAATCCTATATTATTCAGTCATTATTTATGAACTGGGGATGGAGAGGGGCAGGGGAGGTGGTGGTCGTGGGAGAGTGTTTGAGGAACTTCCCTGAAGAAGTGGCTCCAGCCAGCACAAGGCAATTCTTTGGAGAAGGGTGGATGGGTGCACTGCTATGGTAAAGGATATCCAACAGATATTAGAGTATCCACTACAAGTTTTAAGTTATTCCTTGTCCATTTATATCTGACAACCTCCAAGCTAGTCTAAAAAAGTTACTGAGGCCATAATGTGATTATTAGAATATGATAAAATTTCTCCCTTCCTTCCATAATATTTTTTTTCTCTTTTGGAAAAAAGATTATACAGGCCAAGGATAGGCCACTTCCAGATGGGCCACTTTGGCATGAAGATTATCTTTTAGCTAAAAAGTAATCAAGGGTACGTACCTGGGTGGCTTGGTTGGTTAGACATCCAGCTCTTGATTTCGGCTCAGGTCATGATCTCACAGTTCATGGGTTGAAGCCTGGTGGAGGGCTCCAAGGTCACTGACATCACTAAGCACACTCAGGATTCTTTCTCTCCTCTGTCTCGGCTCCTCCTCTGTGCTCTCTCTCACAAAATAAATAAATAAACTTTTTAAAAAAATCTTAAAAAAACAAAAAGGAATCAGGGACCCCTGGGTGGCTTGGTTGGTTAAGCATCCAGGTCTTGATTTCGGCTCAGTTCATGATCTTGCTGTTCATGAGATCGAGGCCCCAGTCGGGCTCTGTGCTGACAGCATGGAACCTGCCTGGGATTCTCTCTCTCCCTCTCTCTCTGCCCCTCTGCTGCTCATTCTCTCTCAAAATAGATAAACATGAAAAAAATTTAAAAATTAATTAATTAATAAAATAAAATAAAATAATAATAATAAAGCAATCAAAACCCAGCAGCTTCAGAAAACTTTTTACCTCCCCCTGAATTTAGATAGAGGATCTGCTCCAAGAAAAGAGCTATCACCATAGATAACTACATTATGCTATAAACTAGGAGTGCTAGACAGGGAAGAACCTAGTAAGGCCTGATGACCAAAGCCCCCCATACCCCATTGTTTCCTTTTGGTCCAGGAAATATTTGTTTACCAAACATTTACTCTTTTTCATCTTCCTGTGAATTGCATTTTTTCTCTTTAAAGCTCCAGGCTCCTAGACCCTCTCCTTAGTTCAGAAAGACATATATATATCTCCTTTTCCAGACTGTCTTTGGAATGTCCATGTCTGTGTAAATTCCCCCATATGAACATATGAAATTAAATTTTATTTTCTCCTGTTAATCTGTCTCATGTCAATTTGATTCTTAGTGCAACTAAAAGGACCTTGAAGAGGACAGGAAATTCTTGCTCCTCAACATCAGAAAAGCAATTAAAAAAAACAAAAAAAACAGGCTTCCAGGGGCGCCTGGGTGGCTCAGTCGGTTAAGTGTCCAACTTCAGCTCAAGTCATAATTCCACAGTTAGTGAGCTTGAGCCCCACGTTGGTCTCTCTGCTGTCAGTGCTGAGCTAGCTTCAGATCCTCCATTCCCCTCTCTCTCTGCTTTTCTCCCACCAGCGTGCGCACATACATTCTCTCTCTTAAATAAATAAACATTAAAAAAAATAGGCTTCCATTATGAAAAGTGGTAATCAGACTGTTCAAAATCCCAGCTCATGTGTTTACCAGCTACTTGACCTTGTTTTGAGCAACTTATTTAAATGCTTGAAGCGTCAATGTCTGTCCTTATAAGTAAAATGGAGATAATAACAATGTTTGCTTCATAGAGTTGTTATGAGAATTAACTGACATAACAAAGGTAAAGCACGTGCAGTAGGTACTCAGTCATTGTTAGCTGTCCCCTGGCTTCATAATGACCATTGTGAAATTTCTGTGTGTACACCTTCAAGTTCTTTTATAGACTGTTTTGAATACTGGAGTCATGGAAAATAAAAACAGGGTTCAATTCCTGTTGCAGTTTAGATTTATAACACTTTGTTATTAAGTTACAGACTGGTTATTCTGGTTGGAGGGAGAAGGGAGGAGGTTTTTTTTTTTTTTTTTCATTTTAGCCTAGCTACAAGCTGCTCCACCAAATGGTGTGGGGGAATTCTCCTTCTTTTTCTTTTCTTTTTTAGTTTAATATTACAGAAAGAAATGTCAGAGGATCTGGCTGACCCATGTGTGGTAGCTAATACAAATAAATGATAACAAGAGTATTTTGAAAATACAAAGCAAGATTAAAAGATTAATCATTACCAAATAACAATAATGTTCACTGTAATATTGTGGAAAGGTTTGAAGTTGTTCTTGTTTTAAATGAGCCAAGAAAGGAAATTCATTGTTAAAAATTTTCTAGGTTGGATGAGTTTACAGCATGGAAGATTTAAAAGTATTTAGTGCCAGATATCCTCTTGTGGTTTTGGTTCTCAAAAATCAAATAGCCTTTGTAAAAGGCAGAATAACCAATTAGGGCACCTGAGTGGGTTGGTTAAGCATCGGACTTCAGCTCAGGTCTGATCTCACCGTTTGTGAGTTCAAGCGCCGCATCGGGCTCTGTGCTGACAGCTCAGAGCCTGGAGCCTGCTTCAGATTCTGTGTCTCCCTATCTCTCTGACCCTCTTCCCGCTCGCTCTCTCTCTCTCTTTCTCTCTCTCTCTCTCTCTCTCTCTCTCTCAAAAATGAATAAACATTAAAAAAAAAAAGAATAACCAAAATTGCGAAGAGTGATTTTGGTAAGCAGTTAGAGTGGCTACCTTTTGTTTTTGACTGCCTTCTTTTCCTTTCTTTCGTTCTTTTCTTTCTTTCTTTCTTTCTTTCTTTCTTTCTTTCTTTCTTTCTTTCTTTTTTGGTTAGGCTTCTTTCTCTTGTTTTTTTGTTACTGATGTTCTGAACAGAAACAATCCTCTCTGATACTGAAATAAAGGGGTAATGGAAATCTTACTTACCTTCATATTTTTATTTTTACAGGGTGTACATGATATTGTTATCATATTTACAGGTTTGATATTGTATTAGTCAGGGGTCTCCAGAGACACAAAACCAGTAGGATGTGTGTGTGTGTGTGTGTGTGTGTGTGTGGTGTGTGTGTTGCCAGACTGGAGATGCAGGGATAGTCAGTGTTTCTGTTCAAGTCTGAAGGCCATCTGCTGAAGAATTCTTTCTTTCAGATGAAGGTCAGTTTTTTGTTCTATTCAGGCCTTCAACTGAATGGATGAGGCCCACCCGTGATATAGAGAGCAATCTGCTTCTCTGAAAGTACACCAATTTCAATGTTAATCTCATCCAAAACACCCTCAGAAACATCCAGAATAATGTTTGATCAAATATCTGGGCAGTGTGGCCCAGCCAAATAAACCTATAAGATTAACTATCACAGATATCTAGTAATAACGGCCAATTTTCGTTTAGCTCTTCCTATGTGCTAGATACTTGGCTAAGCTTTTTATAAGCATCATTTCAATGAATTCTCATACAATTATTTGAGCAGATACTATTACTATCTTCTGTTTATAAATGAGGAATTAACACTAAGGGAAACTAACCTTTAAAAAAAACTTGCCTAGGCCATCTAGTAGATGCTAGAGCCAGGACATGAACCTGATTTGTATGATTCCTAAAGCCCATGCTCTTAACAAACAAGCCATATTGCTATTTCAAGGTTACCAATTTGTTTGCCATGCTTTTGTCATTTTTAGTAGAATACTCTGGCAGCATAGGAGAAAGAGTCTGGGATTGGTAATCAGGAGACATAATGTCTTTTTTTCATTCAGTGTTTTTGAGCTATAACTGCTAGAAATATGTTATGTTTAGGAGATACTATGTTGAGTAAGACAAAATCCTAGTTCTTAAAAATTTAGTGGGAGTTCTGGGAAGTAGATGTGCTAAATCATGTATGGAGTGCTATGACACCACAGAGCAGGAATGTCTAGTCAAGTCCTGAAGGGCCAGGGAAAACACCTGGAACAAAAGGTGTCCAAGTTGAATCTTGAGAGCAGAGTAGGTATTAGCCAGATGAACAGGATTGGAGGAACATTCTACAGCATAGCTAAGACACAGTTTTCTCACTGGTTAGAATTAGGGACTAAGCTAAAACAGCTCTAAGATTCCTTCTGTGTTAGTTTTGTATTGCTATGGTAACAAATTACCACAAAATTAGCAGCTTAAACAACACACATTTATTATTTTACAGTTAGGAAGTTTAGAAGGCTGACACAGGTCTCACTGCACTAAAATCAACGTATTATCAGCCAAGCTATGTTCCTCTCTGGAGGCTCCAGGGGAGAATTCATTTCGTTGTTCAGTTTCTTGTAGTAGTAGGACTGAGATCCCCATTTTCTTGCTGGCTATCATCTGTGGGTTGTTCCCAGCTTCTAGAAGCCACCACATGCCTTGGCACAGGGCTTCCTTCCCTCCGTCTTCAGAGCCAGAAAAAGTGGTTTGAGTGCCTCTCATGCTTTGAATCTCTCCTTCTCCCATCTCATCTCTCTGACCCAGTTGGGAAAGATTTTCCACTTTTAAAAGCTCATATGGTTAGATTGGGCTCACTTGGATAATCCACAGTGATTACCTTCAGGTTATTCTGGAAAGGTTTACAAACTGCTTGTGTACCTCTAGTTTGGCATCTGGATTTCAGGTTGCAGAATCAAGGGGATTATGTTTTTATATTGGTTATCCCTCACCAAAATTGGGGTGATGATCTCCAACACTGCTTCCTTCCTACTGTCAGGTCAGATTCAAGGTTGACTGAGTCTTAAGGTATTCCTAAACTCTAAGATGTCTGGTGGCTCAGTCAGCTAAGCGTCCAACTCTTGATTTTGGCTTAGGTCATAATCTCATGGTTCTGAGATGGAGCCCCACATAGGGCTTTGTGCTGGGCATAGAGCCTGCTTAAGGCTCTCTCTCCCATTTCTCCCTCTGCCCTTCCCCTGCTCATGCACTTTCTAGAACTCTCTATAAAAAAAAATCTTCCTCAACTCTTGCTGGATTTCTCCTTGCTCCTCAAACCTACAAAACTAGGGCCTACCCTCTGTATTGAGCTGAATCTAACCTGGTGGTAGGTAGGAGCAATGCCATTTAGAAAAACATCCCTGTTTTGGTGAGGGATAACCAATCTGAAACAATAAACTTGATTCTTTCACATGGATACAAGAGGCCAGATTTCCTGAATTCATGGAAGAAACAGGTACATATGGAGAGAGAAAATCAGGATCCTCAGATCTAGATGTCCCTCTACCACCCCACTTACCAGTCTGCAGCAAAATGTGTTATCAGAAGTAGAGAAGGGGAAGATTGTGCTAAGTATAGTTTTAATATAATTATTATGAAATACAATTTTAACTTATAAGATTGACATTTTAACTTATAAGACCATGTAGTTTGCAACACTGTGAAAGATACTTCAATATTATACATCATGTACTGTCGCTAGAATACATCATACTTTTTTTTTTTTTTGAGGACATCTAGCATTGATTTATTCTAAACTTTATAGTTTATTCTCAGGTTGGTTTCCATATAACACCCAGTGCTCTTCCCCACAAGTGAGCTCCACCAAGACCATAACCCCCCATTACCTTTCCCCCTTCCCATTCCCCCCTCAGTTTGTTTTCAATATTCAAGAGTCTCTCGTGTTTTGTCTCCCTCCCTCTCCCTAACTCTTTTCCTCCTTCCCCTCCCCATGGTCCTCTGTTGGGTTTCTCCTGTTAGACCTATGAGTGCAAACATATGGTATCTGTCCTTCTCCGCCTGACTTATTTCACTTAGCATGACACCCTCGAGGTCCATCCACTTTGCTACGAATGGCCAGATTT
>CM053570.1:45859229-45902320 GCA_028646485.1 Cryptoprocta ferox | reverse complement strand
GCGCTCTCCCTGTGTTGGGCTCGGGGGCTCCTTTCCCCTTTACCACCGGGACCCGCTCATTCCCTAATTTCCCAGATCAGAGTCACTCACTCAGGCATCTTTGAGGTTGTCTTCTTTCTGGCGTCTGTTTCTTCTTTCCCCCACTTGCAAATCCAAGTTTTATCCCTTCAGTCCTTCTCAGTTCAATCCATACGGGCGTGCGCGGATTACAGAGCTCCCTGCTTCTCCGCCATCTCCGCTCCCTGCTTGCCCGCTCTGCCATACTTTTTTTTCAAATACAAAAATGGGGTTGCGAGT
Organism: Cryptoprocta ferox; assembly: GCA_028646485.1. Classification (NCBI taxonomy): domain Eukaryota; kingdom Metazoa; phylum Chordata; class Mammalia; order Carnivora; family Eupleridae; genus Cryptoprocta; species Cryptoprocta ferox. Next base: position 45,902,023 of record CM053570.1, on the reverse strand, counting down.
GTAGACTCTGGAGCCACATGTTCTGAATTTGAATTCTGGTTTCACTTTTTATGGGACTTTCAGCAAATTACTTATTCTCCTCTCTGTTTCCTCATTTCTAAAACAAGGTGATAATTTCACCTACTTTTGTGGATTATTTTGAACAATAATTGATAGAATACCTGTAAAGTGCCTAGCACAGTGTCTGACATATATACAAAAACTTATTATTGAAAGAGCACTGTTATTATCTTTGGTGTATTGAGGAGTTTAAAAGTGGTTACATGGCCAATTATGGTGGATCCAAGCTCAGAGCTCATTTCCTGCCCGCACCCTCATCCACGCTCTTGTTTCTAAATCTCCACATAGCCTGTGTATGCGGTGATGTTGGGTGATTTTTTTTCTTCTCGTCTTGGGGAAAATCTATAGGAGAGAAGTATTTATCTTGTCTCTCTATGCCTCAAATCAGTTATAACCAAATTTGACTACATTTTTGCTTTGCTATTACAAAAGACACTTCAAAATACCCCTTTCTTCTGACTTTTCACTTTTTCAAACTGGTAATATTTTTAAAGTTGCTGGATATTTTGATAATGTGTTCCTTTGGTTCTTTGTTTACAAAAAGACTTAATGTATTACTAATCCTTGGTATATCTTCAAGAATACCTGGTCAGGTGCCCAGAGTTTTATTAATAATGTCATAAACAGCAAACTACAATTGGCTCATAGGGGGTTGAAGGTAATCCCCAACCAAAAGTACCTAAACTTCAGAGTAAGATGTATTTCACTGAAGTTCGCAGCAAACATATCCAACAAGATTATAGTGTCAATAAATTTGTTTCTAGTGAAGCATATCCACACTTGTCAAGAGAGATTATTTTAGGAATTTCCTTTTTTTTTTCCTTTTCCTTCTCCCTTCTTTTAGTCATTCTCTCAGACAATTGATTTTAGGAGATAATATTTTAAATATACAAGGGGAAAAACAAGTAACCTATAAGACTATAGTATTCAGGGGCGCCTGGGTGGCTCAGTTGGTTAAGCGTCTGTCTTTACCTCAGGTCATGAGCTCACAGTTCGTGAGTTCAAGCCCTGCGTCAGGCTCTGTGCTGACAGCTCAGGGCCTGGAGCCTGCCTCGGATTCTGTGTTTGCTTCTTTCTCTCTGCCCCTCCCCTGCTCATACTCTGTGTGTGTCTCTCTCACAAATAAATAAACATTAAAAAATTTTTATAAAATAAAACGACAGTATTCACAAAGTCTACTAAGTTAATTTACATAAAAGGATTGCTGCAAATATTAATCCCCTTTGTATAAATTCTCTCAAAATAAAAATGTCCAAGAAGATGATTTGTAATTGCAAAAGATATAACAGTTATAGTCTCTTTATGTTTTCTTAATTCTTGATTTTTGTTTTCTCACCCCCCAATTTTATCAGTACTGTGGATATTTTTGTTTTATTTTCTATCCAGCACTAGTTCCACTTTCCATAAAGTATCTTTTCAATCACCAGGCCAGCTCAGGCTTGTTGACAGGGCAATGGCAGGATTCTACATGAGAGTGGAAGTGTACAAGGCCTCTTGAGATCACAGCCTCAGATTGACAGCATTGCTTCCACTGCACCCTATTGGCCAAAGCAAGTCGCAAGGCTAGCCTAGATGCAAGGAACAGGGAATAGATTTTGCCTTTTTATGGGAAGAGCTGAGAGTCACATTGCAAATCACATTGATTGGAGACCTTTTTGCAATTACTATATCACAATCATGAAGGGAATTGTCTGGAGTATCCTCTGAGCTATATATATCTTTCTCTGCAACCTATCAGGTGCCACTTCTGGCCATGATAGATCTCTTAGGATATACTAAAGAGGGATAGCAAACAAATCTTTCTTTCTTTCTTTTCTTTATTATTTTTTTAAGGTTTATTTATTTATTTTGAGAGAGAGATAGAATCCCAAGCAGGCTTTTTTGGACTGTCAGCGAGTATGGAGCCCAGCACCATGAGATCATGATCTGAGCCGAAATTAAGAGTTGGACGCTTAACCGGCTGAGCGACTCAGGTACCCCAAACAAATCTTTCTAATAAAGATAGGCCTAACAGGTAAGTTCTCAAAAGGAGACTAATATATATATTATATATATTTTAAATTCTATTTATTAAAAAACACTTACCTTTATTAGGATTCATCAGAAATGACTCTAGTACCAGTCTTCCTACATCCACTCATCAATGGAGAAAAACCATATTGCAAAAAAAAGACCACTAAGTATGCATCCTCTATAAACTAATAAATAGTGACTGCATTTGACATACAAAGATATTACTTAAATATTTAAGGGAATAAAACTATTTGTAACTTCCACATCTCTACTTTCAGATGACCTTACTTTCAGGTAGGACTCACAGCTCCCAATTTTTACTTGTTTTTACCCTGGAAAACCTTCAACCAATATACTTAGAATTTTTTTGTTGTGTCTCCTGGCCGGCTCCCATTTCCATTTCCTTTGATAGTTTCTTGCATAGTGTTTCCCAACCCATCCTCTTCTAAGGTCTAGAGAAATAAGTATAGATTTGCTCATTTCTCTGTCTGATAAACCTTAATTTGTTCACCAACATCACCAAAGATGTTAGGATTAATTCTGAGAAATAGTCGTTGGGAAAAAAAAGCTGCGGGATGAATGAATTTTGTGTGAAATGCAAATGACAAAACAAAAGGGATTTACAAAGCATAAAATAGTGATTTTGTGAGCTAATGAGCTTTGGCATCCATGCTGATGTTCATTGAATGTTTTTGTTGTTGAAGATGAGCTTTCTTCCCACAGAGCACAATTTCTTTCTTTTTGATCTGACTCTTGGTAAAGAGATCATCTGGTGTTTATGACGCGAAAGTATGCTTCCATTCCAAAGGAGAGTCACTTTGTGCTTTCATACTACGTTCTTTGGCTAGAGAATGAAAATTGATGTGGAAAAAAATCTGTGAGGTAGTTTACTAAGAAGGCACATTATTACTGCAGCTGACAAGGGGAGTGACTCATGAAGGAGATAGATAAATGCTTCTAAGCCATTAAAAAATTACATTTTGTGTGCTTCCCTTATCCTGAAAGAACTTCCTTAAATGTTTCTTAAAGATATAGGAGGAAAACCCCACCTAACCTGTTTTGTATATTTCTGTCATCAAGATCACATTTAATTCTTCTGAATGGTCTTTGTAATTTTGTCTCCCTTTGTTTTTATATCCCAGAGTCTGTTTGGGGTAACTGATAGTGAGAAGCCAAAAGGCCATTTGTCCTGGAGGTTTCAATCGAAAAGGGTCTTAAATTTATACTCTTTAATATTGCCTCAAAATGAAACAGAGACACATATGCAAGATTGAATATTTAAAATATGTTATATTTTAGTAACTATATATATATATTTGGTAACCTTATATATTTCTTCATTTCTTTACTTTTATTACATTGAGAGCCTCAAAATTGGAATCTTTCTCTCCCCTTTAAAAAATGTTTATTTTTGAGAGGGAGAGAGAGAGAGAGAGAGAGAACATGAGAGGGGTAGGGGCAGAGAGACAGGGGGACAGAAGATCTAAAGTGGGCTCTGTGCTGATAGCAGTGAGCCCTATGTGGGGCTTGAACTCACGAATGGTAAGATCATGATCTGAGCTGAAGTTAGATGCTCAACCGACTGAACCACCCAGGTGCCCCATCTTTCTCTCTTTTTTAAAAAGTAAACTCTACTCCCAATGTGGGGCTCAAACTCATGACCCTGAGATCAGGAGTCACATGCTCTACTGACTGAGCTGGCCAGGTGCCTCAAAATGAGAATAGCTCTTGACCTGTGAGAAGAATTGCTTTGCCTCAGAAATCAGAATTTCTGTTCCTTATTTTTATTACAATCTATTACAAATAATCTATTTGTAGTAAAAATCTACTACAAATAATCTATTTGTAAAAAACTATTACCATCTATTTCAAAATCTAATCTGTCTTTTACAAGGCAGCTCAGATCATACCCCATAAAGCCATATCTGGTCTTTTAGCTGGAAATAACTTCTCTCCTCTGTGGTGCCAAATTTCCTTTTTCTTTCTTTCTTTTTGTTTTTTTCTTCAAACTGTATTTTTATTTTAAAGAATCACATAGTAGATTTTCTGAAGGTGGACAATTTTTTAAGGGAATTCTGTAGTGATTGTTAAGGTAAGGATAGCAATTCTTTTTATAAATTCACTCCTAATATTTTCATTTTAAAATAGTATGGTATATGAAGGGCCAGGAGAATGTCACCTATGCATCCAGATACCTGTGTTCCAATCTGACCACTATTTCACTACTTTGCTATAGGATTGAGAGGATTGTATTAGATGATTTCTAAGAACACATTCACGTCTAAAATTTCAGGACTTTTTTTTTTTTAGTATTAACAAGTGCTTTGTTACTCAGTTTTGCTCTAAGTAGCCATTTCTTAAAATTTATGTTCTGTTGGTTTCTTTTTTTTTTTTAAATATAATTTATTGTCAAGTTAACTAACATATAGTGTATACAGTGTGTTCTTGGTTTTGGAGGTAGATCCTGTGATTCACCGCTTACATGCAACACCCAGTGCTCATCCCAACAAGTGCCCTCCTTAATGCCCATCACCCATTTAGCCCACCCCCCCCACCTCTCCTCCAGCAACCCTCAGTTTGTTCTCTGTATTTAAGAGACTCTTATGGTTTGCCTCCCTCTCTGTTTCAAACTATTTTTTCCCCTTCCCTTCCCCCATGGTCTTCTGTTAAGTTTTTCAAGTTCCACATATGAGTGAAAACATAAGATGATTATCTGTCTTTCTTTGACTGACTTATTTCATTTAGCATAATATTCTCCAGTTCCATGCTTGTTGTTGCAAATGGCAGGATTTCATTCTTTCTCATTGCCAAGTAGTATTCTGTTGCATATATAAACCACATCATCTTTATCCATTCATCAGTTGATGGACATTTGGGCTCTTACCATAATTTGGCTATTGTTGAAAGCGCTGCAATAAACATTGGGTACATGTGCCCTTATGAATCACACTCCTCTATCCTTTGGATAAATTCTTAGTACTGCTATTGCTGCGTCATAGGGTAGTTCTATTTTTAATATTTTGAGGAACCTCCACACTGTTTTCCAGACCGGCTGTACCAGTTTGCATTCCCACCAACAGTGCAAGAGGGTTCCTGTTTCTCCACAGCCTCACCAACACCTGTTGTTTACTGAGTTGTTAACTTTAGCCCCTCTGACAGGTGTGAGGTGGTATCTCAATGTGGTTTTATTTGTATTTCCCTGATGATGAGTGATACTGAGCATCTTTTCATGTGTCTGTTGGCCATCTGTATGTCTTCTTTGGAAAAGTGTCTATTTATGTCTTCTGACCATTTCGTTAGTGGATTATTTGTTCTTCAGGTGTTGAGTTTCATAAGTTCTTTATAGATGTTAGATACTAACTCTATATCCGATATGTCATTTGCAAATATTTTCTCCCATTCTGTTGGTTGCCTTTTAGTTTTCTTGATTGTTTCCTTTGCAGTGCCGAAGCTTTTTATCTTGATGAGGTTTGGAGACTCCCACTAAAAAGGAGATTACAGGCTAATATCCCTGGTGAAAATGGATGCAAAAATTCTCAATAAGGTACTAGCAAATTGAATTCAACAGTATATTAAATTACTCACCATGATCAAGTAGGATTCAGTCCTGGGCTGCAGGGCTGACTCAGTATTCACAAATCAATCAGTGTGATACATCACATTAATAGAAGAAAGAATAAGAGCCATATGATCCTGTCAATAGATGCGGAAAACCATTTGACAAAATACAGCATCTTTTCTTAATAAAAACCCTCGAGAAAGTCGGGATAGAAGAAACATACCTTAACATCATAAGCCATATATGAACAGTCCACAGCTAATATCATCCTCAATGGGGAAAAACTGAGAGCTTTCCCCCAGAGATCAGGAACACGACAGGGATGTCCACTCTCACCACTGTTGTTTAACATAGTGTTGGAAGTCCTAGCCTCAGCAATCATACAACAAAATGAAATAAAAAACATCAAAATTGGCAAAGACAAAGTCAAACTTTCACTTTTCACAGACGACATGATACTTTACATGGAAAACCCAACAAACTCCACCAAAAAACGGCTAGAACTGATCTGTGAATTCAGCAAAGTCACAGCACACAAAATCAATGTACAGAAATCTGTTGCATTTCTATACACCAATAATGAAGGAACAGAAAGAGAAATCAAGAAATCGATCCAATTTACAATTGCCCCAAGAACCATAAAATATCTAGGAATAAACTTAACCAAAAATGTAAAGGATCTATATGCTGAAAACTATAGAAAACTTATGAAATAAATTGAAGAAGACACAAAGAAATGGAAAAGCATTCCATGCTCATGGATTGGAAGAAGAAATATTGTTAAAATGTCAATACTACCCAAAGCAATCTATATATTTAGTGCAATCCCAATAAAAATTGCTCTGGAGTTCTTCTCAAAGCTAGAACAAACAATCCTAAAATTTGTATGGAAAAACAAAAGACCCCAAATAGCCAAAATAATGTTGAAAAAGAAAACCAAAGCAGGAGGCATCATAATCCTGGACTTTAGCTTCTACTACAAAGCTGTAATCATCAAGACAGTATGGTATTGGCAGAAAAACAGACACATAGACCAATGGAATAGAATTGAGAACCCAGAATTGGACCCACAAATGTATGGCCAACTAATCTTCGACAAAGCAGGAAAGAGTGTCCAATGGAAAAAAGACAGTCTCTTTAGCAAATGGTGCTGGGAGAATTGGATAGCAACATGCAGGAATGAAATTGGACCACTTTCTTACACCATACACAAAAATAAACTCAAAATGGATGAAAGACCTAAATGTGAGACAGGAAACCATCAAAACCCTAGAGAAGAAAACAGGCAACACCTCTTTGACCTCAGCCGCAGCAACTTCTTACTTGACATGTCTCCAAAGGCAAGGGAAATAAGAGCAAAAATGAACTATTGGGACCTCATCAAGATAAAAAGCTTTTGTAATCCCATATTTCTGATCTACACATCTTATGTCTTTATATTAGAATCTAGTCTTCATATGAGCAAGAGCTTTGTTTTATTCTATTACATAAATTATCTTTGAATGGAGGTCTATGATTGTTTTATTCATGTGAGGCATCTTTTATTACAGTTTATTATTCTGTCTCTCTTACTCTGTTTTTTTCTGTCTCTCCCTCTTCTCTCAATTTCTTTTCTCTAGGTGGAATTAAAATTAGGACAAAATCCTTTACATGCTGTGAAGTCAGCATTTCTGAGCTCAGAGTATTTTAAGAGGAGAACATGGGATTTGTTAAGAACAAATCAGTCTTTGAAAAATTGGATTAAGTATTCTATCTATTTTCAAAGATTTCCATTAGCATACCCACTCTAGTGTCAGTCTAATTTAGTGTGAAAGCTCATGAGGTCTCTGCTTAACTAGAAAATCATTCCTCTGGACATACTCTGGGCTACTTGCAATGTGGTGAGTGACGTCCTTGGTTCAGTGGCTAAAAGACATTCCCTGGAGCTCTCAAAGGTCATTAAGCAGATGTCCAATTATACTCTAGATTGTATTTGGCAAAATCACAACCAGATGGTTTCATTCTGGTTTATGTTTCAATTTTTATTTCCTTACCCCTATTCATCCTTACGGGGTTCTGTCTGCAGTAAACAATTATGCCTCTAGGAAATCTTTGCATCACAAAATGTATTGATCCTGAGTTGGGTTCCTCAATATAGTAATTTTAGCATGCAGTCCAGCTCTCTGTTGTATAGGTGACATTTCCTTAGGCTCTTCAAAGACCAAGAAGATTACCTTGTGTATTGAATGAATGTCTTACTTCCAGAAGGGATAGCAACTTCCCTTTGGACGAGCAAATTAATTTGCCCTGCAGAACCTTGAGAAAACTCAGAAATTGGAAATATAAGATAATTCATAATGTAGGCATAAGTGACATTAAAGGGGCCCCAAGATAGGGGATTATTTAAGAGTCTGTAAAAGAAGGAGTTAAATTGACCCTGTCTCCTCCCCCTTACTGATTTATTAGGTTGATAACCCTCTTCATTCCTACAGAAGACTAGAGACTTAGTCTTTAGAGAAAGTAAAACTAAGGGTATTTACAAAAACAAGCTGTGGGCTGCATTTAGCCCTAGGGCTGACCCTGATAATTAAGGAGCGCTAGACATCAAAACAAATCAACAGCAAAAAGGAAATCATTGGAGGAAGCAGAGATGATGCAGAAGAAAACATCAAAGGAACTAAAGTCATTATCCTTAGATAATAAAAGTATGACATCCATTAATCAAGAACAGGATACAATAAAAAAGGTACAACCCGAGAAATTAAAACTAAGATAAGCTGAATAAAAACAAACTCAAAAGAGAGTCAGTGGATAAAATTAGGAAAATCCTTAGGGGCACCTGGGTGGCTCATTCGGTTAAGCATCCGACTTTGGCTCAGATCATGATCTCACGGTTTGTGGGTTCATGCCTTTGTGCCCCATATCGGGCTCTGTGCTGACAGCTTGGAGCCTGGAGCCTGCTTTGGATTCTGTCTTTCTCTCTCTCTCTCTCTCTCTCTCTCTCTCTCTCTCTCTGCCCCTCCCCCACTCACTCTCTGTTTCTCTCTCTCAAAAATGAATAAACTTAAAAAAAAAGAAAATCCCTAGAAAAATAAAAAGACAAAGGGATAGGTAATAGGAGGGAAATGATAAGAAATTAAGTAAAGATAATCTTATTTCTGAAGGTTTAACATCTTACTGACAGAAGTCCCAGCAAGAGGGAATACACAGAAATGAAGACATTTTCAATTAGATACTATACTGGAAAATTTCCCAGAATTGAAAGACTTATGACTCCAGATTGGAAAACCCTACTAAATTTCCAGCACAAGAAATAATGACAAACTTTTTTCAAGGCTAATCATCATGGCATTTCAATACCAGAAAAAAACAATGTTTCAAATGTAATACTTTGATTAAGAATTAGAATTAATTAAAACATTGTATTGGGGAAAACTTCTGTGCATAGTTTATTCTTGTTGGTTTCAAATCAGTTCCAAATAAAAGAAATGATGGTAAAAATTTAGCAATTATTCCTAGAATTTAGATGTAAAGATACCAATAGTAGATAATTAAAAACACGAAATCTGGGGTACCTGGGTGGCTCAGTCGGTTGAACATCTGACCTTGGCTCAGGTCATGATCTCATGGTTTGTGAGTTCCAGCCTCACATTGGAGTCTCTGCTATCAGCACAGAGCTCACTTCAGATCCTCTGTTCCCCCCACCCCTTGCCCCTTCCCCACTTTCTCTTTTTCTCTTAAAAATAAATAAACATGAAAAAAACATGAAATCCTAGGAAAGTTCATTCACAATGGGTAAGAGCCTCCACACACTTTACATATCTTTTAGCAAGATGCACTACAATGATCAAAATTCCTATGCAAAAGATTGCACATTAGAATGATTTGGGATCCTAAAATCCTTTCATATTTTATCATTTTTTTTTTTAATATTACATGTTGAGGGGCGCCTGGGTGGCTCAGTCGTTTAAGCCTCTGACTTTGGCTCTGGTCGTGATCTCACTGTGAGTTTGAGCCCTGCATCAGGCTCTGTGCTGACAGCTTGGAGCCTGAAGCCTGTTTCAAATTCTATGTCTTCCTCTCTCTCTGCCCTCCCCCACTGGCACTCTGTCTCACTCTTTCTCAAAAATGAATAAACATTAAAAATTTTTAATAAAAAAATCACATGTTGAAGAAATGTCTACTGCCTTTGAAGAAAATGTTGTGAATTATATTTTGTTCCACAGCCAGTAACTGTTTGAAGAATCAAGTGGTTTGCTACACAATAGTACTATTGAGGGACCAAATTAAGGTTTCACAAGTCAGTATTTTGTTCATTTTATTAGTTAGTTTATTCTGTCTTCTATAGCGTTAGGATTGATTTATTCATATAATAGTTGCCCCATACACTAAGATTCTATTTTAGTGATCCAGAAATTAAAACTCTCTTTTAATTTCAAGTTGTACTAACTTGGGCTCTTGGATCACTGTGAGTAGTATGCCAACACTAAGGACATAACTCTGGGAAGTATTTAACTGAAAATATTCCCCTTCATCCTGCATTGGCTGAATCAAGAACTTGTTTCCTGTACTAAAAATGAAGTGCTATCCAGTATCCACATCCAGATGGCCCGAGGTCTGAAGGGGACTGTGGATCTGTGAAAAGACTGTGTGCTGCTCTTCAAATTGTAGAATTACTCTTGGCAGAGGAGGGCTTTGAAGTTGCTGTGTGAAGTCAGCGAAAAGCATTAGGAAGCACCCACATGAAAGGGCTCTTTTCTTCATTAGGTCTGCTGCTTGCAGAGGGGATGATTGCATGTCCTCATTCATCTTCTTTCCTTGTGGAAACTGTGGAGTTCTGTGCCACGCTCAGCAGGTGTCTTCTTCTTAAGCCACCCAATTTCATAGAATATTTAAGTCTGCTTTTTATGAGGACATGACTGTGTTCTTCTGTGGCTCTACTCAGAAATAAGACCTGTTAAAATGAAAATGTACTTTTTAGAAAAATGGCACGGTTCGACCCACAAGGCCATGGGGGGCAGATCTAATTTAGGAGCTGACACTCAGTAAGGGACCACTGACATAGTGGAAAATGATGAGATCAAGAACCAGAGGCTCTCCCAGACATGGAAAGGGATCTGAGAGCAAAAGAGTCCTACAGTTTGGTTTCCAGATGTCAAAAACATGCCCTTTTCTGGAAGTTAAAAGGTTCTTGGGGGAAATAAATAAAATTCCAAAATTGGTACATCCATGGTCTGAAAGAGACAAGAGAAAGTCCTGTTTCTACTTGGGGTGCATTTGCTGTAGAAGCAATATCTGACCTTCTAATCCAAAGAAACAGGTTTAAAAAATTGAGCCTCAATTGGGGAATGTAGGAAGTTTCCTTGCTTCAGAAAGGCATCCCGAAGTGTGGAGTCGGTGAGTTATGTCTGTATGCATCCTTTTTCCACTCAGGGCACAGTGATTCAGGTTTGGGTTCCAGGGACCAGCCTGTCCATCAACGTTCTCAACACCTTGAGTACATTATACCCTCTCTCCTTGCTGTTTTCTTTTGTACTATCTCTGCTGTACTAAACACTGACCTTAAACTAGAAGACCTGTTACTGTTTTCAGCTTGTTTCAGACATGCTGTTCTTGCTTGTAGAATGACATTGTTCACTTCTTTGTTGCAAGGAACCTGCCTTTGTTTTTTTTTTTTTTTTAATTTATTACTGCTTAGTGCAACTGGCACATAGCAGGTGTTCAACAGATAGGGGGTCTCCATATAATTTATAACCAAATTGAAACACTGTTGAGAGTGAAAGTGGATGCTGTCAGATGTCATGCTGAGACAACAGGTGTAAATTGCAACATAAGGTCAGTTTGTCAACATATATTTTTGAAATAGAATTAATTTCTCCAATGATCTCCTAACCATAATTCTTAACCTTTAAACTTTCTTATCTCAGGAAACTTCCTACTGGGACTTGAACAACTTTTTTCCCTTTAAAGCCTTTTTACTGACATCGTGCTTTCCAAAACCACATTAGATGTCTTATGATGTGTTCCTTTTTTATGAGTCATTACATTCTTCCCTACTCCTCCAATTTGTTAAGCAATACAATCCTGCAGTGTTTTTCCCTGACCAAACTCATTTTTTTCCGTATCCTGAGACTTTTCATTTTTTATGTTTTATTTATTTTTGAGAGAGAGAGAGACAGAGACAGAGACAGAGACAGAGACAGACATAGTGCGAGCGGGAGAGGGGCAGAGAGAGAGCCACACACAGAATCCAAAGCAGGCTCCAGGCTGTGAGCTGTCAGCACAGAGCCCGACGTGGGGCTTGAACTCATGAACCATGACATCATGACCTGAGCCAAAGTCGGATGCTTAACTGACTGAGCCACCCAGGTGCCCCTCTCTGACCAAACTCTTGAACACAGACTCCCCAGGAAGTCATTCTATACAAGATATTTCAAATTATACGCATGTTCCTGGATATTGGTTATTAAACCATCAGTCTTTGTCTTTAACAGATTTATAATTTGGGGTGGGAGAAAACAGTTCCCATTTTTTAAGGCCTGATTATATTCTAGGCAACTTACTCCTATCTCTAGTTATCACAAAGTAGTGTACCCTTCCAAAGCTTGTCTTGTGAAAAAGTAGATCTTTCTGTGTATTACTGAATATATGTAAAAAAAACTTTTGAGAAAGCTATGTTAAAGTTAAAGATGTTTCTTTAGTGCAGCTATTTTCCATCATTAATAAGCTAGCATACTTGATCAATTTCCAAAAGAGGTCTAGAGTAAGCATCTTTGAACTAAGGAACTTATGCTCCATTTACTCTCTTGACCCTCCCTCCTTTACCCCAAAACCAGGGAGCCTCAGCCATGTTTAATTTTTCAAAATATACGGTTTGGAAAAATCTAAATTTGTAATACCTTTTACCTTTCAAGGTCAAAATAGGCTTCATTACATTTTTCAATGCAGGCTATTCCTTGAGTTGCAACATAGTCAGGAGTCTTGCACTACCTGATATCTCTAACTGGGGGCTTAATAAAAATAATAAAATGATTTGTCAGTAATAAATAAACAGACTTCGTAAAAAGAAATGTCTACCTTGTGTATTTATATATAACAGACCTTAAAGGATTTCTTGTTGTTTTGGAAATAATCCTCAATTCCCTTTGCTAAGAATCTAGTGACATCCATTATCTATTGTGGTAGAGAAATAGTTTCCGTTCTGGTCCTATCTTTATTCTGTTGAGTATGTCCCATATGGGTCTTGTCCTACAAATATGATCTGTGATTTTCCTCCTTTAGGGCTCTTATTACAAAGCCGGCCTTGGATTATGCACTTACTTAAAGTGCAGTCTTTAAGGATCAAGCCCTTATTAATAGTCTTTTAGAAAAGGATATGTTTGCCTCTAATATGTTTGGCAAACCACAGGCTGTCTTTTTATTTGCATTAAGATATAAAAATGACTTCTTCATGTTATAGTTCTCTGTTTCACATGCTGTGTTTGTAGGGGGTTTATTTTAAATTTGTTTTGGGAAATTCTGCTTGGACACTGAATCAAAAATAGGCCCCTCCTGTCCCTATGCAAAATCACAGATGTCATAAGATTAAAAATTTCTCACCAGCACTAGTTTCTTAGTGTTTCTTAACTCCCTCCAGTCTCTAGATTAATTTAACAAATCTGTAATGAAAGCATCAGATGTGCTGTCCTTGTGCTAGGCACACCAGGAACGAAGATAAAAAAGACATTGTGTAGCTATGGGGATGTACTGTCTCTCTTTTTCAAATAGTGTTGCTAGGTCATTTAGGAGAAAAAAAAGACACACTTGGTGAGAATTTATAGACCAAATGGGAAAAGTTATGATGTAGAAACTTTAACCGAAACAATCTATATCATAGTTTAAATTTTATATTGGATGGGATCTTTTATATTCATATAATTACACTAATAGTAAATAATACATTAAGAAAAAGGATACTTGTATGACTGGCATTTATTCCCAGAACATAAATTTGAAGCAATATACTGAGAAGACTGTACATATCAGCTAGGCCAAAGGATATGTGCTTTTTAATTTTGATAGATTGTCATCCATGGGTGTTGTGCATTAACTTGCTGGCCTGCAGCAAGGAATAAAAGTGGCTCTTTCCCCAACACTTGCCAACATAGAAAGTTATCAGATTTTTTTTATCCTTGCTAATATCTGATGCATGAAAAATGGTATCTCATTATAGTTTTAATTTGCATTTAGTGAACATCTTTTCATATATTTAAGACTCATTTGTATTTCTTTTTCTACCAACTCTCTGTCTTTCCCATTCTCCTTCTGGATGAGAAATGCCTTGGCAAAGATTTTCAGTTCAACTAATAGCTTTCTTATTATTCCATATTCAGATCCAACATTAACAATGAATATAGATTTATGGAGTCAGGTGATTTTTTTAAAGACGGAAGTGCCAGAGAATGAGTTTTACCATATGGATGATTCACATGTTTATTACAAAATTTTAACCTAGATTAAATGAATGTATTATATTTCACAGTTATTTCTTTTTGTGCTGTAAAGTGACAGAATTATTCACTATTGTGTCTATTACCAAATGTTTTTAATGGAGTTTAAACATTTTATAATCTTACTCTCTATCATGTTCTAATCAAAGATAAAATGGATAAATTAGTTTTGCTTTTTCTTCCTTCTTTTCATACTTTGTAACTGACAGACTTTTTTTCCCTATTGGTCTGAATGGAGAGCTGGCCAAAAGACAGTAAGAATCTGAAATTAATGACAGAAAACAGTACTAAGGTTCCACCCAAAGAATGATAGTAATATTTCTGTTACTAAATCATTTCTAAACATATGTTAAAAACCAAACATATTCCTGAAACAGGCTTCACCATAAATATCCTGTCACCACTTGCAGAAACTGAGATGAGTCTATTTGCTCAGAGTCAATCTACATGACCACAGTACCGTGAGGTTTCTCCATAGAGCTGGACACCATCCCTGTCTTATCTCATTTACCAGTTGCTATGAATTGTTGTGTATTGTCTGCCTACTATGTACCAAGGGCAGGCAGCATCCAGAACTCAAGGATACAAATATAAATAATATTTGGTCCCTATCATGAAAGAGATAGTTTTAACACATCTAAGGAAGTGTAACTGAACTTAAAGAAATCCCATACATCTAAAATATACAATATGAAGTTTTGACAACCATGAAACCATCACTAAAATCAGCATAATGAATATATCCAACACTCCTCCAAATATCCTTGCGTTTTTTTTTGTAATCTCTCCCCTGTATCTTGTCTTCCCCCTCCCCCAAACAACTATTTGTCTGTTTTCTGTCACTTTAGTTTACTTTGTATTTTAAAAAATTTTACATAAATGGGCATATTGTATGTATTCTTTTTGCTTGGCCTTTCTTGCTTGGCATAATTACTTTGAGATTTATTCATGTTTCTGTGTGTATCAGTAGTTATTCCTTTTTATTGCTAGAAGTATTCAATTGTAAAGCTAATCCTCAATTTATTTATCTGTTTATTCATTGATGGACATTTGGGTTGTTTTCACTTTGGGGCTATTATAAATAAAGCTGTTATGACTGTTCATGTGCAAGTCTTTATGTAAATAATATCCTTTTATTTTTTCTTGGGTAAATACCTAGGTATGGAATGGCTGGGTCATGTGGTAGGTATATATTACACTTTTTTAAAAAACTGCCAAACTGATTTCCAAAGCCATTATACCATTTTACTTTCCTACCACCAGTATATAAGAATTCTGTTCACTCTATATCCTTGGTAACGCTTGGTGTGGTCAGACTTTTTAAAAAAATTTTTTAATGTTTATTTATTTTTGAGACACAGAGAGACAGAGCTTGAGCAGGGGAGGGACAGAGAGGGAAAGAGACACAGAATCTGAAGCAGGCTCCAGGCTCCAAGCTGTCAGGACAGAGTCCAATGCGGGGCTCGAACTCATGAACCGCAAGATCATGACCTGAGCCGAAGCTGGCCGCTTAACTGACTGAGCCACCCAGGCGCCTCTGGTCAGACTTTTTAATTTTAGGCAATCTAATAGGTGCACCTTATTATGTTATTAATTTCCTTTATTAATTATTAATTATGATGAGTGTCTTTTCAGGTACTTGTTTTCTACCTCTATATTTTCTTTGGTGAAGTATTATTGGTTTAAATCTTTTTTCTATTTTTTTAACTGAGTTATTTGTTTTCTTATTATTGCATTTTGAGAGTTTCTTATATAGTCTAGATATAAGTCCATTATAAGATATGTAATTTGCAAATATTTTTTCCCAATTTGTGGCTTGCCTTTCCATTTTGCTATTGAGATCATTTTAATTCTAGTGAGGAGGGGCATTTATTCAGTGATGAGTAGCTCAGAGAAATAATTACTGAACTGAAAATTGAAGGATGAATTGGAAGTCCCCTGGTTAAAAAAAAAAGTGTGTGTGTGTGTGTGTGTGTGTGTGTGTAGAATAGAGTAGGATGTCATGGAAATCTTGACATAAATTTATCAGATTCTTTAACTCCAGGATAGAATATTTAAAAAAGTAAAAACTTGAAGCACTCTAGGAAAGAAAGGCTACTGAAAGAAAGGTAGTTGGGCCATGTGGGAAGAGTGTTTAAAAGAGGCTGGGGGTTGACAGAAATCTCACAGACTTCATTCTGACATTTTGCCCCCTCACTATTCTGTATTTCTTATCTTTCAGGCTGGCAAGTGCCAAATAATTAATAGCTGGGGTGTGGGTGGGGCTAAATACCCAGATATGAAGGGAACTTGACGATGTTATCTTGGAAGTTAAAGATATTTGTCTTTTTAAATGGTAAATCAGGTGATTTGCCTCTGAGTACTTGAAGCTATATTGACTATCAGGCTGGGAAGAGGGAGACCAATAGGATTCACAAAAGGTTTCTGACTCCATTGCCCAAAGCTCACTGACAGTCAAAAAGTATACAAATAATATCTCCAGGTCAAGATAAATCAAACTGTGCTCCTGAGCCAATTTTTTAATGTAATTTTTATCTCAGTAAATTGAATTATCTAGATCTTTCCGCCAACTACTCTGCTCTCCCTGCCAGATCGGGTAATGGATCCAGTTACCCTGAAGGAAGAAGCAAGAATTCTGTTGAATTGCCATTTGCATTAAGTTAAGTACACCCAGAAATACCATCTGGCAATCAAGGGCATTGGTTATGTTGGTGGCTTTCACACTGAAATCTAATTCCTAGCAGGTCTCTGATTATTAGGTAAGCATTGTTTAAGACAATAAATAATATATACTTCATCTGAGAGGAATCCATCCTGGTTTGAACACAAGTGATGGACACTTGTATAAATATTCAGTTTATTAATAAGGTTTGTGAAAGCAGGAAATCGTTAAAATTGTTAATATAATAAACATTTTAATTTACAAATACACACTTAACTCATCAATCTTTTATGTAGGGCTAAGGCCTATCCTTCCTTCCTTCCTTCCTTCCTTCCTTCCTTCCTTCCACATTTATTAAACTCTTACTACTCCAGGTGCTAGAGATAAAACAATAAATAAAACAGACAAATATCTCTGCCTTATTGCTTACTTAGGAGTGAAGTCAGGGTATGTGGGGGCCATGCAAATGCTCCCACAGACTTCTTATGACAGGGCACATAATTTCTTATGCCCTCCCTCCCTTCCTTTTTCTTTTCTTCAAATACTTAGATAATCCCTCTTACCACCAGGCTTTATGGGAGTTGAAGTTATTGCGATAAACAAGGTACAACTATTGCCTTAAAAGAATTTCAGAATTCAAGAACACAGACAAGTAAATGTATAATTATAGTACATAGTATTTAAATACATACAAACAATATGAATGATGAATTAATAAAGCCCTGAAGAGGAAGTGATTAACTGTATTTGGGAGAATTAAGGAAGTCTCCGTAGAAAAGGTAATATTGGGCTGAATTTTGAAAAGTTTGCAGAATCTATTGGGGGAAAAAAAAAGAGACTGAGTATTGCATCCTCAAAATTTCCTGAGAGCTCAGTATTTCAAGAGACAGTGGTTGAGCACTTCCATGTGCCAGGGGTTGTATAGGAGTGGAGACTTAGAAAACAAACCATGACTAAATAGAGCAATGGTTTTGTTTTCCGATTTTTTTTAAGTTGACTTCATGCCCAATGTGGGGCTTAAGCTCACCCCTCATGATTGAGAGTTGCATGCTCAACCACTGAGCCAACCAGATGTCCCATGAAGCAATTGTTTTTAATATTTTTATGATAGTGTCATTTTGGCCATGTGTTTTTTTTTTTAATTGAATCTTTATTATTAAGAGACCCATACTAAAAGCTTTACAGGTAAAATTATGATATCTGGATTTTCTTCAAAATTGTGTTTTGGGGAAAGCAAGGGACAAGGTATAAATGGCCAGTTTGGCCATAAATTGATAATTGGTGAAGTTGGGTGATGAGTACCAGAGGTTCATTAGACTAATTTTCATAATAAACAGTTAAGAACAAAATAATAAGACTTGGTTCCTGACTTTGAAAAGCTCAGAGTCCCAAGAGGGAAGAAAGATCTAAAGAGATAGTTTTAACACATTACAAGGAAAATCCCTGAACCCAGTCGAAAGGATATATAATGTTATGGAATAAAATAGTAGTTATTTAAAATAAAAATTAATGCTAGCTGGTGCTACAATGTAGAGGGTTCACTGATAATTCATTTCAGTGACCAAATAAATCTCCATTCAGCTCTCTTGCCTTTAGAGACAGGGGAGATGGAGAGAAAAGTTAGATTCAGACAAAATGGCTATGATTACCAGAGCATATGGAAGAGTCTTTGGATATATAAAAGGAAACCCAGAGGTGGTATTTTTGAAATGCTGGTGTTTGTAAAGAGGGAAAGAGAGAGTTGAGCAACATGAGAAGATGCTTCTCTCAAAGTTGGTGGGGATAATATTGAATTGTCTGTGAGTGTCACTGCTACATAACCTCATTTATTGTCCTTAGATCTTCACAGAAGGCCACCATACAAATGATTTCTTTTTCATTTTCCTCTTTTTCCTTTTGCAGAAGACAAGAGAATAAATCTGAGTTTCACATGATGGAACACCTCAGTCAAGGAAGGCAATAATGAAGGACTCAGGAACAAACGCATTAGTGACAGGAGAGGGTTAATCATAGGAATGTACAATAATCCTGGGAGAAAGGATCAAGGATTGGACTAGAGGCTGGATAGACGATATTTGAGTTAAAATTAGAATTGGCTGTGTCAAAAATGAGGATGAAGTTAATGTATTTAAGTCACTACTGTTTTGTTGGAAACAGTTTTATCAGAGGCTTAATTCTGTTAAGCAAGGGGTAAGGGTCTTGGGCAACATTAATGCCCCAAGTACCCATGAGGAAAAAGAGCCTTAGGAAGGGGCATGGGTATTTCTGAGAAAGGGATATACAATGCTTGAAGGAGGGTGATAAAAGAGAGACTTTCTTTCAAATGTGGTGCTCCCTGGGTCCTTGGCCTCTACTTTATTTCACGTTAGAAGGATATAGACCACTGAGTCTGAGGGTCTAGCACTGGCATCTGCAGAAAAGTGCAATTATCATCTAATAAGATATTTACTTTTGATGCTTGTTTGCTGTAAAATGTGTTTTAAGTAAAATGAAATCCATGTGGAATTTCTTCAGGAAATTTGATCCTCATCCAACTATTCTAATGGTTTAAATTGTGTACTGTAGCTTTGTACAATTGTTTGAACTGGCTCTTAAGCTAAAATTGTGGTCGTCAATAATATTCCTGAATTCATTCCCTTGGCAATCTTGTCACTGAAGGAAAATAACTTCATGGCCAAAAATAATGGCAGCCAAAACTGTCTGAATAGAATTAATAGATCATAGTAAATAAGTCTCAGCTATTGAGTCAAGTGAAAAGTCAGTTTCTGTCCAAGTGATTTTTAAATGCTCTGGTATGCCCTACAGCCATTACTTAAACCTCATTATATCCAGGTATTAAATCCTGCTCTCTGAGGGGAAGATCAGGAGTACAGATTCTGGAAAGATTAGTGCACTTATTTTCAAACCTATTTGAAATGTCAGCTAAGAGTATTAATTAACTGGGCAATTATACTAACATAGAATACCCTGAAGTTCCCTGACTTCTGAGCTTCAAATGTGGTGCTTTTTTGAGAAGAGTTGAGGTATTTTTGTTCTGAATATAGACCAAGGATTAGAGCCTGCTCTTACCTTATGACACTCACTGTTCTGAATCATAGCAGCAAGCACTCAGGAAGAAAGTCACATCTAGCAGGGGCCGAATGGGGACTTGAGTGGTTCTCAAGCACCCTTGGGTGGTATTCATAGCACACTTTTGTTTTTTATTTTTTCATAGCACACTTTTAAACATAGGAATGTTTTAGGCATACTTGATATAATTAAATTGCATTTAATTGATATTTGTTGGGCTATGTACTTTCATGTCTTTCAATATTATGTTGTTTGAACAGAACTGCTTATGGCAAGGATCTTCACACTATAGCCTGGCCCATCAACTACCAAAAACATGGTTATTATTTAAAAGTGAGTTTCTTTTAGATATTAATGCTAACCTTTTTATAGATAAAATTATATGATACTTGGGGATTTTATCAGAACATAGCCATGGTAGGGGTGCCTGGGTGGCTCAGTCGGTTAAGCAACCGACTTCAGCTCAGGTCATGATATCATGGCTCATGGGTTTGAGTCCCGCGTTAGTCTCTGTGCTGATGGAGCAGTGCCTGATTGGGATTCTCTCTCTCCCTCTCTCTCTGCCCTTCTCTGATTCTTTCCTTCTCTCTTTCAAAATAAATAAATAAGCTTTAGAAAAAAAAAAGAACATAGCAATGGTCGATTGTTTATGTATTATCTGTGACTACTTTTGTGCTGTAATGGCAGAGCTGAGTGGTTGTGGCAGATTTCAAATGGCTTGTCCTTGCAACACCTAAAATATTTAATATCTTACTCATTTCAGAAAAATTTTGCCAACATATGGGTTATGGTCTTGACTGGATTTGCTTACATGTTTAAGAAACAAATTTCTCAAATGTTGTAGAAAATGTGAGATCTAACACTGTTGCTATCCTAATACTGAATTATCACTCTAGCTTTTACTTAAAGCAATTTATATGTGGTAATGTACTGCTTTATATTACTCATTTAGCTCAATGATCTGTCAAACAAATAACATCATAGTAGAATGTACCTTCAGGTAGGGTATAAAAATATCTATGCAATAATAAAAATTTTATAGACAGCTGTGAGGACTTCATGATATGCCAGTGTGTCATAACTGCAAATTACTTGGCTAGACTTAGTGTTACACACATTTAGATATGTAAGCTATCATGGTAGATGCTTGTTTGTATCCTACCTAATATTTGCTCTCCTTTAATCTGGTAATAATGTCCTGGTTTCCTTTGGGAAACATTTTTGTAAATGCATATTTGTGCACCTAACATGGTTGGATTCTTACATATTTCGATGATAGAACCAGTAAGATGTGTTGGTTTGTATGGAAAGGGGAAGGATTAAGAAAGACTAAAAGCTTTTGTTCTCATCTGTTAAAAAAAGCATCTATCACCATTTTGCATAATACATGCTTGTTTATGTTTTGCCTTCTTCCACTAGTGGCTTGAGATCAAGGGCTTTCTCTTTATTCCTAGAAACTAGAAGCATACCTGGCATATACTATACTTCCAGTAATTATTTGTTGAATGAATAAATATGTAATTATTTCTGTGGCATAGATTTCATAGATGTGAAGGTATATATATGGAGTCAAAAAGAATGCACATATTTAATTTTTATATATTTGAAACCAACCTCCAAAATGAACTTGCCAAGTACAGTTCCACTAACTGTATATAAGAATGCCAAGGCTACAATGAATGGGCAGTTTGGTAGGCACAAATAATGCCACATCTTGCACCACATACACCTGAAAAGATGTCTACTGATTGCACTGCACACACTATAAAGATGTCCATGCCCTAATGCCCAGAATTTGTGAATAGGTTACCTTACTTGGCCAATAAGACTTTGACATTGTAATTAAGGATAAGGACCTTGGTCTAGGAAGAGGCTGTGTCAGAGTGATGTGACAACAGAAAACAGAAGTAGAGTCAGAGAGAGATGACATTGCTGGCTTTGAAGACAGAGGAATTTGCCTATACCAATCAAGCAGGAGTAATGGGGATTGGGGGTAGCAAACCCCCAACTGAGTAGCAATATTGAAAGTTGTGGTTCAAGTTGGCAGAAACAAATTGAGAAACTATTTTAATTTTAGGTCATTTATGTTGCACTGATACAGACCTTATGCATTTTCCTGAACCTTTAGTAATGTGTGCTATATAAGAAATGCCTTCTAAGGAATCAAGGAGACATGGCTGCCTACCACATTTAACTAAGTGTAGAACTGAAAGAAAGGATGAATTGTAGGAGATGATGTTGAGATTCTCCTAATACCAGGAATTGGAGAGTAGAGTGATCATGAGAATGAGTCTTCAGAAATACTGGGAAAGATGTGGCATGAGCGAAAGGTTGAAGTATCATCAATGCTAAAATTGGAATCAGGGGGATGAGAGAGAAAGAATATAAAATGTTTTAGTAATGAATACCTTAGTGTGAATTAGTTCCTTGATTGAATACTCCATGTCCTGAAAAATATCAAGTATCAAAATCCAGGTATCTAAGAAAAGATGGATCTTTGGAGAGGGCAGAAATTGAGAAATTGTAGAAATGAGGTAATGATAATAGAGAAACTTCATCTACTTCTCTCATGGGTAGGATAGGACTCCATGAGCCATTGATCACCCCCTTATATCAGACTGGTATATGTCAAGGAATTGAGTCCATGGGCCCAGCTGTATGCTCTGCAGGAAGTTTTCCATTTCTGCTTAAAAAGTTATTTGTTATATATGCTTATTTGCTTTGAAATGTAATGAAATCAATATGAAACACCTTAAGGGACTTTAATCTCAATGAACTACTTTTATGATACAGACTAGGTATTTAGCTTTGTGCACCTGAGTTCAAGCTAGTTCTTGTGCCTAAACCATGGAGATTGAATAAAATTATCTGTAAATTTGAGCACATTTCCTAGGCAATCTTGCCAATAAGGAATAAGGTTCACTGGCAATAATTAAGATTGTAATTATTATCAATATGTTATAAGTAATCAACATAGGCATTTTGGCTAAGGAATAACAGGAGGACTTACCTTCTATCCAAATAATTTTCATTTCATTCACTATATAATCCCTTAATATCCTGGTATTAAATCCTGGAACTCTAAAGTTAAGATCAAGCATCCAGGTCTATCTAGTGTGATTAATGTCCCAGAAATGCACAAACACATTGTATAAGGAAGCTGGCACCAAAAGACATTAATTAAATTGGCTGAGATACTGAAAAATGATCCCTGGAGATAATTAATTATATAGCTCCCTGCAGTCCAATCTTTGGAGCTAAATGAACACATCCTGGTTTGAATGTAGACCACAGATTGGAACCCGCTTCTGCTTCGTGATACTTGTTGATCTGAATCATAGCATAAGAGCTCCAGGAGAATCACCTATTAACAGAGCCCGATTACGCAGTTGGATTAAGTATCTTTATTTAGTTCACAGAACATTTTTGAAAACCACCATATGTATGGCATACTTTATGGAATTAATTTGCCTTAATATGCAAATTATAATTTTTCCCTTTGATTTTCTCCAATCCTGCACTGTTATTTGCTTAGAAGGCTTATTTCCCTTATCTGGCTCACTTATATATTCAAGAGGCAAAGTATTTTATGTGTTTTTAAATTTTTTTTTAATTTAGAGAGAGAGAGAACAGGGGAGAGGGGCAAAGGGAGAGAGAAAGAGAGAGAGAGAGAGAGAGAGAGAGAGAGAGAGAGAGAGAGAGAGAATTTTAGCAGGTTCCACACACAGCGTGGAGCGTGACACGGGGCTCCATCCCACGACCCTAGGATCATGACCTGAGCCAAAATCAAGAATCGAGTGTTCAACCAACTGAGCCACCCAGGTGCCCCAGTATTCTGCATTTTAATAAGTAACTAATTATATTTTGGTCTCACCTGGGAGTTAAACCATGCCATTTTGCTCTTTTATAAGTTGGATATTGCCCTACACCATTTTTCATGGCCTACTTAGCTCAAAGTTTTGGCAGTATGATATTGCTGCAATATATAAATCCTCAGTTACAGTAAAAGTTTA
Organism: Cryptoprocta ferox; assembly: GCA_028646485.1. Lineage (NCBI taxonomy): Eukaryota > Metazoa > Chordata > Mammalia > Carnivora > Eupleridae > Cryptoprocta > Cryptoprocta ferox. The sequence continues at coordinate 45,878,179 of CM053570.1, read as the reverse complement.
TATATTAATCCATCTACTAAAAGGTTCGTGCTCCTTTAGTGTATAATGGCACATTTATAAATACATTCCTCATTTAGTAGATATTTCTTGCCAAATTGTATGTGTTCTAGGCACTTGGAAGGTTAGTAAAATGCACTTTCTCATCCTCAGGAATTTTCACTATATAATAGGGGAGAAAAGACAGTTAACAAATGGATGTTCCATAAAGGATGGTGACTGAGTCACAAGAATTCGTAAAAGAGCAAGTTCACTCTTAGCTGAGGCCAGAGAGGTTGCTAGGCCTATGGCAGAATTGGTGAGCATGAGCTCCTCATCCTCTTTGGTGGGTCCCCATTTACTCCATTGGCTAGATGCTCCTGTCCAGGACACATCCTGGACATCCTGTACAACTGCACCCTGCAGTCTTGGCTTGGGGTGATTACATACAGCTTTATGTAAACAGCAGTTTTGAGCTGAGTGAAAGGACTATACAAGTTCTAGAAGTGAAAGAAAAACTTGGACATTTGGTTTAAGACCAATTGGAGAGGGCTGTGAATTATAGGAAAAAAGTTTTACCTTATACTTTTAAAATTACCAAATAATATATACATATCACAAAAATTTAAGCAAAACTGTAATATTGGCTGTCCCTTCCATTTTCCAAACCCCAATACCCCATCCCTTTTATTGAAGGTAATCATGCTAATCTGTTTGGACACACACACACACACACACACACACACCCCTAAAGAATATATATCTATACATGCATATACATTTACTCATGATTCCATAAAAATTATTCCATCGCATCAGATAAGTCAGCAACTTGTCTTTGCCATATTTCCACATTATTATATCTATATCAATTTCCTTTTTTCTGTTAAAATTTATATAAGCAACACACAAATATAGTTTTTGTAAGATTCATAGCATAAAAAATATATGAGCAAACTGTTACAAAATCCTTCTTTACCCACTCTCATTTTCCAGATGTAACTGTTGACAATGTCGTATGTATCTTTCTAGAGTCCTTTAAATGAACACACAAAGCAAGTGCAGGTGACCCTTAAACAACGTGGTAACGGGTTAGGTGTACTGACTCCCATACAATCTAAAATCTAAGTACAACTTTGACTGTCTAAAGACTTAACTACTAATAGTCTATTGTTGACCAGAAGCCTTACTGATCGCAAACAGTTGATTAACACGTGTTTTTGTATGTTATTTGTATTATATACTATATTTTTACAAGAAAGAAAGCTTGAGAAAAATGTTAAGAAAATTATAAGGAAGAGAAAATGCATTTATAGCACTGTGTTGTCATTTATTTATTTTATTTATTTATTATTTATTTATTTTTTAATGTTTAGTTTTAAAAGAGAAAGAGAGAGACAGAGACAGAGACAGAGACAGAGCATGGGTTGGGGAGGGGCAGAGAGAGATGGAGACAGAATCTGAAGTAGGCTCCAGGCTCTGAGCTGTCAGCACAGAGCCCGATGAGGGGCTTTGAACTCAGGAACTGAGCCACCCAGGCACCCCACTGTGCTATATTTATGGAAAAAATATGCATATAAGTCAATCTATGCAGTTCAAACCTCTTTGTTCCAGGGTCAGCTGTATTTTGTTTTATTTTTAACTCCAAGAGGACAAATTTCCATGTCACATCATGTAGGCCTAACATTCTTTGTAACTTTGGCATTTTATTCTACTAATGGTTTGGATATAGTTTATGTAATGACTCTCTTATGGCTGGGCAATTATTACCCTAAAGTAGAATGACTCTCCAAATAAAGCAACTACTCTCATTCTTGTAATGAGAGCCTCCAAATATATACATTTCTTTTGGTTGTAGTGAATACATAAACCTTCAGGGTACATATGAAGTGATCAAATATTTACTTGTAATACTAATTTAGTTACTGTAAATATTTAATATCAAGCATATTTATGGAATATTAACTTAGTAGCTGATTTTGGTCATTCCTATATTATTATGAAACTATTTATTTATTTATTTATTTATTTTTTATTTATTTTAGAGAGAGCGAGAGAGAGAGAGAGAGCGAGAGAGAGAGAGCGAGAGAGAGAGAGAGAGGAGTATGAGTTGGGGGGAAAGGGCAGAGGGAGAAAGAAAGAATCTTAAGTAGGCTCTACACTCAGCATGGAGCCCTACGTACGCCAGGCTCAGTCTCATGACCTTGGGGATCAGGACCTGAGCCAAAATCAAGAGTTGGATGTTCAACCAACTGAGCCACCCAGGCGCCCCTGAAACAATTTAATCCAAACTCTTCTAATGCAGCCTTGTTATCATTATCTATCATTGAACCGTTTTTTGACTCATTTGACACTTTTCTAGAGCAAAACATCTTCATTTCTATGCTAAAAAATTTTGCTTATTTTTTAAAACCTGTTTATGATGCCATTATTTGAAATTGAGTACCCAGCCAAACTGAAAGCACATAATGTTTGCATAATGTTAGGACAGCTGCTTTTTTCATTATTCCTGTGCATAACCCACTTTAGTGAATTATTTTTTAAAAGTCTTTAAAAAGCTTGCTAATTGGGATATCCAACACTTCTAATTGTGAGTCATACTTGAGGGAATAATTACAACAGCTATGTTAAATTTTTCTTTCTCTCAGTCTTTCTAGCTGATCAGAGTTTGTTTTGGCTAATACATCTTGAAACATTATTTGGCTGTTCAAACGAATGTGATTGAAAGGACACAGAGAGATGTAAATTTGTGTATGTGGGAGGCCAATTATAAAATGACTTTTCTGAGGGATGCTTTTGTAAAGACCTTATGTAAATACCTTATATTTACACAACTATTTCTAAATTTTTCATACTTCAAAATGTTGCATCAAACATACCTGTGCATAGATCTTAGGGCACAGAAAAAAGTCTTTTTAGGCAACATTTCTAACTCTGAGTTTGCTTGGTCAGAGAATAGAAACATGAAAAAATTGAAAAGATATTGCCAAAAATGTATTCTTGAAAGACATCTACAATTTATTCTGGAATTATACTGCTTAAGAATGTTCACTTTTGGGGCACCTGGGTGGCTCAGTTGGTTAAGCGTACAACTTCAGCTCGGCTTCATCTCACAGTTCATGGGTTTGAGCCCTCTCCCGCTCCCTGCCCATCCCTGACTCATGCTTTCTTTCTCTCTCAAAATAAATAAATAACACTTAAAAAAAAAAAAAGAATGCGCGCTTTTGGTAGCCAACTCCTACAATCATCCTCAGTGCCTCCTTCGCCATCTGCTCCTGCTCTCCCTCCCCTCACTACTGAGGAGCAAAAAAGCACACCAAGCTGCTGGGTTACCTCCTTATGCGGTTCAAACTGAAGCACCTCCCAAATCATCTTGAAGGGACTTAGGGGCTCTCCTGGACTTAAACTGCCCACTTCAGAGTTCCCTACAGGAGCCCCAGCTTATCTCCTACTGAAGCAAACGACCCAGCTGGCAAAGCTTCCCATAGGGGGGAACCAAAACTACCACCTCAACCCAATAGGGACTGCCCTGATGCTAGCAAGACCCTGTGTGATTGACCCCAAGACAATGACCAACCTGACCTTTATTGCCCACCTGCATGTACCCACCGACCTTTGTCCCACATTTTCCTTATATAAACCTAGAAGTATTTTCAGCACTTTGGAGACAGTCTTTGAGACATTAGTCAGCTGTCTTTCTGCTTTTGGCCTTATGGAAATAAATTCCTTTCTTTTCCACCTCCAAAAAAATGCTCATTTTCTTAAAGCATTACTTGTTATTATCAATCTGTAATAAATTTGCCATTCAGATAGGCAAATGTACTTCATTTTTGTTTTTGATTTGCTTTTCTCTGATTCTTGATGAGATTAAACATCTTTTATTTATTTTTTTTAATTTTTAAAAAATGTTTTATTTATTTTTGAGAGAGAGAGAGACAGCATGAACAGGGGAGGGTCAGAGAGAGAGGGAGTTACAGAAATCCAAAGACAGGCTCTAGGCTCTGAGCTAGCTGTCAGCACAGAGCCCAACATGGGGCTCAAACACATGAACCGTGAGATCATGACCTGAACAGTCGAAGTCGGACACTTAACCGACTGAGCCACCCAGGCACCCCAAACATCTTTTAAAAATGTTAATGGAAAATGACATTTTTATATGAACTGCCTGAAACTTCTACTTTCTATCTTTCCATGTACAACATACACCCAAACATACACATTTTTTATGAGTGTTTGATTTTCTTATTTTAAAAATGCCGTAAAGAATCTGGCTATTGATGTTTATTATATACCTTATAAATCTTTTATTTGTCACATGCATTTCAATTCAATTAATGGTTTCTTCTGTCACACAAGTTTTGAATTTTTATTAGGACAAATCAGTTTATTTTTTCTTTATGTTTTATGAAGTTATGCCTTATTTAACACATTTCTACTCTAATATTTGAAAAATATCCTTTTATAGGTATTTAGGTATTGTTATGATTTCTAATACATTTGTATCTTTAATGCATTTACTGTGTGTCATTAGTTAGGGCTAGTATTTAATTTTTTTACCAAACATTGATTTTCCAAACTTTCTCTGAAACTTTATATTTTCCAAATTTACTAACACCATTTATCAACAAGACCATCTTCTCTCCATTAATATGAAATGTCACCTTTGTTATCAGCTAAGTTTTCATCTATATAACTATTGATCCTTTCTTGGGCTCTATTTTCTATTGTTTATTTTTGTATATATACAACATTCTTTAATTAATTATAATTATTAAATTACCATTCCAAGTTCCTCGTTTTTGGTTTTAAGGATTTCTTGACTCAGGAGCACCTGGGTGGCTCAGTTGAGCATCCAACTCTTGGTTTTTGTTCAGGTCAAGATTTCATGGTTTGTGAGATGAAGCCCCATGTCAGGCTCTGTACTGACAGCACAGAGCCTGCTTGTGATTCTCTCTCTCCCTCTCTCTACTCCTCCTGCTCTCTCTCTCTCTCAAAATAAATAAACATTTAAAAAAATAAGAGAATTTGTTGACTCAAAAAAAAAAAAGGAGTTTATTGACTCCTATCTTGAGAGGCAGAAAAATCTAGTGGCTAAAAGCAGAGACTCTGGGTCAAACCAGCTGGGATCAGAGGTAATGCTTCATCTCTTATTCATTTGGTGATAAGAGACAAGTCACTTAGCTTCTTTAAATCCCAATTTCCTCATTTGTAATGATGATTTATGATCCTTACAATAAGGATTATAAGATAATTTGTGACAGTGCATGGAGAATATTAAGTAATCAGAAATTTTAGCCATTGTTTTTATTATTATGTATCTTCTTTACCATATTAACTTAATAACAAGCTTATTGAGTTTTCAAAAAATCTTCCTATGATTTTTGATTGTAATAACTTTGACTTTGAAGATTATTACAGTAGAATTGCATCTTTGTAACTTTATCTTATCCAATTTGGAACTTTTATATTTTTCTGTCAATTTATTAAATTTTCAATTATATCTTTTAGAAGATTTTATAATTTTGTTGGTATAGGTTTTATACATTCTTTGTTATATTTTTCCTATTCATTTTTATTGGTTTTATTGCAATTATGAATAGTATCCTTCTATATTTTCTAATTGGGAATTTAATATTGTATATTATGCAATGTTTCCTATACAAAAATTTTAATAAAATCTGTATTGTTCACCAGTGCCTTGTGAAATGGACTTTTTTTTTAATGGGGAGGTCAACAAAGTGTTGAATCTTACTTTCAGGTCAGAATGAAGTGAAATCAGAAATGGCCCATGGAAAGACAGTGACATTTGTATAACACATTGGGAAAAAATTCCTGTTTTCTTAAATATTAATGAAATTCAAAGCAAATGTTACTATTTTAACTATTATATATAATAACTAATGTTATAATATAAATTATAATTATAATTTTATATTATAAAATAATTTATATTATATATTATAATATATAATTTATAAGTTAATAAATTATATATTAATTTTATATTGTCATAAATAATAATATAAATATTTAACTATTATTTTTTATATTTTAATTTTGCATTTTGAAATAATTATAGACTTATAGAAAGTTACAAAATAGTACAGAATCTCACACATCTACCTGCCACCCCACTTCCCCAGTGGTTTCATCTTCTGGGTTTCGCTATCGTACAATATTAAATATTGTTTAATACAATATTAAAACCAAGAAACTGACATTGGTACATTACTGTTAACTAGACTATTAAATGTTAACTAAACTATTAAAATTACTGTTAACTAGACTATTAAAATTAACTAAGCTATTAACCAGAATATTAAGTAGTCTGGTTAAATAAACCACACTTCATTTGCCCATCACCAATTTTAACCTGCATTCTTTTGTGTGTGCAGCTGTGTGCAATTTAATCTCATGTATAGATTCATGTAGCCATCACCACAGTTAAGATACAGACCTATTCCATCACCACAAAAGAATTTCATCATGCTACTCCTTTGTATTTGCTGCCCTCCACTGATACCCCTGCCCCCTGGAAACTGTTAATGTGTTCTACATTGCTAGTTTTGATATTTTGAGAACGTTATGGAAATGGAATCATACAGAATACAACTTTTTGAAATTGACTTTTTTTCACTCTTCATAATGTCCTTAAGGACCTCCTAGGTCGTCATGTGTATCTATATATAGTTCATTCTTTTTTATTGATAAATAGTCTCCATTGTATGGATGTACCAAAGTTCATTCACCAATTTGACCATTGATGGACATTTGTGTTTCTAGTACTTTGTTATTCCAAATAAAGCTGTTATGAACATTCATGTGTAGGCTTCCAAGTGAACATAAATTTTCATTTCTAACATTATTTTTAAGCTCTAATGTATTAAAAATTTATTTCCCTTCAAAATTTTCTTAATACTTAAGCTATTCTATTTATATCATTTCTGATACCAAATGTGTGGGTTTTTTTTTCTCATATCAACCAATTCTCCATTTCTACAGACACCAAATGGGTGCCCACAATTCAATTCTGACTATCTCTCTGGAAGTAGTTTCAGGTTCCATGAGTTAAGATGTCAGTCCCACGGGAACGCTCCCAATTTTAGTGCCATTCCCAAGTCCCCGGCCACAATGAATGACGACCTATAAATTATAGGTTCTCACAACCCCCTCCTCATTTGATAATTTGCTAAAATGGCTCATAGAGCTCAGCAAGGCACTTTACTTACTATTATGAGTTTATTATAAAAGGACACAACAAAATAACAGTCAAATGGAAGAGATGCAGAAGGCAAGGTGTGGAGAGAATGATTGGGTGCCCTTTCTGTACATATCACTCTCCCAGTCCCTCTATGTGTTCACCAAACTGGCAGTTCTCTGAACCCCATTGTTTAGGGTTTTCAGTGGAGATTTCATTACATAGGCACACTGATTGAGGTTTCTTGTGACATTTCTATTTTGTTAAAGTCTGTCAGTAAAGTGAAATAGTACTTGTGGAACGGCTTCTACAAAGGTATAACTGTTATTTTAAAATTGTTCTTTGGATGGGGGCACCTGGGTGGCTCAGTGGGTTAAGCATCCAACTCTTGATTTCAGCTCAGGTCATGATCTCACAGTTTGTGAGTTCGAGTCCTGCATTGGGCTCTGTGCTGACAGTGGAGCCTGCTTAGGGTTCTATCTTTCCCTCTCTCTCTGCCCCTCCCCCGATTGCATGTGCTTTCTCTCTCTCTTTCTCAAAATAAATAAATAAACTTAAAAAATTGTTCATTGGATACTTGTACAAAACTGGAACATTTTAAAATGGTGAGAGTTATTGATTTATTTCATCTGTATAGCATTATAATTTCTTATGGTGAAGAGGTATCATTTAGGTCATACTGAGGAGAAAAATTGCTCAAGCTCCAGGGGTCCTTAGCCCTATTCTGAATCAATTCCTCTGGCAGGTGACAGTAGGAATAACTGAACTATTTCTGCTCATTTCTGCTCATAGTAGGAAGTTAAGTAAACTGAATAGTTTTTTCCATTTTGAATAGTGGATGTGACTACAGGGCGAGGCTCAAGACTTTTTGAAGGAAAGCTATGAGCCAGGTTTCAGGAATGTGCACCCAATGGCATATATTTTGAACTTTCTAGAAAGCTCAGATGAGTAGAACCCTCCCCGAGTGAATTTTGTGGCCAGGCTATGCCTACCTTTGCTTAGGTATGCTCGTTAGATTTGTTACTGATTTCAGTTAAGCTTCTTTCTTCCTTCTTTTTTTTTTTCTTTCTGTTCTCCAAAGAGAAAGGCTGTTGTCAAAGAGTCCTCCTGACTACAGTAGAGCAGTCTATAACTCTGCCTCTCGATGAACAATTACTCTTTAGAAATTTATTCCAAGATGATAAATTTTGATGGTTATTAGTATTACCTTTTCTGACTTATGCAGAAGTAGTATGAAGTAATTATTCCCATCATTGCTATTTTAGGAGATATCAAAGCTCGTAGAATGACTTGGCTGAGTCTCAAAGTCATGTCTGCACGATGACTTGAATCCATGGCCTCTGGGCTTTCTGCCTCTTAAAACTAAAAGACAAGATTTTCCCTATCATTCGGAAGACCACGATGCATCCCAGAATGGGGATTACACAGTCCATTGCTTCCTCTCCAAACAACCCAATGAAGGAAAATGAAATAAAATTATATTTAAATCTGCCTATTTAAGTGTCTTAGTGATGATGTGATTGAAACCAAATAAGGAGTTTATTTTGTACAGTTTTACTCTTTGTAGGTTCATACTAGACAAACTGTTGAGAAGAACTTGATGAAGAGAAGTTTCACATAAACAGAAGTAAAGTCTTGGTCACTCACATTCTTCATTTTCTCTTCTTCCCAGCTCAGTTCTGGTTCTTGTCTAGTCTTGATGTCGGGCTGCCTGGGAGCCAGCACAAGAGGCGGAAAGCTGGGCTCTGTTCCAGCGAGAGGGTCTTTTCTGGGTCACTTTCACACATTTTTATACACTGAAAGCAGGGATTTTTCTGGCCGAGGAAGAACACTGGTTACTGTCTTGTCTTCCTTTAGTATCTCTTTGGGAAGGCTCAGCATTTTTCAGCCGACAAGACCTAGATGAAGTCATTAATAATATTTTCTCTTGTATTTAGTCATCTGGTCAGTTTGTTTTCACAGTTCATCCCATGAGATGTTAAAAAATCATTCATGGTGGGGTGTCCATGTGGTTCAGTTGGTTGAGTTTCTGACTTTGGCTCAGGTTATGATTTCACAGTTTGTAGGTTTGAGCCCAACATCGGGCTTTGCACTGACAGAAAAGTGCCTGTTTTCTATTCTCTGTTTCCCTCTCTCTTTGCCCCTGCCCTGCTTGCATGCTCTCTCTCTCTCAAAAATAAATAAACATTAAAAATAAAAAAAATCATTCATGGTAAAATTCCTTTATTCTATTGAAACCACATTTTACTACCCCTGTTTAGATGTCTCTATCCATTTCCCTAAAAATAACTAAAACCCCCAAATCGAATAATAGATAACCTGCTGAAGTTCGGAGGAAGCACATTTATATTTTAGTTTGTGAAGCTGTCAGCAGATGATAATTTGTATGCCAAATTTGTATGCTTGACGTTTCAGTGATGCTGAACTTTAGGAAAACTTGAAGCAACTATATGACTGTTTTTGTACTGCTTCATGTTTATGAAAATGTATGTCATTTAGTAAGACATAAAGTGACATAAGGTGAGGGTTTTAAGGAAAGACCTCAAAAGACTCTCACACTCACACACTCACATATATTAAGACTCCATGACATTTTAGAGAAGAGGACACAACCAAATAACCTGTCACTTGCACAAGATACAAGTCTGCTTCTGGCCATCGCTACCATTTCAGTAATCATGTTTTTTCTTTCCCCTCACCTTATATTAGCTGGTATTACTTTGTAATATACTCAGTTAACTGCATTGCTGACATCAAAAAAACGGGTGAATATTAAAAATTCTCTTCAAATAATTAAGGACCTATCTTGCTTTTCAAATGAAAATCTGACTAGACACCCCACTATGCCCTATGGCAATGTGCACTATAGAAATAGGATATCAAAATGATTATGATATAGGCCTGCTCTTTAAGGGGGTATAACACACATACACACACAAAACAATTCTAAGACAATCCGGGAAGTGCCATGTGAGAGGTATGAAGAGCACTGAGGAGGGGCCCTCTAATTCAGCTTAGAACAGAGCAAGATTTTGGTAAAGATTTGTCAGACATGATCAAGCATGAGCAGATTCTTAAAGGATGAGTAGAATTAAATACATAGGAAAAGTTTGAAGAAGAATCTTTAGGATATCCTCTCAAATAAGAAAAAATCCTCTGATAATCAATATTGATTTACACATTATTTAAACTTGTAAGACAAAAATTTCTATAAAAACCAAAGGATCATTGTTACTACTACTACTCTATGTAGGGAAGTTTATTTGTAGGAACCATTTTTCCCCTTTTGAACTTCATTTGGTTGAACCCTATTGCAAGGGTGAAAATATCCTCAGAGTGATAAGCTTACTAACATTTTGCATTTCAGATGAGGCAATTGTTTTGTAGTTTGTTGAATTGGGGGTTTAGTATTCATATTTCCCACCAGGCAAGTTAAAAATACATGCAACTTGTGACAGGGTGGTGGACAGTTAGAAGACATTACTTGACTCTTTACTAACGCAGCAGAACTAATTGAATGGGTCACCAAGGACTAATTGAGTCACCAAAGTGCAACCATTCTCTCAGGAGATCTTGAGGAAGTGCCACAAGAGGCCAAGGAACTCCATGAAAGGTTTACCCCCAAAGGAAAGGAGAAAATTGTGACTATAAGCAGAGCAGAAAGTGCCACCTAGTGGTCTTTAACGGAAATATGTGAAATGTACTTTATAATAGAAGAGCTGGAATTACTTTGTTGTTTCCCAACACAAACTTTTTTGAGTTGCAAGAAATTCAAATAGTACATATAATGACAAGTGTTGATAGTTTTCAACTATATCAGCTTCTTTCAGGTGGTAATAACAGAGACATACACAGTTACTTCAAGTGATTACAGTTTGAAAAGATACTAAGAAAGGAGGTACAGGAAACTGAATTAGTGGTCCAAACAGACAGATATCTTAGAGAATTGGAATGATGGTTCTTTGTTGAAAAGTTACAGCAGTTCTAAGGATCCAAGAGTCACTTTGTCCATCTTGTCATCATATCAGAGGCATAAGTCATTGTGCCCCACTCTCAACATCCAGCAGTTAAATGTTTATCTTGTGGGCAAGAGACCCAAGATTTCTTCCCTGAAGAACTTATCAGTCCTATAGAAAAGATCTCCCTATATAAATGCTAACTCCTCCCTAGATAACTCAAAAGCAATGGTCCTACCAACGTGGTTCTCAAACATACTTGTGAGATCAGTTGCATTGGGATCAGTTGGAGGGTTTATTAAAACACAGATTTTTTTGGTCCCAACATTGGAGTTTCTGATTCACTAAGCTTGGGATGAAGCAAGAGAATTTGCTTTTAAGTTTCCAGGTAAAGCTAAGGACCATTTTTGAGAACCACTCACATGGATAGTACTCTCAATCAGTTTTTCAGAGCTTTTTTCTTAAATATGCATAGACAAAGAAGGATCACTGTATTTTGGGGAAAGAAGCTTGACCAATGAAAAATAAGAAACATGGCAGGAAACAGAAGAGAATTAAAAGGAGCTTTGAAAAAGCATCACATTCATTCATTCACACATTTAAGAAATATTTGTTGAGTGCCAAATATGTGCTAGGAATTGTTGTAGGAAGTTCTGGGAGTATAGCACTTATACAGTTTTCAGAGGAAAGGTGACTTAATTAATTAAGTGTTCTTTACTCAAACTGTAATTCAGGTGGAGGCACCTCAAATGCATTTTTAGGTATGGGTGTGTATCATACCTGAATGACTTTTATTTCTCAGTGGAGTTTTATGAAAATATACTCAAATAAAATAAAGAAGTAAACCAACATGAGGCAGAATGGGATCCAGAAACTCAGTCTGTGAAAATCCTTGGGGCGATAGTCATAAAATAAATCTGAGAAACAGCCTGGCTGGCAGCAGGAAGACAGAAGACTCCAGGAGGGAGGTCTCTGGAAAAATAGAGCTTTCATAGAGGATCTGCTCTATTGCAATTTTTTTTAAAAAAGGAGGATTATTATAAAAAATAAATTTTATGAAGAAAAGAAAAACACTGAGAAACTCCAGGAAATCTGTACAGGAAAGGAAATATAATCACTGTGAAGTTCTTGGCTCCACAAATTCCTAAAAGTATAAACAGATCTTAGCAATTTTAACTAAAACTTTATATAACTGTGTTGGGAGAAAGATGGAGGATAGACGGTGGGAGAACTTAAATATGCATACATTATAGTAGTGGATAAATAAAATCTAGAATAGCTTAAATGACAAAGAGCAACCTAAAAATATTTGGAGATTTGACACCAACTGCCAAAATAAATAGTGAAAGGACTTCAGATATGTTTCTCCTGGGGTGTCTGGCTGGCTCAGTCGGTAGAGCATGTGACTCTTAATTTCAGGGTTGTGAGTTCAAGCCCCACACTGAGTTTATTTTATTTAAAATAAAATTTAAAAAAATTAAAAAACAAGTGTTTCCCCTTAGAAAGTAAAATGGACAGGTGGGGAGGGGTAACATAGAAGACAATTGCTTTTCTTTATAAGCCTTTGATCTTGTTTTATTTTTGAACTGTATTCATGTATTACTTGGATAAAAATAAAAGAATATTTTAGAAAATAAAAAGCCACTGTAGGTAGAATTAATAAATTTTACCTTAAGCTTTTCTTCTATTAGGAAAATCGGTCTTCGTTCTTATTTTTACTAATTAAAAGTTAAGGGCTCTTTGTTCAGAAAGGAGATTCAACATTTATAAATTTAGTGTAATTATCTTCCTTTTCATCAGATTGGTCTTAGAAAAATAAGCTTAGGAAGAAAATATTGGAGCCTACTAGATTTTTGCTGTCATATGCCTCATCAGAGTCTGGAATTTGGTAGTGTACATGGGTTTGCTTAAGACTTTGTCTAACTTTCCACTCAACAAATATTCATTATGCATGTGCTGTGTACCTTGCATTGTAAAACTAATGAAATTTACTGCTGGTATGTTTAAAATGTGACTCTGTCTGTGTCAGTGTGTTTTCAGTCAGGAAATCAGAAATTGAGAAGAAATGGAATCCTCTCATTGGGGTCATTTCAGGATCTTCAAGCAGGAGAAGGGAAAAGGCAGGGAGTTCTGCTTTTACTGGCAAGAGAAGCACAATGGGTTTGGGGATTTAGGTTTCTCAGATCATCTGAATCCGTTCAAATTTTCCACTGCAATTCTGAAAGGCAGGGATTTCAGCTCACACTACAATCCTATAACCCCAGAGGGTGAATGTGGGACTGAACACCAAAAATCAGCAATCATCAAGCCACCTGGAGCATGATCCTTTGACTTGATCCTCTAGGAAAGCGTTGTAGCAAGCCTGTGTTAAAACATTTTCAAAATGATTTGGCAGAATTTGCTTGTCCCTGTAGAGTTACTCTTTGAAAAAATAATTGGCAGCCAGCGTTCTAACCCTTATAACCGTAATGGCCACTTAACTCCTTTTTTTGTCTGCTTAGATATGGCCCAAACTAAGCATCCCCTTTTTTTGAGAGATAATTCTTTATTATTTTTTCTTTATTGTCCCCATTTCATCTACAATATGCTTCTATTATTGCAAATAATGACACCTGGAGATACAAATTCAGAAAGTAAGTGAAATGAAGATATCTGTTCTTTATTCAAAATATAGGTGACAGCATAACATAATGGTCGAGCATGTGAACTCTAGACCCAGATGGTCTGGTTTTATCGCCTGGCTCCACCCCTTGCTGGCTAAGCAAATGGTGGCCAGCCTCCTACTTCTCTGGGCCTATGTTTCCTTATCTGTAAATGATGAAAATAATAATACATACCTCAAATACTTGTTGTGAGAACTAAATGTGTTAAAAGACATGGAGAATAATCAATATTAGCCATTATTAATTACATCAATTTATAGTCAAATAACATAAAACACTATATATTCTAAAAGTTATTTAATCTGGGGTGCCTGGGTGGCTCAATTGGTTAAGCTGCCAACTCTTGATTTTGGCTCAAGTCATGATCCCAGGTTTGTGGGATGGAGCCTCACACTGGGTTCTGCTCTGAGCATGGAGCCTGCTTAAGATTCTCTCTCTTTCCCTCTGCCCCTCTCCCTTGCTCTCACTCTCTCTCTAAAAATAAAAATAAAAAATAAAAAAAAGTCATTCAATCAAATTGTGGGACATTTCAGAGGAAAAAATTTTCAGGATAGTTTGCATATATAAACCACTGTGGCAAACAGTGATATTTCATTGAAAATTCTGAAATATCTAGTAAAACACTTTGTAAGGCATTTTTAAAAAATGCTTATTTATTTAGTCTGAGAGACAGCGAGTGCATAAGGGAGGGGCAGAGAGAGAGAAGAAGAGAGAGAATCCCAAGCAGGTTCTATGCTCAGCAGAGCCCGACTTGGGGCTTGATCTTACGACCATGAGATCATGACCTCAGCTGAAATCAAGAATCAGATGCTTAACTTACTGAGTGACCTAGGCGCACAACCTCCTCCCACCCCCCCACCCCGCCTTTTTTTAACATTTTTTTAACAGAAGGGAGGAGCAGAGGGAGACGGAGAGAGAATCTTAAGCACACTCCACGTCCAGTGCGGAGCCCGATGCAGGACTTGATCTCACAATTGTTAGATCAGGACCTGAGACAAAATCAAAAGGTGGCAGCTTAACTGACTGAGCCAACCAGGCACCCCTGTAAGTCAATTTTAAGACTTTTAACATTTGGGTAATAAATATATTTTTACTATATATATCAAGTCATTTATAAAATGCTTCATAAAATACATTTTCTGGCATCAAAGTCAATATCTGGTTTTTTCTCTGTTTACTAAGAGTTACTGAGTTGGGAATTTAAGTTTTCAGTCAATTCATTCAAATGAAGACTTGATTCTGCCTTCCTGAATTTCACTGGTTATTTGAGCTGAGCTTTTTTTTTTATCTGTTGTTGTTACCTGTTCTGTTGTTTTTTAAGTTTATTTATTTATTTTGAGAGAGAGAGAGAGAGACAGAGAGAGTGAGTGGGGGAGGAGCAGAGAGTGAGAGGGAGAGAAAAAATCCCAAGCAAACTCTCTGCTGTCAGCCAGGAGCCCAATATGGGGCTTGCACTCATGAACTGTGAGATAATGACCTGAGCTGAAGCCCAGAGTCAGACGCTTAACTGACTGAATCACCCAGGCACCTCTGCTCTGTGTTTTAAATTTTATATGGGCCAGCATTATTTTATAGGGCTTGGTTCTAACCAATATTCAGTATGCACCTTGCCATGTTTTAGAGATACTGAGATAAATAAGAAAAGTCCCTTTTATCAAAGTGCTTATAGTACTTGCATATAAGAAACTTTTTGTATTTGATTATGAACAGTGGTTTAAGTTCTCTAGTGGAAGGGTTAAGAGCTTTGCTATTTATTGGTGTTATAGTTTGCTAATCCTCTGTTTTTTCTTTTGTAAAATATGAATCATAATAGAATCTACCTCAGGGATGCAGTAAGGTAGTGTTTCACAAACTTGGCTGATTATAAAAATCACATGAAGCATTTAACAAAAAACCAGATACTTGAACACTTCCCCTGAACTCTCTGATTCAGAGGTGATCAGAAGTGAAACTGGGACTCTTTATTTTTAATAAGTAGTGTAGGTGTTTTTCAAAATCAAAGTTTTGGGAAACTTCTAAGTTTCTAAGGCAGTCGTTCTCAAAGTGATTTCTTAGACACTATTCGAAACCAACTTAATCAGAAACTCTGATTTTTTTAATTAAAAGAAAAACAAAGCCTTCCAGGTACTTTTCATATTCACTGATATTTGAAGACCACTGATATATCCTAAATTAGATAACCTAAGTTTGGTTTAAATGAGATAAACTTAATTAGCACCTATCAAAATTAATTCCAATGATTATTAATCACATTGAGAAGGCTTGGGTCAGCATATTACCTTTAAAACAATGAGTGAATTGATATTCTAATTTCCAGGCATCTCTGCAATTTTTGTCAGCATTGTTTTCCAGTGCTAACCTGGAAAAATTGGCTACAATTCCTTTGCAGCTTCGGTTCTGGATTTCAATAAGAGAATTCCTCATAGACAAGGCTTGCTGCAGATAACATAGGCAGATTGAATGATTCTTTGTTCGTTAACTGAACACATGTTTACTGGGCACTGAAGTGTGTATGAAAACATTTGAGATCACTCCTGTCGTAAGATGATAAGGCAAAAAACATGCATGTGATATTAGACCTCAAGCAAGTTATTTCATTTTTCTCATTTTTCTTACCCCATGATATATTCAAATAATCATCAGATTCTGTTGATTCAACCTCTGTAACATTTTCCTTCCATTTCTCTACAGCTGCACACCACTTTCTAACATCAGACCTTTTCCTTTTGTCCCTCTTTGGGCCTTCTTGTTCTTTAGGTTTTTCCTTCCTTTCATAACTGGCTTGATGTTTATAATAAAAAGATATTATCCAGATGTCTTCATACTGCACTTGGACCGATTTTCCTAAAAGGCATATTTTATCCTGTTACTTCCCTTTTTAAAACCCTCAAGGGCTTCTCCTTATGACAAAGTATAAACTTGGTTACTTCTCCTTAAGGGTCTGGACAATGTCAATCGTTTTGTCACAGTATCTGTCAGACTGCAGGTCTGGCCTCATGTGGGCTTGTGGGCAAGTTAAATAAGCCATACTCAAGGTCATGTTGATAAAATCACAGGGAGGATGGGAGATGACAAAGAGAATTTAGAAGCCAAAGAAAGCTTGAATAGGCATTGCTAACATAATTATGCGATCGATATTTTTAACATAATCCTTACCTATGGCTGGGAGATGGAAGCAGGAAGCAGAAATAAATAACTTCATCCCTTTTAGGGAGAGAAGTTTGGTAGGAGATAGTGAGAGATAAAAAGGAAGGAGAATGGATTCAAGGAAAGATGCTAGCCTCTGGACACCCAGTCTTACATGCAAGGAAACCTGAATCAGACAGAAAATCTCCTTAAGTTGGATGGAGCTCATCCCTTTGCATGAAGTATAGGGCACAGAATTATTCCAGAGGGATATTGGATTGCAGCACGTATTTCTCCTGCTTTAGTCAGGATTAGGACAAGGCATCTGACCCTATAGGATCAAGGTCTCCTTCTGGGACAACATGAGAAAAGTGAGCAGTGACTTATAAGATAGGATGTAATTAAAGTCTCAAATAGGGCAGATAATATGTCTTACAAAAATCAGGAAGGGCAGATTGTTTAGACTATAGGGGTGATGGTTTCATTGAGAAAGCTGGACATGAATGTAGGAGTATTGAAAAATGGATAGGATTTTAATAATATAATGCAATATAACATAAAATAATATATATTACAGCTAAAACATATTAAATGGTTGTTATGTCCAAGGCACTGTTGGAACATGATCTTTCTTAATCTTCACAATGGCACCTATTTTACTGGTGAGGAAACTGAGAGCCAAAGTCATTAAGTGACTTTTAAAGATCAGGAACTGGAAAGGAGCCCCAACCCAACACAGGGAGAGTGCACGGTGCCCCGGAGAGACAAGGGGAAGAGAAAGAGAGATGGAAAACACACATAGAACCATCTCTAAGGGAGGAAAAGCTCACCCATCTCCCCATATATATAACTGCTGGGCACGGGGAGAGAAATCTGTCCCACCTGGCTGGCGAATCCTTCCTTGGGCGCAGCGGCAGCGGCATCCATTCCAAATGGAACCGGGAGCGGCGGTGGCTGCGGGCCAGGCCGGGAGGCCAGCCACCAGCGGGAACGCATCTTATCACCGGTGCCAGTGTTGAACTGCATGGACTAGGACTTGGAAGTGAGGTGGAGCTGGGAGAATATAGTTTGGCTCGCCCACGGCATAGGAGGTCGGACTCAGAAGAGTGGCTTGCGGCGCTTGGTTCGAGCAAAGCTTGAAGCGATGCCATTCTTCTCCCCGCAACCACCAAGGCGGGGCCTCAGAGAGCAGCCCCCGAGGACACACCCACCTACGCCAAACCACGCCCATCCACGCAGGAAAGTTGCCGTTTTTTCTTTTTTTTTCACGTTTTTCTTTGCTTCTCCTTCTTTTCTCCTGCCATCCAGATATATATTTCCCTTTTCTTATTCTTATCTCTCCTCTTGGCTGCTTATACACTTTTAGACTGTCCACAGTCTTTTGCTGTTTCTGTCCCTCACTTATTTTTGTTTTTGTTTTTGTCTTTTTGTCTTTTTCTTCTTTTTCTTCTTCTCTTCTCTCTTTCCTTTCCTTTCCTTTCCTTTTCTTTACTTCCTTTCCCCTTTTGTTTTGCTTGTTTGTTTGATTTGTCTGAGCGTTTGCATGCTTTTGTTCCCTGTATTCCTTTTCAGGGCTACTCAAGAAACAAGCCAAAGTGCACATGGTGGAGAGTCCCAAATATCACTGACCAGGGAAGTAAAATAATCAAAGGCACAACAAGAGAAAGTGAGAGACACCATTAAAAGAACACTTTCTGAAACGACAGGCCCTGGACAGTCAGTGAGCCTCCTTTAATAGAGTAATACTAACAGGTGCACAGTGTATAACGAGCTTTTAAAACTGACAAGAGACAGAAAGCTAGCCAAAATGATGAAACGGACGAATTCTCCTCTAAAGCAACTCCAGGAAGAAGTCACAGCCACAGAACTGCTCAAAACAGATTTAAGCAACATAACTGAACAAGAATTTAGAACAATTGTCATAAAATTAATTGCTGGACTTGAAAAAAACATCAAAAAGCCTATTGATACTCAGACTAGGGACCTTCAAAATAGCTGTGTCAAGTTAAAAAAAGCTATAAATGAGGTGCA
>CM053570.1:45838384-45858729 GCA_028646485.1 Cryptoprocta ferox | reverse complement strand
CGTTTGGAGGTTATCTGATGGCTTTAAAACCTTATCCAAGTAAGGGGAGAGGTGAGCCCCAAGCCCCAGGCTGTGACCGCATCCCGTGCTCATCCACAGGCCACGTTCACATGGTAATAAAGACGTTTCCGTATCTGCTTGCTAAAAAAAAAAAAAAAAAGATTTTTATACTCCCTGGGTTCTTTTATGCTTGAGAACGTTTGCTGCTTTTCTAATGTGGAAAAACATTTTGGTGGGTTATAAAATTCTTAAGAGATACTTTCTTTCCCTCAGAAGGAAAAAAAGAGTTTTCTAACATCTTTTCTATGTATACTTGGGTAGAGAAGTTAGAGAGAAATAATTGATTAGTAATAGATTATATCCACTATTTCTTATATTACAATTTTTAAAAAATTCATTCATTTTTTTGAGAGAGAGAGTGAGTGCAAGCATGTGAGAGCAGGGGACGGAGAGCGAGAGAGAGAGAGAGAGAGAGAGAGAGAGAGACTCCCAAGTAGGCTCTGCGCTGTCAGTGGGAGCTTGATCTCATGAACCATAAGATCATGACATGAGTTGAAATCAAGAGTTGGACACGTAACTGACTGAGCCACTCAGGGACCCCATAACTTCTCTATTTAAGAATATCTTCATTTTGAGTTATCTCTTGGCCCGTTGGATTTCACTGTCAAATAGATTTTTTTTGTCCAAAAGAGGTATATAGATACTGTGTCCGTGAGCCCTTGACAATGTGAAGATATCTATTACTTTACATATGAAGTACAATATGGTAGTGTGTGAACTTCTTGGGTCATATTTCTCAAGATTTTGTGTTTCTTTCCTTCAGAAATTTTCTTCATTGTTCTTTAGCACTAAATTTCATGGAGTTATCTGTGGCCAGCTGATCTTTTTCCTTGTGACTTGTGTTAGCTAGGAATCACCAGAGAAGCAGACCAATAGGATATATATATATGTATATATATATATATATATATATGTATATACAGATTTATATCTATACCTATCTAACATACATAGCTAGATACGTATGTGTATTTATATAGGTATATACATATAGATACATAAAATAAGGAATTGGCACACATGACTATGGAAGCTAAGAAGTCCCAAGATCTGCAGTGGGTAAGCTGGCAACCCAGGAGAGCTGGTGGTGTAGTTACAGATCTAGTCCAAAGGCCTGAGAACCAAAAGAGCCAATGGTGTAATTTCAGTCCAAGTCCGAAAGCCTGAGGAAAACCAATTGGTGTAAATCCTAGTCCGAGGGCAGGAGAAAGCTGATGCCCTAGCTCAACAGGAAGGAAAAGCTCCCTCTCACTCAGTCTTTTTGTTCTATTCAGGTCTTCAACTGATTGGGCAAGATCCATCCATATTAGGGAGAAAAAATTGCTTACTCAGTCTACTGATTCAAATGTTAATCTCAGCCAGAAACACTCTCACAGACAATCCAGAATCAGGTATGACCAAATGTCTGGACACCTCATGGCTTAATTAAGTTGACACATAAAATTAACCATCAAATGTATTTTCTCCTTTGGGTAAGTGAAGCATTATTTCTTTGTCTTTGAAATTCAGTAACTTGGCTAGGTTGTATTAATTATTCTATACACATTTTCCCTTAAACAGTCCCCTGAAGCTGTTACTACTTATCCCACCCCCACCCTGTGACAGTCATCAAAAAGAAAAAAAAATGTATAGGAAACTTCTTGTCAGCAAGAAAGACATATTAGTGTCTATTGGAATGAGAGATATGCTAAATAATTCCATAATTCTGTAATTTACTTAACAAATAGTGTCTACTATGCACTTGCTAGATTCTTTTCCAGGTGAATTTGGCAGATAAAGTCTCTGCTCTCAAGTAGCATCTAATTTATTGCATGATCCATGGTTAATTGTTCATATTTTCCATATCATGGCTATAAGGCCTGTGTAGTACTCATGTGTCTTATTCAATGGTACTATTAACTTTTCATGTACTAGAGAAATTTCCTTGTTATGTCCCATCCCCTAATGGAAGACTCAGGATGCAGATTAGTGGACTTCCTTGCTGCTGCCACAAGCATGTGACATTAGCTTCATTGATCATATGTACCAGTGTGGGGCTTTGATGTGGAAATGAGAAAGGAGGAAAAAGTGGCTTAAAGCAACAGTCACTTAAATGTTTCTTATAATTCTGTCAAGAGTTTGGGCAAGGCACTACGGGGGTGGTTTGTTCAAGCTTTGCAATGTCAGAGCCTCCGGCTGGGATGCCTGGAATGGCTGGGGACTGGAATACTGAGGACGGCTTCTTCTCTCACATCTCTGGCACTTGATGCTTCTTCATGTGGCTTTTGCTCCATATTGCATCTCAGCCTCAGGGCCACTTTCTCTAGTTACTTAACCTTCTTAACACCAGCTTAGGGGCCGAAAAGCATGAAGCAAAAGCTGGTGGACATTTTTAAAGTCTAGGCTAGGAAGTTCTAGATCATCATTTGCTCAAAATAGTTTTCCTTTGAATGGATTTAATTAGTAAATGATTTGGACTTTGAAAATGTAACTTAAAACAATCATAAGGCTATGCATTGATTTTTCTCCCCTGTTTCTCCCAGTTTTAGGCAATCAGTAAAAGAGTATGATTATAGCAGTTTTTCAGAAAAATTTTGCTTATTTTCCACTGTTGATGTTAGAGTCTAAAACATTCATAGTTTGGAGATTATTGAAGATGTAAGTGTAGGTTTTTTTCTGAAACCAAAACATCAGTTAAAAGTCATTGTAAAAGGTACTATAAGAAGAATACACAGGGTGGTTCAGAGAGCAACTTTTGGAACTTGGCTGCCAAGTTCAAATCCAGTTTCACCTCTTATTGCCATATTATGTGGAACATGTTACTTAGCCTGTCTGTGCCTCAAGTTCCTCAAATGTAAGGTGTAGATATTAATAGTTCCTCCCTTACGGAGTTATTGTGAAGATTAAATGAATTCATACATGCAAAGTCCTTACAGTAACTTATGCTAAATGCTCATCAATTTTAGCTGTTATTATTATTATATAAAACTATCAATTCAATAGAATGTGGCAAAGGAGAAAAGTGAAGACAAAAAAGAAAATAGTAAAACTATGACCAGTATGATAGTACATATGAAGATTCAATAAATGTGTATTGATTAATCTTCACTATTAAAGGGGAGATAATTAGATTGGATAAACATTAAAAAATCTAGCCATATGATGTATCCAAGAGCCAAATTTGAAATTAAACCACACAGAAAGATGAAAAAAATAAAAGCGTGATTAAAATACATATCAAGAAAACCATAATCAAAATAAAGCAGGCAAAACAAAATAGTACAAAGTAGAAACCAAGGCAAAAAACATTAGTAGAGATAAAGATTATCACAGAATAAAAAGGGACGAATTTAGTAAGAAGATATAAAAATTATGAGCTTCTATGTATACAACATTTTCTCAGAATATAAAACTGACACAATTATAAAGTAAATTTGAAAAATTCAGAAATACACTGGAAGATTTTTAACAAACCTTATAAGGAATTGATAGATCAAGTAGATAAAAAAGCAATGATTTTGAATAAAACAAATAGCTTGATATGTTCCCCAAAATAGAAAATGTATATTCTTTTTAAGGATATGTGAAACAGTAATAAACATTGGTCAGGTGTTAGTTCTCAAAGGAAGTTCCAGCGAAGGTTGGAACATGTCTTCTGAACACAGTACATTAAATTAGGAATCAAGAATAAAAAACTATTTTGGGATTCCTGGGTGGCTCAATTGGTTAAGCATCTGACTTGGGGTCAGGTCATGATCTTGTGGTCTGTGAGTTCAAGCCCCGCACCAGGCTCTGTGCTGACAGCTCAGAGCCTGGAGACTGCTTCAGATTCTGTGTCTCCCTCTCTCTCTGACTCCCAAAAATAAATAAACATTAAAAAATTTTAAAAAGAATAAAAAACTAGAAAAATTCTATGGATTTATAAACTAAAAAAGTAATACTGCGTAAGAGATAAAGGGGAAATCAAAATGAAAATTACAATCTATTTAGAACTGAGTGACAAGGCAAGTTCTACTCATCAAAGTTGCTAAGAAAAGTGCATAGAAGTGCATTTACAGCTCTATTTGAAAGTAACTCAAATTATTTAAGAAAGGGCTTGAAAAGCTAAAGAAAATTGATGAAAGGAAGTAAAAATGAATGAAGTGAGAAAGAAACAGAGGATCAAGAAAAGTTTATTAAGATTTAGGTTGTATTTACAAAATTTGGTATATGTGAAATGTTCCCTCATGATTTCTCCCTCATAGAGACAAGGAAGGAAGAGGCATTCATTCAAAGAGGAGAATTTTAGAATTTTTCAGTGAACTTTTGGTTTCTGTTGTCATGGTATTTAATCACACAGATGTTTTCTTTTCCTTACTTTCTATTGTTAGTTTACATTAGAAGAAATAAAGAAATATTATTCCCTTTGGAATTCACATGGTTTAGGAAATAAATACATTTTCTAATGCATTAGCAAAATATGTAAGACAAAATTAAATATAAATATACATATTTAAGGGAAAAATAGTTACACATTCCTCACAGAGAAGTAGAGTAGAAAGTGTAAATGGCAAAAACTAAATTCCTACCTAGTACGAGTTGAAACATATGTGCAGTGTTTCAGACATACATGTAAGAATTGGTGGAATGCACTTAATAAATCAAAAAAACATTTTCCTAAAATTTCAAGGCTCAGGTTTTGTTTAGTTGTACCTTAGTAGTTTGCAGCTACATCTGTCTTTTTAAAGAGTGTAGCCTTTTACATTATCCAGAATGATGCCATCTGTTTTATTATCAGGGAGGTTACTAATGGGAACTGTGTATAGTCTGATTTCATCTATGCTAATAAATTCTAGGGAAGAAATTGTATTTTATTGAATTACTTACATTTATGTAACTGGAATTGCTGTCATTTTCTCTGTCTATGAAACCTTAATTCCCTTGTTCAAATTGCTCAAAATAGGTTTCTATAATAGGTAACCAAATGAGTTTTGCAGTCATAGAATATCCTGGTATTCTTATTTAACACAATCATTTTGAATCTTAAACCAGATGGGCTCATTACTTTCTTTCTCTAACATGCCTCATAGTTAAGGAAAAATTAGTATTAGTCTAGAATAAGAATGTTTTATTGTTTCTCAACTCAAAACTTGTACTCTACTTCTTTTATTAGAATTAGCTCTGATTTTGTGATTTATAGATTTCCAATCTCATGAATTCACTGCATTGGCATTTTATTTTTAAGAACAAGCTATATACAGCTTGGATTACATTAGTATAAAATTTGCTCTGGTAGTCATTGTTTTTAAAATTTTTTTGAATGTTTATTCTTTTTTTGAGAGAGAGAGAGAAATAGTGCACATGAGTTGGGGAGGGGGAGAGAGAGGGGGAGACACAGAATCCGAAGCAGCCTCCAGACTCTGAGCTGTCAGCACAGAGCTGATGTGGGGCTCCCACTCACAAACTGTGAGATCCTGATCTGAGCCCAAGTTGGACGTTTAACCGACTGAGCCACCCAGGTGCCCCGGTCATTGTTAAAAGGAAATGGAAAATATTAGTTTAGTTTAGTAGATATTTATTAAGCATCTAATATGTGCTTGATGTTGAGAGGAGAAGAAAACATAAAAAATGACTGCTTATATCACTCAAAACTGACATGAGTTGTCAATCGTTCAAAATAATGGTGCAAACTTCTATGTGCAATTTTAGACATTTTACTTTTTCTCTTGTCTGCCAAGAGAATTATCAACATAAAAAGATTAGAGTTTGGTTCGTTCACACAAATGCTTGGTGAGCACTTTCCATATATGATGGAATATAACTGTGAACAGCACAAAGGTAGTCCTTGCCTGCATAATGCTGGGAAAAACTTCAGAAAGGGTTTTAGATGGAACACAGTCTTCCACTAAAAGGCAATTTCTGAGATTGCAAAAAATGATTGCTAATGTGATACTCTTTTCCTCTACATTCAAAAGAACCCCACGGGGAGGCCTGTTATCACAGGCATGTTCTGTCTTGTCTGCATTGCTCAACGAGAGAAACATGGTTAATAGATTTCTAGGCTTCAGGAGACATTTGACACAACACTTATCAAATGCCGCCATTCAGAGTCTCATCTTTCGCTTGAAAGAAAAGCACACTTGGCTTGTTAAGTCCATGTAAAAATGAGATTGTGGTTAAAGTACAGTAAAACTTATGTTGTTTTTATGGCATATAATTTTTCTTCTTGAGTGAAAAAAAAGTCTGGTATAACCAGGGAAAACATATATTAAATCAATATCCTCCTATTAAACTAAGTGTTTTAAAATGAATACACTATAAATACTTAGAATCTTCAAGGAAAAATAATTCATACTGGTAAAACTGGTGGAATTTTATTGCATTTGTTGGCTTTCTTGAATATTATATATAAAAATAGATATAAAGATGTGCATATCCTCATAGAATCTTTCTAAATATCAGGTGTGACAGTTCTCAGTCCATGCTGGGCAATTTGCTAACGGCTTTGCATATATTTCCTAAACATTAAATTTAAGCATTACAGCTATCTTTAAAATAAGGACTATCATTAGTGAGTTTTGTATATGAGAAAATTTATGCTTGAAGATGTAAGATCATTTATTACATTTCATAGAGCTATAGGTGCCAAGTCCTGGCTTTTAAACCAGATCTGCCTGATTCCAAAGCATTTTTTTTAAACCATGTTGTTATACTGTTTAAGTTTTTTTTTTAAAGGTTTTTGTTATTTTCTTATTTGATTTATTTAAATAGGCAATAAATTTAATATCTGTAGCATAAATCCTATTATAATAAAGATATAGGGAAGCTAGTAGGCTAGTGCATAAAAATTGGACAAGGTACCTCATTAGAATTTTTTTTAACTTTATAGTTTATTGTCAGGTTGGTTTCCATATAACACCCAGTGCTCTTCCCCACAAGTGACCTCCACCATGACCATCACCCACCTTCCCCTTTACCCCTCCCCCTTCCGCCCTCAGTTTGTTTTCAGTATTTAAGTTTTTATTTATCCAGCTTGTAATTCTCTTTTCTTTCTCCCATTTTTGGTCCTATTTCATATGCAGCCTTGCAGACTTTTGTAGATCAAAATTTAAGATTTAGTACTTTGTTTGAAAAACATTTATTGACCCTCATTAGTATTTACTGGTGCTGACCACTTTAGCCAGCCCTGTTTTCACTGAAGTGCATTGATTACTACCATTACTTGAAAAGTGATTAAAATTAGTCTAAAGTTTATACATAGAGTCCTTGCAAAATATAATTAAAGCATCTATTACATCTTTATGACATCAGGACATATCATGTGTGATCTCTGTTTTTCTTCTCTTCCAGATCTGATCTACCAGTTTTATATTCTCTCTGCCCTGTGTCCGAACATCTAATGCTCTTGTATTGCTTTCCAAAGACATAGCATTTTGGAAAATTTATGAGATTTTCAAGAGCAAAAGTATTCAACTGATGGTCCATAATCCAAATCTGACTTACAGCACTGGTATATCTACTTTGTCCATTATTTTTATGTTTTTTAAAGCAACAGTTAAGACTCAGGAAATTTGATAGAAAACATCTGGATTCTAAACATAATCTGACAACACTGGATCTGAAATTCTGTAGGTAATAAATGCTTAGCTCTTGGTAGTAGGTATCCCTTTACATAGGGTAGGTTCTCTCTTATTTGCCAGACACAAAACCACATAATTGGCCTTCCAAATCTAGGCCAAATGCCAATTGTTATTTATCATTGTACTTGCACTGTTATTTTCTCACAGTAGAGAACTATTTCTCTGTACTAGGTCTTAAAAGTGGGAAAATAAAAAATAGACCGAAAGGTCAATATGCTTCAAGAAAAATGGAAGAAAATCATTTATCTCTACATGTCAAGAATATTAAGCAATTTTTAACAAGCAATCAAAATATGTGTCTTATACTAATATTTTTCACTATTTGTGTTACAGCTCTGGTGACAGAGTTTATGACTTTGGCTTTAGAGTAGTCACAGACTCTGAAGAATTAACAAAAAGTAACAAGGACTAGAGTTCCAAAAATTCTCTTGATTCTAGATTCAGTCTAGTTCCTTTAGGGTCATGCACATTTCTTTGAAGTTTTTAATATAAAACTCATGAATTTAATTGAATCACTGAGCAAATTCATTTGTGAAGAATTATGTGTAAAAGTAATTCTTTTCCACTATTACTTTATCTTCAAAAAGTTTATATATTTTTTCCTTTGAATTTTATAAGATAAATTTTACCTTTATTATATAACATTCAGTTATATATCTACTGATTTATAACTAAATCAATATCCTTTCTTCCTTTCTCCTTTACTAACAGAAGTTGTAGTTTTTTGAAGCATCAATGAAACTGAAAAATACTCATCTGCCAGACTTCTTTGCAGCTTGGAGTTGTTCTATGGGATATATGAGATATATGTGGATTTCAACTAGATGGGGCTTCTGAAAAAGACTTTTAAAAAAATCTTTTTTAATGTTTATTTATTTTTGAGAGAGAGACACACAGAGTGTGAGCAGGGGAGGGTCAGACAGAGAGGGAGACACAGAATCAGAAGCAGGCTCCAGGCTCTGAGCTGTCAGCATAGAGCCTGACTCGGGGCTCGAACCCATGAACCGTGAGATCACGACCTGAGCTGAAGTCAGCCGCTTAACTGACTGAGCCACCCAGACACCTGAAAAAGACTTAAAAAAATTTTTTTTTGGTTAATAGCACAGCCTCAGTTGGCACACTTCTTATTTATTTATTTATTTTTGGTACTTTACCTTAAATTTCCTTCCTGCCTAAAATATATATGCAGTTTCTGAAGATGGAGCAGCCATTTTGTGATGATAAAGGACAAAAGCCAAATGCTCAAGTTCAGTGGGAAACAGAGTGAACCTGAGTCTTTTATACTTTTATGGAGTTGCCATGGCAGACTTGGGCTATCTACTTTCATACTTCTAGTTATTGAGAAAAATAGTCTATTTAGTTAAGCTTCTGTAATTAGGTTTATGATGTATGCATTAAAATACAACGTTTAACTAATAAAGCATCTAAAACCTGGAAGCGGTTGCTATAAATAACAGATCCCAAAATACCGTGGGGATGGAACTTTGGGGAAAAAAAATTCCGACAGAGACAACCTAAGTCTCGATGTGACTTATCTGCAAACTAGTGTTTGCGGGGGACTATGTCAGTCTTAAAATGGAAAGCTCTACATTCTAGGAAGCCTCTTAGTCCTAGGGAAGCCAGATGGTTGGCCACCTTACTGCAAACAAAGGTAGAAGGAAGTACATATTTAATGTGGGAGACACTCTTTATCTCAGCCTGCAATCTATATTGACTGATAGGATAAAAATGGCAACTGCTGCTATGTCTGTCACCAAAGCCAATGCAAGCATCATATTGAAGCCCTACTTCTTTTCTAAGTTCAGATCTCCCCTAAGACATCCTAAGAAACTGTCTACACAAGATCTTTGATTATGATTGCTTTATAAGAAACTGAACAGAAGCAGTACTTATTTCTTGAGGGAATTCTATTGCCAAAGATACACAAACTTAACAAGCAACAGACTACAATTACTCAACCTCTAAGGTTATCAGTGGACCTTCCACACACACATAAAATACAAGGGGGCTGTGAAAACCATGTAGCTCCAGGAAGACATTCTCTATAATGTTCACCTCACTTATAGCCCTGGAGGGTGATAGATGAAGAGAATGCTGACACGCTCCCCCCACCCCACCGGGAAAAGAATTAAAATCTGTGGATGGTCATGGATAGGGAGAAGATCTAGAGCTGTACTATCTATAAAGTGACTATAGTCATTACCAAAATTGAGATGTGCTATAAATGTAAATTATACACTAGGTCCCAAAGACTTTGTATGTAAAAAGAATATAAAATATCTAATTAATAATTTTTCATGTTGACTATAAGTTGAAATAAGATTTTGGATATATTGGGTTAAATGAAACTAATTTTCCCTGAGTTTTCTGAGCGATGTCAGGAAGATAGTGAAAGAGGCAGTGCCAGCCTATCTTTATGAGAAGTCCAAAATCTAATTAAGAAGTTGCAGCACCTCAGACAAACATAAAACTGAAAACAGCTGCACTGAAATGGGTAAGAAGAGCAATGCCAATTTATCTCTGTCAGCGCCCATCCCCCAAACTGGCACAGCTCAGTGCCAACAGAGGTGAGGTCAACCTGTGATTTCTCAGTTGTGCGTTGAGGGGAGGAGAGTGGAGCATGCACCTGGCCTCCCTCTCTTTTACATGTACCTCAAGGGCTGGTTTTCTGTCTTGCCTCTCACTGAGTGCTGAAAGAACTGACATTGTCTGGATATTTTGAACAGGTAGGAGAAAGGAAAAAGAGAGGGAGTCTCCCTGAAGCCAGCATAGATCTGCAAGACTGGGAAAAGGCACAGAACTGAGGCTTCTCCCCTGGTAGAGAAGGAAAGGAGTGGAGTGTGCCTTCAATGTCCCTGGTGTTTCAGTGCATTTCCTGAAGGCCTGGTTTCTGTCCTGCCTTGGAGAGCTGAAGAAACTGGACAGGTGGCTTTCTACATCTTTCCTGGCTCTGTGAGATTGGGAAAAAACTCAGAACTGAGGGAGAGAAATAGAACATGCATGTCTCTAACATCTCCAGTATTTGAGTGCACTCCCTGGAGGCCAGTTTCTGTTTATTGTTCACAATAAATGCCAAAGGAACCAGTGTAGTCAGACACCAGAGGGAGCAAGAGATTATGGGTTCCAGCAAAAAGAAAAAAGAAAAAAGAAAGAAAGAGAAAGAAAAGAAAAGAAAAATAAAAGACTGAATGCCTGGGGCAGCTAAGTACAAAGGCCAGAATCTAGCCAGGTTGATTGGTGAAGGTCTTTCCCAGTCAAAGCCAGTTCATAAAGTCTGGTAGAAGTGATGGTTTCTTCACATATGCCAATATCAACCTAAGGCTACTGGAACATGAAAAATTAGGAAAACATGATACATCCAAAGAAATAAAATAAATCTCAAGTAACTGACCCTAAATAAATGGAGATATATGAATTTCCTGATAAAGAATTAAAAATAATCATCTTAAAGAAGCAATCTTAGTCCTTTTGGGTGGCTATAATAAAGTACCACAGACTGAGTAGCTTACAACAGAAATGTGTTTCTTTCAGTTCTGGAGGCTAGAAGTTCAAGATCAGGGTATCTGCATGATTGGGTGAAAGTTCTCTTCTGGGTTGCAGACTTCTCATGGTATCCTCACATGGGGAAGGGGCTAGAAAGCTCTGTGGGGTCTTTTTTAGAGAGACCCACTAATTCCATTCCTGAGGGCTACCCCTTCAAGACCTGATCAGTTCCCAAAGGCCCCACTTACTAATATTATCATCTTAGGAAGTTAGGATTTCAACATATGAATTTGGGATGGGGGTAGGGCACAAACACTCCCCATCCAAAAGACATAGAGAGGCTGATGGATTTTAAAAAATAAGATCTAATTATGTTGTCTATAAGAGACTCACTTTATTTTATTTTTATTTATTTATTTTTTTAATGTTTCTTTACTTTTGAGAGAGAGAGGGATAGAGAGAGAGAGAGAGAGAGAGAGAGAGAGAGAGAGAGTGCAAATGGGGGAGGAAGAGAGAGAGAGGGAGACACAGAATCTGAAGTAGGCTCCAAGCTCTGAGCTGTCAGCACAGAGCCTGGTGCAGAGGTTGAACTCATGAACTGCGAGATCATGACCTGAGCTGAAGCTGGAGCTTAACTGAGTGAGCCACCAGGTGCCCCAAGACTCACTTTAGATTTAAGGACACATATAGGCTAAAAGTAAAAAGTTGTAAAACGATATTCCATTGAAATGGTAACCAAAAGAAAGCAGGGTGGCTGTACTTATATCAGACAAAATTGTCTTTAATTTAAAAGCTGTCACAAAAAATCATTATATAATGATAAAATGGTCAATTCATCAGGAAGATATCATAATTATAAACATATATGGACCCAACATCAGACCATCTAAATATATAAAACAAACATTGACAGATCTGAAGGGAGAAATGATAGCAATTCAGTAACAGTAGGACACTTCGATATCCTACTTTCAATACGGGGTAGAACATCCAAACATGAATTCAATAAGGCAACAGTGGGCTTCCATAACACTATCAACCAAAGGAACCTAACACACATATACAAAACACTGCAACCCACAAGAGAATACGTGTTCTTTTTAAGCATATGCAGAATAAATTTCAGAATAAATCACAGGTTAGGTCAGAAAACAAATTTAAGAAGATTGAAATTATACCAAGTATCTTTTCTGACTAGAGTGGAATGAAACTAGAACTTAATAAAGATGGAAAACTGGAACAGTCATAAATATTAAACAACACACTTTTGACAATCTATTTGTTCAAAGAAGAAATCAAAAGGGAAACTAGGTATTACAAAATATCTCAAGATAAATGAAAATAAAAACACAACATACCAAAACTTTTGGAATGTAGCAAAAACAGTACTAAGAGGAATGTTTATAGTGACAAATGCCTACATTTATAAGAAGAAAAAGATTTCAAATAACAATATAATTTTATACCTCAAGTTTCTAGAAAAAGAACAAATTAAGCCCAAAGTTACCAGAAGGAAGAAAATAATAAATATCAGAGTAGATATAAATGAAATAGAGAATAGAAACCTAGAGATACATTGATGAAACTAAGAGCTGATTTTTGGAAAATGTAAACAAAATTGACAAACCCTTAGCTATACTAATTAAGAAAAAAGAGAGAAGATTCAAAATCAGAAATGAAAGAGGAAACATTACAATTGAAGTCATAGTTTAAAAAAATCATAAGAAACAGTTTTACACAATTATATACCAACAAATTGTATGACCTAGAAGAAATAAATAAATTCTCAGAAACATATAACCTACTAAGACTGAACTCTAGAGGAAACAGAAAACCTGAGCAGACTAATAACAAGAAGTTTGAATCAGTAATAAAAAACATTCTAAAAAGAAAACCCCAGGACCAGATGGCTTCACTGGTGAATTACACCAAACATTTAAAGAAATAACACCAGTTTTTAATAAGCTCTTCCAAAAAATTGAAGAGAAAGTATGGTTCCGATCTCGTTTTATGAGGCCAGCATTGCCCTAATGCCAAACCTTCATAAAGACACCACAAGAGAAGAAAATTCTAGGCCAATATCTCCAATGAATACAAAAATTCTAAACGGAACACTAGAAAGCCAAATTCAACGGCACATTAAAAGGATCATACACCATGATCAAGTTGTATTTATCCCTGGGGTGAAAGGATGGTTTAACATAAGAAAATAAATTAATTCCATACACCATATTAACTAAAAGATATAAGTATCCTGGTCATTTCAATAGATATAGGAAAATCATTTGTCAAAATTCAATATCCTTTCATGATACAAACTCTCCACAGTCTAGTTATAAAAGTAATTTACCTCAATGTCATAAAAGTCAAATGTGGAAAGCCCACAACTAACATCATACTCAACAGTGAATAACTGAAAGCTTTTCCTCTAAAATCAGAAAGAAGACAAGAATGCACACTTTCACCACTTCTATTCCATATGGTACTGGAAGTCCTAACTGGAGCAATTAGGCAAGAAAAAGATATAAAAGTCATACAAATCAGAGAGGAAAAAGTAAAATTTTCTTTGTTTGCAGATAACATGAACTTATATGTAGAAAATCCTGAAGACTACATAATAAAAGCTATTAAAAATAAACAAATTCAGTATAGTTGTAGGCTACAAAAACCAACATACAAAAATGCTTAATGTCTATATATCAGCAATGACCTATCTAAAAAGGAAATTAAGAAAATAGTCTTTCATAGTAACTTCAAAAAGAACAAAATACTTAGAAATAAACTTAACCAAGAAAGTAGAAGTGTTGTACACTGAAAACTATAAAACATTGCTGAATGAAATTAAAGACACAAATAAATGGAAAGGCATCTTGTGTTTACAGACCGGAAGACTTAATATTGTTCAAATGTCCATACTACCCAAAGTGATCTACAGATTCAATGTATTCAATGTGACTCCTATCAAAATATCAATGGCATTTATTTATTTATTTATTTAAAGTTTATTTATTTCTTCTGTGAGAGAGAGAGAGAGAGAGCGAGCTAGGGAGGGGCAGAGAGAGAGAGAGGGAGAGAGAGAGTGAATCCCAAACAGGCCCCACACTGGCAGTGTGGCTGAAATCAAGAGTCAGTTACTCAATTGACTGAGCCACCCAGGCACCCCAACAATGGCTTTTTTAACAGAAATAGAAAAAGAAATCCTAAAATTCATATAGAATCACAAATGACTTCAAAGAACCAAAGCAATGTTAAGAAGATCAAAGCTGGAGGCATCACACTTCCTGATTTCAAAGTATATTACAAAGCTGCAGTAGCTAAAACAGTATGGTGCTGACATAAAGATAGACATTTAGACCACTGGAACAGTTTTAGAGACCCTAGAAATAAATTCATGCAATCTCGATCTTTGACAAGGGTGTCAAGAATATACAATGGGAAAAGGATAGTATCTTCAATAAATGGTGCTCAGAAAATTGGTTATCCACATGTAAAATAATGAAATTGGATTCTTACCTTACATCATACACAAAAGTCAACTCAGAATGAATTAAAGATTTAAACGTAAGACCAGAAACTATAAAGCTCTCAGAAGAACACTTATAGGACAAGCTTCTTAACAGTGTCTCGCCAAGAATTTCTTGGATATGACATCAAAAACACAAGCAACAAAAACAAAAATAAAGTGTGACTACATCAAACTACAATACATCTGTGCAGCAAAAGAAACAATCAACAAAATGAAAAGGCAATTTATGGATTGGGAGAAAATGTTTGCAAACCATGTATCTTATGATAAGGAGTTAATATCCAATATAAAGAAGGAATTCCTGCAATTCAACAGCAAAAAGCCAAAAAACTAACAAGTAAGCTGATTTACAAATGGGCAAAGGAATTGAATAAACATTTTTCCAAAGAAGATATACAAACGGCCAATGGGTATATGAAAAGATGCGTAGCATCACTAATCATCAGGGAAATGCAAAGCAAAACCACAATGAAATATCTCCTCACACCAGTTACAAGGGCCATTACATATAAAAAAGGTAAGTGTTGACAAGGATGTGAAGAAATGAGTACGCTTTTACACTGTTGGTAGGAATGCCAACTGGTACGGACACCAAAGAAAACTGTATGGAGGTTCCTCAAAAAACTAAAAATAGAATTACCATATGACCCAGAAATCCATCTTCTGGGTATACATTCAAAAGATTTGACCCAACTATATTGTCTATAAGAAACTCATTTTAAATATTAAGGCACAGAAAGATTAAAAGTAAAGAAATCAAAAGCAAACTAAAAAATATTAAAAGTAAAGATTAAAGGTAAAAAGATCCTGTGCTAATATGAATCAGAAGTGTTGTCTGGAAGTAGAGCAGCAATCTTGTGGCCATATGGATAAAGCCACTTGCTAAAGTGGGTAGACCAGAGATCAGCAAGGAACCTGGGTCTTGGATGACTTCCTTAAGCACTACACCAGCCTCTAGTCTTTGTGCCTCTACTCTTCTTGTTATGTGATAAAAATAAATCCCTACTTGGGTAGATCCATAATAATTGTAACATATGACTGCAAGTAATCTAACTGATACTGAAGGAAATGAACATTCACAAATAGTTCTCTATAAGGAGCTTCACATATATTATTTTATTTAATCCTTAAAACAGCATTTAAAGAATAAGGACACCGAGACTCAGAATTTAAGTAACTAGCCTAGAGTTACACAGATGGTATATACAGGTTCTTAGATTTGAAACCTGGTTTTTAACATCCCATCATATCATTATCATTATCATAACCATCATTACAGGGTTAGCACTATTTTTTTGTTTCATTAACATGCTTACAGTAGAAATGTTTTACCAAGATGAGAATAATTTTTAACATAATTTTCAGTGAGCAAAAATGCTTGTTGATACTTGTAATATATATATTTTAAAAGTGTTAGAGAATAAATAAACCCTTTTACCTGAAAACTGAAGTCAGAATAAGGTTAGGTGTATTGATTTGAACTTCATGCATAGTTTTGTGTGTGTGAGGTTTTTTGTTTGTTTCTCCATTGTAAGAAAAAAAAAACTCTGTCTTTTTAAACACTTTTATTTCTTTGCTCTGTATAACTGGTTACCAAGATATCATGATGCTAAGCATAAGAAATGTACAACTAGGAAAGAATTGGAAAGATTAGATTAGAAGTGAGGGATGTGCATTCACTCAAGGAGAAATATATCTTGAAGGCTAATAAAGAAGAAAGATATTACAGGCTATATTTATGCACTCTTTGTCAAGGATGGATGAACTCAAATGATTTTGTGCTATCAAGTTTTCTTATACAAGTTTCTGGAAGGTATTAAACTCAGAATCATGTTTTTGTTGTTGTTGTTGTTGTTGCTATTGTTGTTTTGCAAATCACCTTTGCCTTAAACTTCTAAAATTATGTATGATTTGAAGGAAATATCAACCATCTGTTTCTGGTTTATTTCCACTTTACTCATCAACTTACTATTTTATTTGCAGCATAATCTCTGAAATAGAGGGCCTCAGGAGCAGTTTTGTTTTAACTTTCATAATGAAAAACATTGGAAATTGAGTCCAAAAGCCCTAACTCCAAAGTTGTAATTGGAATATATGGGTATCTCTTCAAGTTAGCCACTATATGAAATAGATATAAACTGGGGTCATTCTTCTTTTTGGAAGATTGCAATACTTTATCAGTAGAATTGAGGAATTTAATTTTTATTAAACTCTGGAAGAGTTTTCAGAGTTCCTTCAATTATGGAGTCCCAACAAGGGGCTGGGGTCTTTTGGGAATAAGAAAATTATATTAGTCATATTTTCAACCTTCAAATAAAATCAACATCCGTTGAATAGGTCAGACATAAGTGACAGATTGGAGAATGAGAAACATGTTACTGGTCTGGCAATGAGAGCTATAGATGTCTTTTGGGTTTGTCAGTGGAGAGCTATTAGTTAGGGTCACAGGAGGGGTGTGTGTGTGTGTGTGTGTGTGTGTGTGTGTGTGCGCGTGATTAGGATTTAAGAGATTATTAAAAGATTTATATATGAATGAAAAGAAGGCCAGAGATGGGGACAACAAGAGTAGAGAGCATTTTATAGATCATTATAACATTAATATGGTACAAGAATGCCATAGACACTGGGAAAAGAGGTCCATATACAAAGCAGGTTTGTGGAAGGTTTGTGTTGGGGAAGTAAAATTTTATTCTCTATACATTTGTGTCTTCAATATAAGCTTAACCTGGGGATTGGTGACTGCTTTATATCAAGTTCTCTTTTATTTTTTATTTGTATTTATTTATCTTTTTGAGAGAGGGAGAGCGAGAGAGAGAATCTTAAGCAGACTTCACACCCAGAGCAGAACCCAAAGTGGGACTCGATCTCATAACCGTTATATCATGACCTGAGCCAAAACTGAGAGTCAGACCCTTAACTGACTGAGGTACCCAGGAGCTCCTTAAGCTCTCTTTTAAATCATATAATTTTTCTCTCTTTTGTTCCTGTCACCTTCAGTTCCTTTATGGACATAACTAAATATGTAACTTTTTTAGCATGTCTTGGTTTGGTAGAAACTTTAAAACTAACGTAACCTTTGGCTTACCTAAATAAACATTTACTATGTTACCAAACAACCCTCCCCACCCCCTCACCCTCACTCTCCAATAATTTGGCCTTTGGAATTGCTGTTTGGTTGTTATAAAAACTGATCATTTTTTTTCTAGAAGAAAAAGCTCACAGAAGACTGCAAATTTATCTAGTTTTCTAGTTTCACTTAACATTTCTGTTTTCAAAATACAATGGGATAAAGATGGACTCCTTAAGGCACAGTTTTGAAAGAATGCTGAGAAATTCAGAAAGTACACAGTCTTAAAGTTCTCCAGGCTCTGAGTAATATGGTATAGGCATTAATTTTACATGTGAAATTGACACTCTTGTAAATAAAATTTCTTTTATCTACTTGTACAAAGGAAATGTATATCAAGTTGAAATTGCCAATTCCCTGTGTCTGCAAAGTAGTAATAGTCACCGGAGGGTAGAGTGAGGTGGAGAATAGTTTCCATTATTTATATGACTCCCAGTTGTTTAGCAAGATGCAGTTTCTAAAAATCTCTTTGCTGTAGGAATAATGTCAGGTGGACTCCATCATGATTTCAATCTCACTGCAGTTCTGGGAATCCATCAATAATGAGAGCTGAAAAATTCAGGAGACTCTGGCAAGGAATATAAAAGAACACATAATTTTCCTTTTTTTTCCATAAATGATGAATCAGTAAATGTATCCTTAAAATTGATTGGTTTAGATATGCAGGCCTAGGAAGTGCAGATTTCAGGCCATGATGTACAAGAACAAATAAAAAATGCTCCTTATTTTTTATACCAATTCTTATTTTGAACCCCTATACCGTCTGCTGGTGGACATCAAATCTTAATTTAATCATTTCAGGGGTACCTTCCCTCCTACATATTTCCCATGTATTGTACCTAAGTTGTAGAGGGCTTTTGGGGTCTCTGAGAGGATTTTTCTCATCCTTGATTATTGTCATTTATCCACTATGATTATTAGCTGAGATATACATTAATTTTCTCACTTTTAGTAATCAGTCCATCTGTGTCACTTTTTTAAATTTAACTTTTAGTTAGGTAACCTACAGTGCAATATTGGTTTCAGGGGTAGAATTCAGTTATTCATCCTTTACATACAACACCCATCACAACAAGTGCCCTCCTTAGTACCCATCACCTATCTACCCCGTCTCCCACATACCCCCCCTCTGTCAACTCATACTTTGTTCTCTATCACCAAGAGTCTCTTGTGGTTTGTTTCCCTGTCTTATCTTCCGCCATCTTCTTTATTCATTCATCAGTCAATGGATATTTGGGCTCTTTTCATAGTTTAGTTATTGCTGATAGCGCTGCTATGAACATTGGGGTGCATGTACCCCTTTGAATCTGTATTTTTGTAGCCTTTGGGGGTTGTATGTAAATGATGAATAACTTATTTCTACACCAGGGCACAGTACATAAGAGGCACTAAATAAGTACTTGATTGAATAAATGGATGAAAGGTTTTGTAAATTCTAATGAAATAAGCTTTGCAAATTCTAATTTTGTTGTTGAACCCTCAATCTTAAGTCTTTGCATTTGGTTTTAGGCTATATATATTTGTTGTTTGAACTCAATTCTGACCTGCCATCTTGCAATTCTAAGTAATATATTTGACCTACCCCACTTTTGCTCTGTCAGTCCTCTAAAAGCAATAACCCAAACCATGGGACCTTATGAATCTCTTATAATCTAACTGTTGGTAAAAGGTAAGATCAGATGAAGCCACAGAGCCCAGTATGTTACAAATGACTTTTAAGTTCTTGAAAACAGGTCTTTAGAGGTTGCTAAGGCAAAACAAGTTGTTTAAAACTTAACCATGATTGCATCATGGTTTTCTTTATTGTTTCTTCTGGGTGCTATAATATTGGCAGTGCTATTATATTAACCTTGTGATTAGGTTATCCAAATAATTTATGCCCAGTACAATTTGGAAAATGTTAGACATAGTTCTTTTGAGAGAGAGGGACCAGCTTATGAAACACTGTGCTCTTGTTGAATTCTGGGTAATGTTCTTGTTGTTGTTGAGTATACAGTGTTGGAAGAGGCTTTGGCTAACCTGCCATCTCTCTTTTCTTATTCCAAGTTCTATTTATAGATAAAACAAAAGCAATTCCCCGATAATATCAGCCTATATTTGTGTGTATCTGCACTGCTTCCTGCTACAGTTTGTATGGAGGAGTTAGAATGTGCGGAGAGGTGCAACAGCTCATTTTCTGGGTTTGTATCATTTAGCAGGCAGAGATTGTATTACACAGTGGTTTGTCGGGTTAGTGTTTAAAGGTCTCTCACATAAAAAAAATTTTTTTTAAAGAGGTGCCTGGGTGACTCAGTTGGTTAAGCTTCCAACTTCAGCTCAGGTCATGATCTCACGGTTCGTGGGTTCGAGCCCTGCGTTGGGCTCTGTGCTGACAGCTCAGAGCCTGGAGCCTGCTTTAGATTCTGTGTCTCCTTCTCTCTTTGCCCCTCCCCCGTTCATGCTCTGACTCGTTCTCTCAAACATAAACTTTAAAAAATAAAAATAAAGGTCTCCTGGCGGAAAATTCATTTGTTCCCTTATTTATTCATTCAACAAATATTTATTGAATACC
>CM053570.1:45818241-45837884 GCA_028646485.1 Cryptoprocta ferox | reverse complement strand
TTCCCACCAACAGTGTAGGAGGGTGCCCGTTTCTCCACATCCTCGTCAGCATCTATAGTCTCTTGAGTTGTTCATTTTAGCCACTCTGACTGGCGTGAGGTGGTATCTCAGTGTGGTTTTGATCTGTATTTCCCTGATGATGAATGATGCTGATTGTGTTACTTTTTAATAATTAGTTTAAATTAGGTGGTTATTACTTTGGAAAACTTAGTTGCATTTTAGCCAATTTGAAATGTATGTGTAACATTTTTTAAATGACAAAAATGCATAGGTCAATTTGTCAGATGCAGCTAAAAGCCTTATTATTGCTATGTGGAGATTAAAATTGCCAAAGAAGCTTCTGAAAAATACTGTTAGAGGCATTTACTCATTAAGAGGAACACATCTCCTTGACTACACATGTGAAGGAAAGATGGGATGCCCTAAAACTCAACTAGACACAGTAATCTTTTTCCCTAAGGCTTCTCATTAGATACATAATTCCAGGGGACTTATTGGTTTTAAGAGAAGTTATTTTACGAGTTATGCTGATATTAATTTTTTAACCCAAAGACCAGTATTTTGCTCAAATATTTTATGCAAAGAGCACAAATAATACTTTTGATGTCGCAAAACTTTTAACCTCTGAGTTGACTTTTACAGGAATATAAAACATTTTCAATTTTCATATAGAAGACTTTGTTCCTGTAGAACTGACTTCTTGACTTACACAAATGATTTAATGAAAATGAGTTGTCCTTAGTCACCTTTCAACTGATTGCTGTCTGCATATCCTTTTTTTTTTTTAGCAAATGCTTTTATAAAAGGATGTGAAATTTCAGACTTTTCTGATAACTTCAGATAACTTTATAGCCTTAGAGATAAACTAGGTCAGTCTTTTGCTGCATATATCAAAATATTTGCATCTAGTTATTTTCTTGAGGTCACAATGTTATGGCTATTCTCACATCCTAAAATGCATTCGGTCCCCTTATAAAACTTGAAGCAATAAAGTCTGTGTATTGCCACCTTCCGAGAAGTCCTGCTTATGGCTACTCCAGGAAATGAACTATCCCCTGACTCTGTGTATTAGTCAGCATAGGATGAAGTGGGCTGTGGTAGCAAACAACCCTCCAAATACCAATCTTGGTTCAACAAAGAGTTTTGTCTTTTTTTTTTTTTTTTTAACATTTGTGTATTTATTTTGAAAGCGAGAGACAGGGTGGGGGGAGGAGCAGAGAGATAGGAGAGAGAGAATCCCAAGCATGCTCTGTGCTGATGTGGGGCTTGATCTCACAGATTGCAAGATCATGACCTGAGCTGAAGTCAAGCATCTGAAGCTTAATCGACTGAGCCTCCAAGGTGCCCCAGGGTTTTGTCTTATTTATACAAAATCTGGGATATCTGGTAGACAGTGTCTTCCAAGTGATATAACTCAGTGATATAACTTGTTTCAAACTTCTCAACAGAAGGCTTGTCCCGCTAGAGAGGAAAACAGACTAGAAAATCCTGCATGGGATTTTCACCACCAGAGTCTGGAAGTGACACATGTCACTTCATAGCTCATTTATTAAAACTGTGGTCAGTTGCAAAGAGATGGAGAGGTATGTTCTCATAATGTTCTATTTTCTCAGGAAATAGAAAAAATATTGGATATTGGGAACACTAGTAATGCCTATCATACCTTGCATCTTTCTTCAGGATATTTCAATGATCTAGCATCTGATGTTGCAGTAAGAGTGATAGTTAAATGTTTTAACCACTATTATCACTGTTTCAGAACCCCCCTGTGAGGTTGTAGCAGGCTTCTCACACAGAGAGTCATGACACTGAGGATTTTCCTCCCAGGAAGCAACTTTATTCCTGCCGGCACCGCTCAGTTGGGTTTGTACTCAAAGAACTGAGCCCCAAAAGCCACATGTCATCGTTTTTTAAATGTATTTTTTACTTCTTTGTTTTCTGTATATGGTAACACACAAACATGCAGTCTGATTAAGTGGTCTCATGTTACAAGATCGTGAGGGATGTTGTCATGTAAGCGTATAGCCAAATTGCCTTAAGGTTTTTTTTTTTCTTTCTTTCCTTAGGGAGCGAACCCTATCAAAAGGTAACTGTTGTTTTATCCCATTCAACAGGGGATTCACTATAATCCATAGAGGCAAAGAGGAAAGAGAGTCCTGGGGGATTAGGTAGTTTACCAGAAAAGGAACTCAGAAATAAAATGGAGAAGTAAAGCAGCATTTACTGAAAATCTAGTATGAGCCAGTGTCTATGTAGAAATTTTACAAATGTTATCTGATTAAATATTTATAACTGACATATGGAGTTTTCTTAGACTTATTTTACATGTTAGGATACGAAGGCTTAGAGATTTAAGTAACTTCGTGGATCATAATCTGGAATTTGACCTCAGTGTGATTGACCTTGACCCCAGAGTTCAAGTATTCATGTATGAATTAATTCATTAATTTATTCAATAGTACTTATTGAACACATTCTGTGAGGCTGGAATTACGCAAGGAACCATATGTACGGCAATAAGTAAGAGAGATAAATTCCTATTTTTGTGGAGGGAACTAGACAATAAACAAGGAAAGAAGTAAATGAGCAAGATAAAAGGAGAGTGCTACAATTGTTGCGAAGGCAAAATGGAGAGTAATGGAGTGGAGAATAACTTGTGAATGAGAATCACTTCATTAGAGGTGTTCAGGAAAGGCTACTCTCAAAAGGTGATATCTGATCTCAAAGCTAGAGAATGAGAAAGAACCAGCTCCATAAAGATCCTAGGGAGATCAGAAAGACAAATGAACAGTTGGGACCAGTTCCTGCTGGGAAAGAGATAGGTAGGTGAGTGTGTGGAACTTAAATGGGTGTAATTGACTGAAGCACGCACAGCAAATAGGGCCGAGTGAGTGAGAAGAGGGTGCAATAGGCAGCGAGCGCCAGTTTGTTGGAGGAGGTCACTGAGAGGGTTTGACCCCTGCATGACCCTTAAGCTGGATCTGGGCATTGGGAGGCTCCTCCCCTCCTCCCTGGTCCTTGGAATGCATATTCTGCTGCTAATGTTCCCACAGTGGGAGACATTTTCAAGGGCACAGCCTCGAGCTACACGGTGTTGTTGAAATCAGGACTGTATATGTGACTGAACCCACTTAATGCTTCTTTATAAACTTCAAAGATTCTGGGCTGCGAGTGCGGAGATCCACCCATCTAATAAAAATGAGGACAACAAGCCTTCTAGGTAAGTTGCCTTCCTTGTGAAACCCGCTGCCCACCATTCTGAAGTGGCCTGCCTCTTTCTTCTCCTGTCTCTCCTTGCCCTCCATGTGCAGAGGCCAGCTTCAGATTTCACCCAGATGTCCCCAATTTGCAAACTGATACAGATCATGGATTGTGAGTTCGAGTTCTACTTTGGGTGGGCTCAAGCCCTGCTTTGGGTGAGCTTAAGCCTCTCTTGGGGTGAGCACAAGCCCCACAGGTGGTGGGCATGAATTCTGCATGGGGTGAGGATGAGCCCTGCTTTGGGTGAGCCCCACTTCTCTCTCTCTCTCTCTCTCTCTCTCTCTCTCTGCCCCTAGCTCACTTGCACCCTCTCTCTGTCTCAAAAAAATGTGAAGGAAAAGCTAGACAGGAGGGAGTCTATGAAGGGAGAAATGCTGGATTTTAAAATGGATTGGATAGGCTAGGGACTGGGTAAAAGAGAAGGAGGGAGTCAATGGGAGCTTCCAGATCTTGAATTTAAACGATTAGAAAATGTATCAAACTAGAAATCTTGAGGAGAGGGGTCAAGGAAACAAGAAAATGATATTATTAAGAAATGTGGCACATAAGAAATTATAGTAAAATAACAATGCTAAATGTAATGGTAGCTTTCTCTTTTTCTTTGAAAGTTTCACTTTATTATTTTTAAAATTATTATTATTAATTTGCCTATTTTTAAAATTCCAGTATAATTAACATACTGCAGTGTTATATTAGTTTCATGTGCATAATATAATGAATGATAGTATACCTTGTTACTTAGTGCTCATCATGATAAGTGCTCTCCTAATCCCCTTCATCTATTTCACCCATTTCCCAACCTCCCCACCATTGGTATCCATTTGTTTGTTCTCTATGGTTAAGAATCTGTTTTTTTATTTGTCTATTTTTTTCTTTTTTCATT
The DNA here is from genome assembly GCA_028646485.1 of Cryptoprocta ferox. Classification (NCBI taxonomy): domain Eukaryota; kingdom Metazoa; phylum Chordata; class Mammalia; order Carnivora; family Eupleridae; genus Cryptoprocta; species Cryptoprocta ferox. The sequence goes on along the minus strand of CM053570.1, from coordinate 45,833,740 downwards.
TGTTTTGGTTCTTAAATTCCACGTATGGGTGAAATCTTATGGCTTTTGTCTTTCTCTGACTGACTTATCTTGTTTAGCATTATACTATCTAGATTTTTGCTTTTAATGCTTGTGCTTTTGGTGTTATGTCTAAGGAACCATTGCCAAGACCAATATCAAGAAGCTTCTTTCCTGTGTTTTCTTCCAGGACATTTATGATGTCAGGTCTTATGTTTAAGCCTTTAACCCATTTCATGTAACCAACATTTATTGAACACATTATTTTTTAAGTACCATGCAAAGTCTATGGGTACAAATATGAGTAATATAGGATCCCTTTCATCAAGGGGTTTATGGTCTCATGAATAAGATACTCATTGTACATGGTAAGGATGAGATGCACACACAAATACTAGAGAGGTTTATGTTGAGTGAAAACTTCTGCAGGAGACGTGCCAAGGAGAAATTGAGGGATGAATGTGAGTGAGCTAACTGAAGAGAGATGGGAAAAAAACTGCATTAATAAGGCATTCAGGTGTAAGACAGATGGTACTTGACCTCCAACATCATACTTTCCCCCCAAACTTGTTAATTTCTTCCTTTCCCACAACCTTTAACTTCAAGCTGGAGGATACCATAATAGAAGTGATGATCTGTTTCATATTCCTAAGGTCCCAGGAGCAGTGAGCATGTATACGATTTCTAAGGTCAATGCTTTTTTAGTGTGATGTTAAAGCTGAGTCTTGGTGGAGGTCACTTGTGGGGAAGAGCACTGGGTGTTATATGAAAACCAACCTGACAATAAACTATAAAGTTTAAAAAAAAAAAAAAAAAGCTGAGAAGTCCAGTGACTTTGTCCCATGCTTCTCTGATCGCTGGCTTGCTGATTAGAGACTCTTATTATATAACCTCAATCCTGGACAGCATCAGGATTACTGCAGAGCTTTGGGCCTCAGATCATCTCAATGGTATTTAAAAACAAAGTTCCTTTTCCTGGAATCTTAAGATGTAGAAACTTTGAATAATGTTTATGTATATTTTTGAATAGCAAAAGTGACTGCAGTTCTTTCTTGAATTACATGGAAGTCTCCTCTTGCAATAAAAGTAATTGCTGATATTATCTGTGTGTTTTTTAAGGGCCCAGTTGTATTTCTGTGAATAATACAGTTTTTCTTTGGAAACATGCAACAGTTCTGGGAATGATATCAAGTGTAGTAAGCTGATGGTGTGGTGATCTAGAAAGTTTGTCTCTCTTGTTGTGTGTGGTTGATAAGCATTAAAGATACAAAACTCCTTCAAGGCTCTGTCAGGTCTTCCTGGAAGGCAAGATGCTGCTGCAATACTTGCAAAGAGGCCCTGTCTTAGTCTGTTTGGGCTACTTTAGCAGAGTACCATGGACTGAGTGGCTTACAAACAACAGAAATTCATTTCTCACAGTTCTGGAGGCTTGGGAGGGCCAAGATCAAGGCCTTGGTGGATTGGTGTCTGGTGAGAGCCTGCTTCTTAGTTCATAGATTTCTCACTCTGTCCTCATGTGGTGGAAGATGCATGAGACCTCCCTGAGACCTCTTTTATAAGGGCACAGATCCTATTAATGAAGCTTCTGTTCTCAGGCCATAATCATCTCCTAAAGGACCCATGTCCAGATACCATCACATTTGGGATTAGTTTCTACATATGAATTTCAGGGGATTACAGACACTTAGTCTGTAGCAGTCTTCTTTTCAAGTTCTTGGTCAGGGGTAGGCAGTGGGCTACAGGGTTTATATAATATCATTTACAGTTCTGTGCACATAGTGGGCTCCCAATAAATGTTTATTAAGTGACAAAAGGAAAGAATGAATGAAAGAAACTCCTATAAGTAGATTGGAGTGTATGTGTGTGCGCGCATGTGTTTTCAGTCACCTCTGAACTGATCTTTGTGCTTTTGCCTTTGTCTCCCACAGTCCATTCACATAAGCAGCCAGAGTGATCCTTCTACTTATGTTAAAATAGAAGTCAGATCATGTCCCTTCTTGGTTTAAAGCCTTTATCGCTTCCCATCTCACTCAGAGTAAAAGTCGAACTCCTAAAGCAATAAATAAGGCATCGCACAATCCGGCCTTTGTTACCACTCTCCCTTCATCTAATCTGACCTTCACTTCACTCACTCATCTCCAGCCACACTGGCCTCCTCGCGGATTCTCACAGATCCTTGGCAGGCTTGTCCCTCAGGGTCTTTACATTTGCTCTTCAATCTGCTTGAAATGCTCTTCCCACTTAAATATATAAAGACTCCCTCTTTCTTTTCAGTCTTTGCTGAGATGTCATCTCCTCCATGAGGGCTTTCTTGGCCATTTTATTTAAAATTACAGCCTGCCCCTCTCCCCAACCCCTACCCACTTCCTATCCCTTTAATTATCATCTAACACATTATATATTTACTTGTATTAATTTTGTTTATTGTCTTCCTCTTCCAAGGCATCTCTCCAACCTAATAAAATATAAACTCTGAGGGCAGGGGTTTTAACATATTGTTACTCACTAATTCTTCTTTGCTCAGAATATATACATGGCACATAGTAGGACCTCAAGAAATACTGGTTCAATGAATGACAAAATCAATATGTATGTGGTCTTTAATAATATTTTATTTAAGAAATTTTTTATTGTTTATTTTTGAGAGAGAGAAGGAGAGAAAGAGAGAGAGAGAGAGAGAGAGAGAGAGAGAGAACATGAGCGGGGGAGGGGCAGAGAGAGAGAGGAAGACACAGAATCTGAAGCAGGCTCCAGGCTGTAAGCTGTCAGCACAGAGCCTGACGCGGGGCTCGAGCTCACAAACTGTGAGATCATGACCTGAGCTGAAGTCAGATGCTTAACTGACTGAGCCACCCAGGTGCCCCTTTAATAATATTTTTAGATGTTCATAAGCAAAGCTTCTGTCTGAGGCTTTTATTTTCTGTGTCTTCTTCAAAGCTTGGCACAGAACAAAATAAAGGAGGAAAGAAGCAGAATTCAGGTGAGTCAGTGTTCAGCTGAGTGGTTTAAATTTGACCAACTAAGTAATGGAATGAAGGTCAGAAAAGGAACCAGACAGAGGAAGTGAAGGGGTAAGGAGTGGGTGTGTGTCAGGAGAGAAGAGATTTCTAACACATTTGGTGTGGCAGAAGGCAGTGGGAAGGACAGGGACTCAAGTGTGAGAAATTCCTGTTCTCAAGTTCTGGCTATATTGCTCAATATCTGTGTGACTTTGGGCAAGCTCCTTGACTTTCTGAGGCTCCTACCTGTAAAACAATACAAACGCTACTTTGCAAGGTTGTTGTGAGGATTATTTAAGGCAATATAAATAAAAAGAGTGGAACAAAGTAGGTTTCAACAAATGTTCTCGTCTTTCCCTGAAAACTCTCCCTCCTGGCTCCCACCTCCTTTGATTGAATTAATATCTATTCATTCCTTGTTGTTTTCTTTAAACTCTGCCCACAATCTTAACTCTAATTCCCGGTAGTTACCAAACTTGGTTGTGCCCTGAATGACAAAGTAATTGGTTTCAAGAGTGACCTTAGAATTCACCCCCTAAAGTGAGATTCTGAGATTGTATGGTCACAAATAAACTTCCTTTCAGGGAAAGTGGTAAAGGAAAAGTTAAAGTGCCCTAATGTCTACCTCTGAAATGAGGATAAAATCAGAAGGGCTCAGAAGCAGCTTTAAAGGGCTCCCCAACTTCTTTAGTCACAGGACAGAAAAGACTCAGGACCAGGCTGGAGTCTGGTAGCGAGGAGGTGTGGGAGAGAGGTGTGTGATGTTCCTTTCACGGTGGGTACCAAGCAGGGAAATGTTTGTGCCTTCTTTACATGCTGCCAGAGGGCATCTCTTGTGAAGCATGTTGGCAAGATAGCTCTCCATTTGCCTTTTTCTCACAGCATGTGTACTAGACCTTCGTACACATGTGGCTATGCCAGCAGTGTCAGAATCTTTGCATGAGCCCATAAACATGGGTTTCCCTTCACCAACGCTGATCCCAGACATGTATCATTCTCCAGGGAGACCTGACAATCTGGTGATGTATTGATCACATCAAAGTTCTTTCAACACTGCAGAGGCCGTGCTTTGTTCCCATCAGTATAGACACGTGTTCTGGGTACAGATTTGTCCCCCTGCCCACAGTGGTTCTGTCGGCACCAGTGGTCATAGACTTACAGAGAGTGCTGTATTATCTATCACCAGGCTGTCCCACAAAGCATTTCCTCTACCACTGGGGCATATTTTACATCAAGGAAAGGGCAGTAATAGGTTCATGCCCACAACATTCACTGATTTGCTTTACTCCAGAAAGCTGGGAGCAGTCACACAGTACCAGCTTTGAGATGACACCCTGTAAGGTTGCGTGCTGTCATACAGATTGTGGTGTATACCTTAAGCCATCAACCCACATGTGTTAGTCTCCCCCTTAGTCAGAATATGAAGCTCTGGGATACAAAGAGAGATTAGAACTTCTTACTTTCATTATTTAAATTTTTTTATCAGCAAAAATGGCTTTGTTTGCATACAGCAGAGAATTGCAATGATGGACAAGCAAGCTATGGCAAAACCATAGGCAAATCTCCCAAACAAAGGAGAGGAATGCACTTTTATAGAGAAAAGGGGGAGTTGGGAAGGCTGTTTTAAACCAAAAGTCCATTGGAGTAAACTTGGAGTTCTAAATATGGTGGTTTTTCATTAGCTATGTTGTGGTTGTCTCTCATTGGCTGGGCTGTTGCTAAGTGAGAAGGAAAGACTTTCTTCTTCCTGCTGGGTTAGTAAAGAAGCTTCTATGTCCAACGTGCTTCTCTTCCTGTTGGGTCTGTAGTTGATGAGTGGAAGAACATGAATGCATCCCCTGCCAGCCTGTCTACTGTATTCTAAATGAGATTCCCTTTTATTAGTTTTCCAGAGTTTCAACCATTCTGGGGGCTGGAAGTCCAAGGTCACCATGATGCCAGCATAGCTGGGTTTTGGTGAATTTCCTCTTCTTAGTTTACAGATGACCACCTTCTTACAGGTGGAGAGAGGAACAATTTTTATTGAAAGAGAGAGAGAAAGTGGGGGGGGGGAGCAAGTGAGGGAGGGGCAGAGAGAGATTGGGATACAGAGAGAGAGAAGCAGAGCTCACCCGAAGCAGGGCTTGTGCTCACTGGATTGTGACACTTGAACTCACGGATGGTGAGATCATGACCTGAGCTAAAGTCAGATGCTTAACGACTGAGCCACCCCAATGCCCCAAGAGAAATATTTTCGTTTATGCCAAATAACATATTGAAGCTATTTTTGCCTCTTATACATGTGTTCTTGGGCTTGGTAGATTTGGAAGTCTAAGTGCCCAAGAGAGCAATGCTTTCATCAGGGAAACTAGTCATGGTTCTGAAGAACTGAAAGTTGAGACTGCACTGTGGGCTATTCTGGGCATCTCATACCACTGAAGCATCAGACAGAGAAAGGGGTTACTGTTTGCCAGCAGGACTGAGCCCAAGGAAAAAATGGGTTGTTGCTCCATGATCAGGGTAAGGAGGACTATGCCTGGGACCTAGGCAATTTGTTAGGACATCCTTTAGTACTCTCTTGTTCAATAGTTCTGGTCAATGGTACACTTTGGCAACTCAGTAAAGATTGAATCAATAAGGACTCAGGTCCTATAGAAATGAAGAGGGTAAGGTAAACAACTCGGTTGTAGAGAAAGGCAGTTGTGGTTATCAGCTGAAGCTTTGTAGGTATTTATAAAGCCAGTGAACATAGCACCTAAATTGCATGTTAATTAATTGTTGCTGCTTTCCCCTGCTGCCTAGTATTTAGAGTTCTGGTCATACCTAATGTTTTATACTTTAGGTGGGATTATGGCCTCACTCTGCACTAAAGTAATAGCTAATGATTTATTTGTCATCTATATTAGGGACACAGATTTTTTTCCACCAGATAGATGATCAGAATGGATGTTGAGGAGCAAAATGAGTAGACTGTAATGAATATCTTCTGCTGCCCCTCCAGATCACTTCTTACCTTTGCCTCCTGCTCAGGTGCTTGAGGCTGACTTTTATGGACAGGATCTACTGGGTCCCTTTGCCCTCTGCCTTCCAGTTGGGTTCTGCCAATGGGAGATACTAATGAGGTATTGGAAAAAGGGAGGAGAGTGATGTCAGTGTGTTTACTGCCTAGCTCGCTGCCTGCTGTGTTACACTGGGTTGGCTACTTTCCTCTGAGCTCTCTGGTTCTGGTAATGGCCACATCTTTTGTCTCTCAGGTCTAGGGTTAGAAAGGAGTCTTGCCTTTGAGAACACTGGGCGCTTCTTTGTTGCCTTCTCTAAAGTCTGCCCACTCATTTGTAAATACTCCTTTTGCTAAACCCTGCTGGATCCTCAAAGGCTACAATTATTATTTTCATTTAACACTTCAGGAAACTAAGAATGAGAAAGCCCAGGTAATTTGCACAAGTTTTCAAAAATAGTGAGCTGTGGAAATAAGTAATTGTGGAACTAGGATTTGCATCCAGGTGACTACAACCTGATGCTAAATAAATGGTATCCATCCTGATTAGTGCAGCCCATATTGTCAACCAGGAGAAAAGTTTGAAAAGATAATTTATTGGCATTCAAAATCTCACTTTAAAGTTTATTTATTTATTTTGAGAGAGAGAGAGAGAGAAAGAGAAAGCACAAGTGCAAGTGGGGGGAGGGGGGAGAGGGAGAGAGAGAGAGAGAGAGAGAAAGAGAGAGAATCCCAAGCAGACTCCGTGATGTCAGCTGGGAGCCAAGCCAGACATGGGGCTGGAGAACCGTGATATCATGAGCTGAGTGAGTCTGACTTGGCTCCCAGCTGACAGCGCGGAGTAAATTGCTTGGGATTCTCTCCCTCTTTCTCTGCCCCTTCCCCACTCATGTTTCTCTCTCTCTTTCTCTCTCAAAATAAATAAATAAACTTAAAAAAAATCTCACATTTTACATAAAGATGGCAGTGGGGAGACTTGAAATATATCTGCAAAGAAAAAAAATGGCCAAATTTGAATATATCAAGCAGATGTTCTATTTCTAATATGGTTTACAGAACACCGCCTTATTCATCTATTCCAAAAAGACCCCTGCTGGTTTTGTAATGTGTGATCTTTACTTTTTCCTTGGTCTGAGGTTGCTGTCTTTGGTTATGAGGCCACAGGTTGATGGATTGATGGTGGTGGTGATGTAGACAGAGGTGTTTGACCTAAGGCTTTTATTGTGGTTGCATTATGTTTTAAGGTGGAAAATAATGCCATCTATAATGGATGTGAGACAAGTGAGCGGGAGCCTGGAATGGTGGCCCATACGAGGAAGCTGAGTCCAGTCTGGAAGCCAGAGGAGATAAGGGAAATGGGAACAAGGGAAACAGCTCTATCATTTATGCTTGGCTTTGAGACCTTTCTGAAAAGTTCATCAAGAATTAATAGGGAATGGAAACACGGAAACACCGTGGATATAAGACAAAAAAAATGGATTTAAATTTGGAAAGACTTAGAAGTGAAAATAACAAAGAAATCTAAGAGAGTCCATTAAATCAGTATCAGTCTGTGCCTCCTGCTGGAGAAAGGGGAAATTGAATGGAACCTGCAGAAATGGAATTAGTATAAGACCAGGATTGTAAATACTTAATGTGTGAAAATTTTGAGAAAAATGCACACATGCTGGATTGTAGCACCAAGGGAGTTAAAGATAAACCTGAATATATTTGCATCTAATTGGGTTAATGTGGCACTTTTGCTGATCATGTCATTAGAGAGTGTGACAGAAGTATGTGGGTCTCACTTTGAGCTCTACCCTGCATGATGGGACACAGTATGGATGGAGGCTTACAGAAGTGGATTAGCATTTGGTAGTGCAGAGTAGAAAACCACAAGGCACATAAAACAGAAAGCCAAGTGTTACTTCCATTGTTCCATTTATTCAAAGGATCAATGTTCTGTATAGAACTTGTTGGTGTGACTTGTCATGCATTTCTGCCCAGAGTCACACATACACAAACAATCATGGAGGCTTTGTTGGCTTGTGCTCTGTATCTGGCGTTGGGATCAGAATTGGCCCTTCTGTTCCTGGCACCAGGAGGAATTAACTTGCCTCACCTTCTTGACCCAGACCAGGCTCCAGATGGAAGAGAAATATGGATCAGGGAGGGAAGAGAAATACGCAGACACCCAGGCTCCTAAGATTGTGAGATATGATAAGAGAAACAGAGAAAAACACCCAGCTTGCTTAGGATTGCACTTAGGCAAATTTAATGACTAACCGTAGATCAGACAATGGTAGTATATATATTTCCCTCGTGGAGAAGTCTCACCTGAGGGGAGAACATTCTGCCCAGGACCCTCACTGGGGACTCCAACTGGGCTGTCCACCATGGGGCTTTCCCAACCAGAAGGTTGGATGTTGGGAGTACCTGATTTGACCTATTAACCTTTCTTTGTTCTCGTCTATACGTCTCTCCCTCTTTATGTTTACTATAATTGTTCAATTCCTTATATTCCCTTTCCCTTATAATTAATAAAGATTTCCTCCATGAAAATATAAAATGCAGCTATCATGAATTATTATTATTCAGAACAGTCAAAACAAATGAGCAACAATTAAGAGCAAGCTTAACTTTTCTCAGTAATAAGTGAGATGCCAAAGGAGACAAAGTACTCTCTGAAATGTGAACATTAAATGGGAGCCAGGGTTAGGAAAAACAAGGAGAAGGAGATATAGATACATGCATTAATGATATGTTAATGACCCTGACAGAGAAGAATAGTTGGAACATATACACATTATATATGTATTTATTTACTTATAATTTTACATATACAATTTTTTCCATTTGTATTTGTTTGAATGTGGAGTACAATTGAGGGCAGGTCCAGCTAATATGAAAAATGACATAGCATGTATTCTATAGAAAGTGAGAATGTGGGTACTGTGAATTTGGCACTCTATCTTTTGGGTGATAGAAATGGAAGAAAGAGGCAAGAAGAGGGGTCCAAGCCAGGTCAGGCAGATGGGTTAGCAGAGGTGTGGCTCCAGGGTAAGCATTAGGATCCTGGGTTGGAACCAGGTCTGTCAAAATGAGCAAAGAATAAAATCTAAAGAAGCAAAGTGAGAACAATATCTCTGGGGTCTGCATATAAAAGAAGGTCCATAAAACAAAGCACCTGGATCATGACTGTTGTGTCTAGAACAGTGGTTGTCTGTATGTCAGTTTTTAAGCACCTTTGTTGTGGGAGTAGATCAGAGGTAGGAAGGTTTGCTGCTCCTCAGTGATGGGGTTTTGTAGATTATTATGGCTGGTGGTTACAGGAGGAAGAAAAACCAAGGAAGTGAGCCCTCTGTGAAGCCTGCAGAGTTTTAAGTACTTCTATTTTAAGGTCATAAGTTTTATTGGCTTCGATAATTTTTGTTTTGTTAAAATCTTTTTTTTAAATGTTCATTTTTCTTTTAGAGAGGGAGAGAGAGAGAGCTGGAGTGAGGCAGAAAGAGAGGGAGAAAGAGAGAGTCCCAAGCAGGCTCCGCACAGTTAGCACAGAGCCCAAATTGGGGCTCGAACTCATGAATCGTGAGATCATGACCTGAGCCTAAATCAAGAGTCAGACATTTAACCGACTGAGCCACCCACGCAGCTTAGGTAATTTTTATAATAAGTATAAACTCGAGTTTACTAGTAACCATCTGAATTTTAAAATCTACCCATTCTTTGACTAAGAAATTTCACCCTAAGAATTTATGTTAATGAAATGCTCATTCATTTAGCCAATATTTATTGAGAGCCTATTATGCATTGGGCACTGGGGAATATATCAGTAAAGACAACTAGGTTCCCAGTCCTCATGGAGCTTTCATGGTATAGGGGGTGGACAGACAATAAACAATGAACAAAACAAAAAGTAAATGATTTAGTATGTTTGAAGGTAATCAATGCTATAGGGAAGTAGAGTGGGGTTAAGTGTAGGCTGTGGGGAGAAGTTTGTTAAAAGCTTTTAGTGAAAGCGCATTGAGCTGTTTCCAAGTCCAAAGGCTTCCAAGTCTTTGACGAAAGACTTACAAGAGATAAGATAGTGAGGCATGTGGATATCTGCTAAGAGAAGAGTATCCCAGGAAAAAGCAAAAGCCAAACAATAAATGCAGAACTGTCAGGCAGGAGCTTCCTGGCATGTTTGAGGAACAGCATGGAGGCTGGAGTGCTGCAGTTGAGTGAGGAAGGTGGAGGGGTGCAGGGAATGAAGAGAGGAAGAGAGGCCACGGTTAAGAGATCAGAGATGCAAGAAACACAGAGGAAGTCATTTGAAAAGTCCTGAGACCTCAATTCGGTTGGAAGGAAGGAAATAAGATTAAAGAAGACAAACTAGAATTAAAAACTATAAGTTCCTCAAAAGAATGTAGTCAATTTTTATTTCCAAAATGTGGATCAATATATATATATTGATATATATATCATCACATATATATATATATAGATCAATCTATATCTATATATATAGATCATCATATATATATAGATCAATCTATATCTATATAAATATAATATAGATATAAGTAGAAACATAGATATAGATCGATCGATCGATCGATCCCACACTTAAAGTGTCCACACATCCCCATGCACACACACAGAGTGGTACCATATTGTGAAAGAGAGCTTGTTACCTCTGAGAAGTATGGATTTAATATTGTGATTAATGTGATTAGAAAGACAAAGAAAGGAAGAGAAAGGCACAAGTTTAGCTCAGCTCTAAAAACTGGAATTCATTCTTTAAAGCTTTACCTTCTCTGACATACTAAAATATATGGAAATTTAAGCACATTTTAATTTAAGGCCTTATAAGGGAAGTGTATGTAATAAAAAAGCCAAGTGATCAGCCTTGAAAACCAAAGTGTAGATAAAAATCACATTCATGATTTCTCAGCATGAGGCTCTGTAAATACATTATTGATGTATCAAAAGTTCTCTTTTGGAAGTTTGACGTGGTCAAAAGTGTGGATTGTGGAGTCAAATACAATTTAATTTAAATCTGACTTAACTATCTGCCCTTTGGCAAGTTACTTTATCTCTCTGGGCCTCAACTTCTTCATCTGTAATATGGTGATGATATCTACTTTTTTATGGTTGTTATGAGTATTATATAATTTATTGCACACAGTGGGCATTCAACGAATGATATTTCATTAAAATTATTTTCTGTCTCCTTGTATGCCTTTCTAAACTCTATGAAGTTTATGCACACTGAATTCTACAAGATTTTTCCTTTTTTTTTACTTACATTATTTCTACTGCTCTCCCTTAGATTATCTCTTTCATACAGATGAAATGACTTTAATATCACAGGAAAGAGAAATGGCTCTAAGTAGAAGTTGAATGTATGATTCTTTATTGTCAACAACAAGAGCTTGGCTTGGCATTAATTTTAGCTAAATCTACATTTAGGATACATGTTCCAAAGTTTAAAAGACAAATATAAATGATTTCACTAAAAAAAAAAAAAAAACCTCATTAGCCAGAAATTAACTCATTATGTTAGCTTGAATAAGATGTATTTCTCCTGTGGTCATCATATATACCTAGTTTCAAATTGAAATACACATATGAGACACATGGATAATAGAAGTCAAACAGGTATGCACAGGCCATGATAAAATTGCTTTGCAGTTTAGATGTCTGAATATCTAGTCTAAAAATGCGTTCATTTCATGTTTTATAACTCAGGAGTCTGGGTAACATTTGTTCAAAAGATTCAAAGATTTAAAAAACAGACTTTGGGGGTGCCTGGGTGGCTCAGTCGGTTAAGAGTCCGACTTTGGCTCAGGTCAGGATTCACGGTTTGTGAGTTCGAGCCCCGCATTGGGCTCTGTGCTGACAGCTCGGAGCCTGGAGCCTGCTTCAGATTCTGTGTCTCCCTCTCTCTCTCTGCCCCTCCCCTGCTTGCACTCTGCCTCTTTCTCAAAATAAAAAAAAAAGCATTAAAAAAAAACAACAACAAAAAAACAGACTTTGTATACTTTTTACTTTTCCCCAAACACTAACTAGTTTTCATTGATCTTGAACTGTTGCACTTTATGTGGTTGCTAGTCTATTAATCTCTAGGTATTTTATAGAGTAAAAAATGTTAGAAAATATTATCTTTATTCTGTAACTTCTTTTTTTATATATACCATGGATTTTAGCTCATGGTACTTTGGGAGTTTTCAAAAAATTCTTCACAACGTATTCCCTGAATGTAAATAATAATGTTTATTATTAAACATTATTAAATAATGAATGCCTATATTCATTCTGAAACAGTTATGAAAATTTACCACGTGCTGGGCATGATTCTTAGTGCTAAAGTTTAGTAGTGAATAAAATAACGCTTCTATATTACATGCTTCATAATAAATTGTAGAACTTTGTGGTTTGATAGCTGTGAGAGGATGTAAAAGATATAGCCAAATCCACTGATTTTATGACCAAATAGGCTTATGTCAGAAAGCTAACTTCCCCTTAAACCTAAGGAACAGGATTAATGTCCAAATACTAACTAGTAGTTGTTTGATGATTTCTACTACAACGTCTTATCACCAGTTCTGGCAATGAATGTAGAAGAATATCAAACATCTTTGTATATTTACCTTAGGATCTTGTGCCTTTCCTGGGGCATAACAAAAGGGTTAAACTTCAGATGTTTATGTTTAGGGAAGCTTTGCAATTTGTTATTTTTGTTATGGTTTTTACCCATCTGTCCTAAAATCTGTTCACACATTCCAGACGAATTACCATGACAAGAAACACCTTTGTTGATGATATACGTGATGCAGAGGACAAATTCTGAGTCATTTTGGATGTCTGCTATCTAATATTGTTAACATTGAGCTTAATTTATTCTGGGTATTTAGTTGGCTGTCCCTTGTTGATTAAATTTTTAGAGTCTGCAATTTACATTGTCATTAAAATGCCCATATTGTGAGACGGACCTTCAGCCTTCTGAATGAAGCAATTCAAAGTTAAATTGGTCAAGGGGTACCCTTTCCTTCAAGTGTCCTGAACTACCTTCCAGGAAATTGAATTTAAAAGAGAATTCTGGGTGACTTAATTTTTAATAATCTAACACATTAGTAATCATCTCTGGTTCCTTCTTTTTGTCCTCTGAGGAATAGATTTGGCAGAGAAGGACGAAGCCAACTGAGTGCTTCAGCACTACAGTGTAGGAAGCAAGCAAAAGCCAAGAGAACTACTATTTCACCATTTAATATAGTTTCATGGATAAATATGAGATGCTAGAAAACTGATATTTATGTCCCTGAAGGCAGTGGATGATTTAAATTTACTGCCTACTTGAACTCACTTTTAGTCATATTATATTAGGAAACAGTTGAGACATGCATCAACCTTTATTAATATACAATGAAGCAAGTAGCACTTCCTTTCTAAAACTCCATTACAGCAACATTATGGCAACATTAGTAAACCTGCCTATGGGAATACGTTGTCACTTGGCATTGATTGGGGTCATCAAATTAATCTTTAAAAATTTTTTAAAGTTTATTTATTTTGAGAGAGAGAGAGCATGAACAGGGGAGGGGCAGAAAGAGAGGGAGAGAGAGAATCCCAAGCAGGCTCCACACTATCAGCATGGAGTCCCATGTGAGGCTCAAACTCATTAACCATGAGATCATGACCTGAGCCGAAACCAAGAGCCAGAGGCTAAAACCATCTGAGCCACCAGGTGCCCCAGGCATCAAAATAATCTTCTGGGAAAGGTGAATTAGTGTTGTAGACTAATTCAAATGAAAGAAAACTTTGTCCAGCACTAGTCCCCAGATTCTCACTTTCTTTGTTGACCTTGACCACCCTTCCCGTGCCTGAATGCCGTACATGATTGAAACTACACTTACAGGAGCAATGGATCTGATCACTGCAAGGTGGGCATCTCTTCACCATGATACAGAAGTCTCTTTCTGTGACTTTCTTATTAATAGAAGCTAAAGGAGCTTCCAAGCCAGAAGCTAACAATTTAGCCCTTTGCCTGTAATGATGCAAAAAAATGTATCAGTGTTGTTCGATATTAACTTTTAAAAAGGCATTTTTCTTTAATCTACATAAAGAAAACCTCTTTATGTAGGGTGAAATTCCCAACCTCTTTCTCTAGGGTGAAATTTCAGAGAATGATATTCATGCCCCATGCTCTAGAGACATGTTTATTTCCTCATTGCAGAAATTAAAGGGAAAAAAGTTAATTGTAAACGGGGATGCTGCCAGGGAATGTGTGCTGGAGGCATACTTAGAATGGGAAAGTGAGCATTTCTAGGTGGTCTGATGTATATTCTCAAGATTTCTTTTATATGAATTTGTTTAGTAGTTTTTGTTTGTCACCTTCCTTTTATTGTCATTGTATGTATTTGGAGTGGAGGAAGCTGGCTGTGGGTTTATAGACAGTAATTAGTCCTCTACAGATATGTAACTACTTCCTTAATAAAGATAACTAATTAATTCAGCATAAATTATAGCATCCTGCTAAGTGCCAGACACTGTTCCAGCTTCTGGGAAATATATCTGTGAGCAAGGCAAAGCCTTGTTGGCATGTACATAAAATCTAGGGGTGAGGCAGACATATGAAAGAGCAATTATGAAACAGTGTTAGTGCTATAAAAGGTAAAAACAAAAGGGTCCCTGAGGGCCTACAGGAAGGAACACATCCTCAGTCTTGGGTGGTGGAGGGGGTGAGTGAGGGAAGTCTTCCTGGAATGAGGAGTGCAAAACAATTATCTAACAGGTTAACATCTATGACTTAATAGGCAGAGGTTCTTCTGTGAAATTAAATTTGAGCAGATAACATAAGATAGTATTTACTTTCCAATTTGAAGTGATTCTCACTATCCACTGAAATGATTTGCTAAAAGTCTTTTAAGAAATAAATAATAGTAGTTTTTATCCAATACTCCATTACTTTGAGTCTGTCCTTAGGAAATAATGTAAAATATGAAATGGTTTAAAGGCTTGAATATCTTAATGATAGTGTTTATTATAATGAAGAAATATTGGAAACAAAGTAAATGTTTATCAATAAAATAATGTTCATTAATTAAATTTTGTTGCATCCATGCTATTATTAGCATGGTTATGAAAACATGAAAAGTAGCTTTTTTGCATGTCATAGGAAGTAGAAATGGGGGGAAGAGACTACAGAAAGACAAGAAAGAAAAAGACAGGAAAACCCAGGAAAAAGCAAAGTATTTGAGCCAGAAGCAATCTAGGGTTTCTCTGAACATCAAAACTATTTGTTCATCTTAAATAGTGATTTTCAAAACTGATTTTTGGAAGGGAAATATTTTTGATGAAAAATTATATCTTCTGTGGACTGCTCATATATAAAACATATATAAAACAGTATTTAATTAATAATAACTTATTTGAAAATTTCAAATTTTTAGCACTTACTTAAAATAACTGATTAATGAGAATAATGAGACAGTTTGGATGAGCTCAATAACCTGAAATTGGGTTTATGGATAACTGTTACCATCTTCTGTTTATTTCTTCTTTT
>CM053570.1:45793354-45817741 GCA_028646485.1 Cryptoprocta ferox | reverse complement strand
CAGCTGCTATGGAAAACAGTGTGGAGGTTCCTCAAAAAACTATCAATAAAACACTCGTATGACCCAGCAATAGCACTGCTGGGGATCTACCCAAGGGACACAGAAGTGCTGATGCATTGGGGCACATGTACCCCAATGTTCATAGCGGCACTTTCAACAATAGCCAAATCATGGAAAGAGCCTAAATGTCCATCAACGGATGAATGGATCAAGAAGATGTGGTTTATCTATACAATGGAATACTACATGGCAATGAGAAAGAATGAAATCTGGCCATTCGTGGCAACGTGGATAGACCTTGAGGGTGTCATGCTAAGTGAAATAATTCAGGCAGAGAAGGACAGATACCATATGTTTTCACTCATAAGTCTAACAGGAGAAACTTAACAGAGGACCATAGGGAGGGGAAGGGGAGAAAAAGAGTTAAGGAGAGGGAGGAAGGCAAATCATGAGAGACTTGAATACTGAAAACAAACTGAGGGCTGAAGAGGGAGGGGGAAAGGGGAAAGAGTTAATTAAGTTAATTAATGGGGGAACGGGCAAGATGGCGGAGAAGCAGGGAGCTCTGCAATCCGTGCACGCCCATATGGATTGAACTGAGAAGGACTGAAGGGATAAAACTTGGATTTGCAAGTGGGGGAAAGAAGAAACAGATGCCAGAAAGAAGACAACCTCAAAGATGCCTGAGTGAGTGACTGTGATCTGGGAAATTAGGGGACGGGCATGTCCCGGTGGTAAAGGGGAAAGGAGCCCCCGAGCCCAACACAGGGAGAGTGACCCGGTTTTAATTTTGTAAATATTTTTTTAAAGTTTGTTTATTTTTGAGAGAGAGAGAGAGAGAGAAACAGAGCGTGAGCGGGGGAGGAGCAGAGAGAGAGGGAGACACAGAATCTGATGTAGGCTTCAGACTCAGAGCTGTCAGCACAGAGCCCAACATGGAGCTCAAACTCACAAATAGTGAGATCATGACCTGAGCTGAAGTTGGATCCTTAACCAAGTGAGCCACCCAGGCACTTCGGAAATAAGCTATTTTTGAGAAGGAGGGTGCAAGTGTAAAATTTTGGTTCCTAAAGCAAGCTTAGCAGATATCTGAGAGAAAACATAGAAGAGAAAGAGTTAAATAAAAAAAATGAGGGGCTCATGGGTAGCTCAGTGGGTTGAGCATCTGACTCTTGATTTTGGCTCAGGTCATGATCCCAGGGTCATGGGATTGAGCCTTGTGTTGGGCACCATGCTGAGCATGAAGCCTGCTTAAGATTCTCTCTCTCTCATTCTCTCTCCCTCTGCCCCAGCTTGTTCTCTCTCTCTCTCTTTCTCTCTCTAAGAAAAAGGAAGAAAGAAGGAAGGAAAAAGAAAAAATAAAGAAATAGAGAAAGAAAATGATATGTTTTTGCAACACGCTGCACTTGGAATTTGCTCATTCTATGTGGTAGATGATAGATTCTCCCTTCTGGTATCCTCCAAGTAAACAAATACTTTTTTCAGAGATTTTAAATGTCTGGCCTCAGCTCAGAATATTCTCACTGATGCCTACATTTATGGTCCTTTAGTTTTCCAGAGTAATTTGAATAAAAACAAGAATCAATATATTTTGCAAGAGCTATGTACGATAAAGGCAATGTGATGTTTTAACCTGTATCAAATGTATGCATTTTTTAAAAAAATATTTTTTAATTTCAAACAAACCCCTACCATCTAGTACAGCATTACCAGGTATTTCCCCATCGTCAAACTTTCTCCAAATATAATATGGTTGTTACTTATATTTTTTGATAGTGGTTTAGAAAATATTTTATTTTATTTTATTATTTTATTTTATTTTTATTTTTATTTATTTTATTTTACTTTAGTACACTCCACACCCAGTATGGAGCACAATGCAAGGCTTGAACTCACTGGCCTGAGATCAAGACCTGAGCTGAGATCAAGAGTCCAATGTTTAACTGGACCAGGTGCCCTTAGGGAACATTTTAGAAGAGAGGGTAAAACCCAGGGAGTTTCTTCATGCTTATGGAATCTTATGATATTTCACTCAATAAACACTTGTGACTCCCAGGGAGTTGAAAAATTAAAAAAATCAAAGTTAGAAACATGTTATTTGAAACTATTTATATGTATAAATACAGACAAAATATCCATATGCATGACTTCATTTTGAGATAATTTCAAAAGTCTAAGATTGAGCCCTCTTATACATGTGAGGCTCAGAGTACTCCCCCTCTTATAGCTCTTCCCTGGTAATAGAATTTTCCCTAAAGCACTGGGGATCAGGGTTTTATTCTACATATTGACACCTGGATCTCTCACCCATGTCCACATGCACGCTAAAATTAAATAAATTCTATATATCACTTAACAGAAAGATGAAAAACATTCTAGGACAATAGATGTGGAGGTGGTTACATTTGATAGGTAAGTCTAAGCAGTACAGTAATATCATTTTTAATCCTGGGACAGCTGTATTTCCAGAGATCAGGTGCTTGAGTGGGAACCCAATAATTTATTAGATTGAAACCATCCAAATTCTTTGACATAACTATGAACAGCACTTTATATATTTTATACTTGCATTTTTCTAAGTATTCCAAAATTTCCTGGACAGATTATTATTTAAATTTTAGATTAAAAGGAGAAAAAAGAAGTTAAATTGTCTAAGAAAGGTACAGTTTAGAACCTTCTAAAAATCTGACATGACTCATTTCTTTGCTAGGTCTGAAGTAATTTTTAGGAAGAGAGAGCAAGTGAAGATTTTTCTACTGTTTTTTTTTTCTACAACCCCAAAAGCATTAAATAATATTTAGATAACATCTGCACTACTTCTCTGCCCTTTGGTGGTTAGCTTTCTATATCAAATGCCTGAGAAAGTTTGGAATCCTCAAGATAAAAAGCAGATGTGGATTTGTCTGCAACCCATTACCAAGCCTCATGGGCTTGACAGGACAATGCTTCAAAGGAGAGGTATTCTGTGCTCTTTCATAACTTTCTCAGCATTTGGTACATAGCCATTATAATATCTGTGGCAAGGATGTTTATTTTCCTTGTATTTATTTTCCATTCCTGCTTTTTGGTGATTAATTTTTCTTTCTCAAATTGGCAGTGCACTGGGCATTACAGTTTTCAAGGTTTTCTTTACCTATGTGTGGCCATGTGACTATGTTATATTCAGTGGGATGTGAGTGTGTGTAGAACTTCCACACAATATTCTTTTTTAATGTTTATTTATTTATTTTGAAAGAGAGAGAGAAGGAGAGAGAATGAGTGAGCTAGAGAGAGTGAGAAAGAATGTGCACCCATGAGAGAGAGGCAGAGAGAGAGGGAGAGAGACAATCTCAAGCAGGCTCCATGCTGTCATTGCAAAGCCCAATATGGAGCTTGATCTCATGATCTATGAAATTATGACCTGAGCTGAAATCAAGAGTTGAATGCTTAACTGACTGAGCCAACCAGGTACCCCATCCACAGGGTATTCTTCACACACACCCCACCCCCATGATATTATTAAAGAAAGCTTCTTTCTTTCTTCTCTTTCCCTGTTTCCATGGGCTAGAACAAAGATGGCAAGGCAGAAAGCCAGCCATAACCATGCAGATGAGGGAAACAACTAAGAGGAACTTATAAGAGCAATAAGTGGAGTATCTATTAAGAATGAATGTACTTCAATATCCACAAATCGATCAATGTGATACATCACATTAATAAAAGAAAGGATAAGAACAACATGATGCCCTCAATAGATGCAGAAAAAGCATTTGACACAATACAGCATCCATACTTGATGAAAACCTTCATGAAAGTAGGGATAAAAGGAAAATAATTCAACATCATAAAGTCTATATATGAAAGACCCACAACTAATATCCTCAATGTAGAAAAACTGAGACCTTTCCCCCGAAGGTCAGGAACATAACAGAGATGTCCACTCTCACCACTGTTGTTCCACATAGTTCTATAGGTACTAGCCTCAAAAATAAGACAACAAAAAGAAATAAAAGGCATACAAATTGGCAAGGAAAAAGTCAAGCTTTCACTCTTCACGAATGACATGATACTCTACATGGAAAACCTGAAAGACCCCACCAAAAAACTGTTAGAACTGATACGTGAATTCAGCAAAGTCACAGGATACAAAGCCAATGTAGAGAAATCAGTTCCATTTCTATACACCAATAATGAAGAAGCAGAAAGTTAAGTCAAAGAATCGATCCCATTTACAATTGCAACAGAACCTACAAAATACCTAGGAATAAACCTAACAAAAGAGGTAAGATCTGTGCACTGAAAACTATAGAAAGCTTATGAAAGATATTGAAGAAGACATAAAGAAATGGAAAAACATTCCATGCTCACTGATTGGAAGAACAAATAGGGTTAAAATGTCTGTACTACCCAAAGCAATCTACATATTAAATGCAATTCCTATCAAAATAACATCAGAAATCCTCACAGAGCTAGACCAAGCAATTCTAAAATTTGTTTGGAACCAAAAAAGACCCTGAATAGTCAAAGTAATATTGATAAACAAAACCAAAGCTGGAAGCATCATGATTCCGGACTTCAAGCTATATTACAAAGCAGTAATCATCAAGACAGTATGGTACTGGCACAAAAAGACACATAGATCAATGCTTCTGAATAGAGAACATAGAAATGGACCTACGAAAGTATGGCCAACTAATCTTCCATAGAGCAGGAAAGAACATCCAATGGAAAAAGACAGTCTCTTCAGCAAATGGTGCTGGGAAAACTAGACAGCAACATGTAGGAGAATGAACCTGGACCACGTTCTTACAACATACACAAAAATAAATTCAAAATGGATGAAAGACATAAATGTATACAGGAAACTATCAAAACGGTAGAGGAGAACACAGAAAGCAACCTGTTTGACCTCAGCCACAACAACTTCTTACTAAACATGTCTCTGGAGGCAATGGAAACAAAAGCAAATGTGAACTATTGGGACCTCATCAAGATAAAAACCTTCTGCACTGTGAAGGAAACAATCAGCCGAACTAAAAGGCAACTGATGGGACGGGCGAAGATATTTGCTAATGACATATCAGATAAAGGGTTAGTTTCCAAAATCTGTAAAGGACTTATCAAACTCAACACCCCAAAAAACAAATAAGCCAGTGAAGAAATGGGCAGAAGACACGAGTTGACACTTTTCCAGAGAAGACATTCAGATGGCCAGCAGACACATGTAAAGATGCTCAACATCAGCCATCATTTGGGGAATACAAATCAAAACCACAATGAGACACTACTATATACCTGTCAGAATGGCTAAAGTTAGCAACTCAGGCAACAACAGATGTTGGTGAAGATATAGAGAAAGGAGAACACTTTTGCACTGTTGGTGGGAATGTAAACTAGTGCAGCCACTCTGGAAAAGAGTATGGAGATTCCTCAAAAAGTTAAAAATAGAACTACCCTATGACCCAGCAATTGTACTTACTAGGTATTTATCCAAAGGATACAAATATGCTGATTCAAAGGGACACATGCACCCTGATGTTTATAGCAGCACTATTGACAATAGCCAAAGTATGGAAAGAGCCCAAATGTCCATCGACTGATGAACGGATAAAGAGGATGTGGTATTTATATGCAATAGAATATTACTCGACAACCAGGAAGAATGAAATCTTGCCATTTGCGACAATGTGAATGGAACTAGAATGTATTATGCTAAGCGAAATAAGTCAATTGGAGAAAGACAAATATCATATGATTTCACTCATATGTGGAATTTAAGAGCCAAAACAGATGAACATAGAGGAAGGGAAGGAAGAATAAGATAAAAACAGAGAGGGAGGCAAACCATAAGAGACTCTTAAATTCAGAGACAAACCGAGGGTTTCTGGAGGGAAATGGGTGGGGGGATTGGCTGAATGGGTGATGGGCATTCAGGAGGGCACTTACTGAGATGGGCACTGGGTATTATATGTAATTCTACTCCTGAACTCAATACAACACTATATGTTAACTAACTTGAATTTAAATAAAAAAAATAAAAAAAAAGAATGTGTCTTCTGAACTGAAATCAAAACTCTGTAATTACTAGTCATCTAAACCTGGACAAGGTCCCAAACATCTCTGGGTCTCAGGTTCAATATCTGTAAAATAGGGATGATAATTATAGTTTTAATCTCATTTACTTGTCACAGGAGTAAACAAATTCATATATAAATGGACTAGTATAACAGTAGTTGGCACAAAGAAAATTTATGTAAGCATATGATTTCATTTAATTCATAAGGAGGTTAAAATAACTGGTATCGTCTCCTAACACTCGTAGAGTTACCCAAATTTATTTTAAAAGAGGATGTATGTTAAATCCAGTTAATCATTCAGTAAAAAAATCCGTTGCAGTATATGAAATAGAAAAAGTCAAGTCCTTTGTAGGAAAAATGTTTTTTGTGTAAGTGATGGTGAGAAGGGATATAGAAACATATTTTAAGGATGAGAGCTAACATGTGGCAACTACTGTGTATAAGGTAAATGCAAAAATACTTGCAAATACTTTTTCATCTTTCAGATACTATCCTTTTTTCTACTTCTAACCTTATTTTATCTAAAAATTCCTTATTATGTTTTCCCTCAACAGTTTCCAGGAAAACGGAGAGAAACTATGTTGCTACCTGCAGCAGGATAGAGATAGAGAAACTGGAGATTCTTACTTTCGCTATCGTGTATAAGTTGTCCGTTAGGGGATTTAAGCTACTCAGTCACTTTAGCCTTTTCATTCAGTGGTAAGTAAAACAACTCTAGTATAAATAAATCAAACCAAAATGATGATTTCTATAAATACTGACCACCTGTGAGGAGAAGGGAAATGAGAAGGCCATGCACGGAGAGGTGGGTGGCCAGGATCTGACTGTCTAGAATAGAGATCATATAACCAGCCTGAAATGACATTTTATACAGTGCACCGAAAAGCATTCAGCAAGCTAATAATAATCTGAACAAAATAACAATCTTAAGCAATGACCATAATTTGGGACATTGTACTTAAATTAGGTTTAGTCATTTATCTTCATTCTAAAAATTTTCTTTAGAAAGTTCTGTGATGCTTCCTGAGAGACATTGAAATAAAAAGAACCTTACATGCTGTCAACCTAGATTATAATCATTATTTCCCTTATGCACAAGATACTCAAACGATATTTTCTCTCTGCAATCATACCTAATGATGGTATGAATCCTCTGAATCCTCTGAAAAGGATGCTGTGTGTCCCTCCACTTCTGCATCATTTTTATTTAATTTGACTCAATAATGAACCACATCAATTTGAGTCATTTTCCTACACTAAAGATTCCAGATCCCTCACTCAAAACTTTCTTCATTTTGCAGAACATGTATGCCATCTATAACACAAATCTGAATTACTTTAGGAGAAGTAGTATGTAATTTTCCATTAAAATCCAGAAAAAAACCTTAATGGGAGACAGAGCTTAGCTTATAAATTAATATTTTATCCATCCCAATCTAACTATAATCAAAACATCTGTCCTCACTGTGTATTCATCTTAGTTTCTGTCCTTGGATTTTGCATAACCATCAGTAGTGAGGAATTATGGTGGTGGTGATGATGGAAAAATTTATAATAGCATTATAATTCCATCAAAAGAAAAAGGAACACAATTAAATTATAATATAACAGAAGTCATTTCACCACTCTGAATACCATCAAATCTAGTAAAAATCTTGAGTCTGTGGTTAGTCAGCACAAAGCAAAATAGAGATCTGGTACTAGATAAATAAATTAAAAAGTCAAATTCAAATAAGACTGCCAAAGTCTATTTTGATTTTGGCTTAAATTATCCTCTTGTCTGTCTATATTGATCAAATTAACAGGACCTACGGCAGCTTTCCACTTAGAGCTATGTGCACATAGCTTATGAGTCTGGAACCATAGTTTTTTTGTACCTAGAGTAATTTTTTAGTGAAAGTTGCCCTGGTCAGCAACAATGGGGACAAGACCAGGAAATCAAAAGGTCCTCATTGTGAATTCAGAGAGTTTACTCTCATCACTGCTGATTCAAATTCTTGAAGCTGGAACTATGATTGGATCAGGACTCAGAAGAATCCCAAAGTTCCAGGAAACATGTCAAGAACAGTCAGAAGACCCTTGGAAAACTCCTTTGCTGGAGCTTTTATATGTTTGGCTACAAAATGTTTTAACAGCATGATTCAGTAAGGCTCTTGGGGAAATAAATGAAGACCAATGAAATGAGAACAGCCACAGCTGTTTATTCAGAGCTTGCTATAGCAAGAAAGCCATCATCACTGTGTTCTGGTAGAGACTCAAAGGCAGGCAAAGGAGTTGTAAAGTGTTATAGGGGAAAACACAGGGAAGGTATGTCCTGATTGGAGTTCTGTTGGCATGGGGAGACTATGGGAGGCTAATCAGAAGTGGAGTATCCTATGTGGTTGATTGGGGGAGCATATTTGGCTTTCTCTGGTTCATCCCAAGTTGGAAGCAGACATAAAAATTAGAGAAGCTGTCAGTTATTAATCAACTCAAGGCCAATTGGGGATGATTGTTACAGAATTCATTGTTTGGCTTTCTGAATTATTACCAGAGATTGAAATCTGACTTCCCAGAAGTCTGACATAGCAGGCTGGATTCTTGGGCTGTTTATTGTAGATAAGGGGGGATAACCTGGATAGTTTGCTACAGGTTGTGGGTCAGAGTTCTACTTTCTGGCTACATGTTCTGGCCATTGCCTGTTTGTATATTCAGTCTTCTACCCCAAACATATTTTCCCAAAAGGAGTATATCTATACATATTGCAATAAAATAAAAGAAAGTGAGGGAACATGTAGTATTAGAAAACTCTATGTCTAAAATTTTCCTTGCTTGCCATTTTAATGTTTCCATTAGAGAATAAGGAAGGTGCATAGGAAGAAACTGTTCTCTGGAATCTCAAGTGAGGTAAAGACATTTCAATGATGTTTATATTAGTTTATCACTGCTAACCTGTAGCAATAGAGACCCAAAAATACAATGGCTAAAACAAGAGTCTCTAGCACATAGCAATCCAGACATTAGTAGATGATCCAAGATCATCATCATCATCATCATCATCATCATCATTTATCTTCCTATTTATCTAAGATAGGACTTCTGCTTTCAAAGCCACTCATAACTCATGACTCAGTCAGGTTCAATCATTCTTTTTTTGTTTTGTTTTAAATTTTCTATTTATTTAAATCCAAGTTAATAAACATATAGTGTAATAATGTTTTCAGGAGTAGAATTTAGTAATTTGTTATTTACATATAACACCCAGTGCTCATCCCAACAAGTGCCCTCCTTAATGCCCATCACCCATTTAGCCCATCCCCCCCACAATTCCTCTCTAGCAACCCTCAGTTTATTCTGTGTTTAAGAGACTCTTGTAGTTTGCTCCCTCTCTGTTTTTATCTTATTTTTTCTTCTCTTTCCTATGTTCATATGTTTTGTTTCTTAAATTTTACATGAGTGAAATCATATGATATTTGTCTTTCTCCAATTGACTTATTTCGCTTAGCATAATACATTCTAGTTCCATTCACATTGTTGCAAATGGTAAGATTTCATTCTTTTTGGTTGCTGAATAATGTACCATTGCATATAAATACCACATCTTCTTTATCTATTCATCAGTTGTTGGACATTTGGGCTCTTTCCATACTTTGGCTATTGTCAATAGTGCTGCTATAAACATAAGCGTGCATGTGTCCCTTTGAATCAGCATATCTGTATCCTTTGGATAAATACCTAGTAAGTACAATTGCTGGGTCATAGAGGAGTTCTATTTTTAACTTTTTAAGGAAGCTCCTCACTGTTTTCCTGAGCGCCTGCCTCAGTTTGCATTCCCAGCAACAGTGCAAAAGGTTCCTTTTCTCTGCATCCTGAGTAACAGGTGCTCAGATGAAAAAAGCCAACTGTTCAGAAAGGAAAGGCAAATATTGTGCCTACTCCATCAATAGATGGAGGGGGATTAGTCCTAGCCCACATTTTTTTATTGCCTGAGGTTTTCACAGCTGTCTTTTGGGCCCTTTATGAATGATGGGATTTAGATTTAGAGATCCAGCAAACCATGGCCTTATTCCATTCATTATATTTATTTATAAATTATGACATGGAAAGACTTTCTTGAACCAAACTCTTATTCTTTCTTTTACTTTTTTATTTATCAAATCTCTTCCTTAAAGTAACCATATTACCAGGTGTAAAAGAGATAAATATCTTAAGTTATTTGTTCCTGAGGTAGAGTACATGTCTTTCTGAAGACATTCAAATGATCAATTTCTCACTAGAAAAAAAAAAAAAAAGATAGGGGCTCCTGCGTGGCTCAGTTGGTTAAGCATCTGACTTCGGCTCAGGTCATGATCTCGCAGTTTGTGGGTTCGAGCCCCTTGTTGGGCTCTGTGCTGACAGCTCAGAGCCTGGAGCCTGCTTTGGATTCTATGTATCCCTCTGTCTCTGCCCTTCCCCTGCTCACGCTCTGTCCCTCTCTGTCTCAAAGATAAATAAACATTAAAATAAATTTATAAAAAAAGACAAAAGCTGAAAACACTCTGCACATTCAGAGAGAGCCAAGCTTGATATGTAGCCCTTGTGTTGTCTAAGATTTTCAGAACTTCCATGACAGATGACCTTCGAAAATGTCTTCTTATGCTGTTGGTAGGAGATGGTCATTTGTGCTCCTTACAGGTGGCAAATGGTCCTTGGAAGATTTGTTTCCCATCTGGCCCAACTCCAAGCTAGTGGAAGGGGTCATTGCACCTGAATATTCTTCAGTTCTGATCCCTTCCTTGCTAACCTTAATTTGTTGCCATGCAGTTGACGGCTTCCTGTCATTTACTGAAGGTCTGAGAGCAGTTCCCCAGTTAATCACATGCTTGATAACCTGTAATGGTTTTATGTTACAGCCAGATGCCAGACAGCATATTTCAACCTCCCCCAGAAGCCAGGTGTTAAATGGCCTTATTTAAGGTTATTATAGATGAATGGAGGCAAATATTGCATGGATTTTGTGTGTTCTAAGAAAAGGCGATAATGGTGCTAATTAAGAATTCTCTTGGAAGGGCTTCTCAGAAACTGTTATAGGGAGATGGATGATATGCATTAAAGATATTATCAAAGCTATGAGTGTTTTCTTTTTGCCTGATAGTAGGACATAATAGGAGTGCAACCTTTGGATAGTGGATTTTCAAGTTCTTAGCAACTCAGTGTTCACAAGCTGCTACCATTAAAGAAGGCTATTCACTGTCCTTGCTGCTGTAGGAAAGGTAAAAATCGTAGTTACTCCAGGGGAAAGTAATAATGACACTCACAGTTTGTCAACATTAGAACAGAAGCAGCCCTATTCCTGTCATCCTGGGAGAGAAACTGCTCAGTAAACATCTATCACTGCAGTGTAAAGTCTAATGCTAGTCCTTTGTGTGTTTAAGCTGTTTAACCTGATGTATGCATTTTAATCTTAAAAAAAAGATTTTGAAAAAAATTTATTGCTTTAAGTCTACGTTCAAGAACGTGAACAAATAGGGGGTGTCTTGGTTGCTTAGGTGGTAAAGCATCCAACTCTTGATTTCAGCTCAGATCTTGGTTTCACGACTCCTGGGTTCGAGCCTTGCATCGGGCTCCATGCTGACAGTGTGGAGCCTGCTTGGGATTCTCTCTCTCTCTCTCTCTCTCTCTCTCTCTCTCTCTTTCTCTCTCTCTCTCTCTCTTTCTCTCTCATAGTAAATAAATAAACTTGAAAGAAGAAAGTAAATAAGCAAATATATTTATATATGGCCATGACTCAAAGGTATAGGATCACAGGTCTAACATTTGGATAATGTAACATTAAGGGCATGGAGGTTCCAGACGGTGGCATAGTTCATTGTGCTGGATAAAAAAAACTTTCTAGGGGTGCCTAAGTGGCTCAGCTGGTTGAGCCTCTGACTTGATTTCAGCTCAGGTCATGATTCCAGGGTCGTGGGATCGAGTCCCATGTCAGACTCAATGCTGAATGTGGAGCCTGCTAATGATTCCTTCCCTCTACCCCCTTCCTTACTGTTGCTCTCATTCTCTCTTTCTCTCTAATCCACCCCTCCAAAAAAAAAAAAAAAAACAAACCACCACCACCACAACAAAACAACCAAAAACAACTTTCTAGTAAAACAACTTTACGTTATAATAAAACAACTTTCTGCTAAAAAAAAGTTTTGCTAAATCTTCTCCGTTACATAGCATGCCACATCACTATCAAAACAGCAGTTGATAACAGGCTTATGGAAGAAGGAAACATTTCACTGAATTCTTCAAAGATTCAGATGATGATTGAAAAGAAGATAGAGGAAGTAAGAAATAAAGAGTTGAGATTAAATAAGCAGGAATTTTAAGTCACAGTGGAGTGTAAAACTGTCATCTCTATACATGCTTTTAACTCACACCAGAAAGCTGAATTTTTATAGACTGCATAAAGAAAAACCAGCTTTTTGACTCTCTCCAATGAATGACTGTTTTTAGTCCAATTTTAAGGTCGTCATTATTAGCATAAGATATTATATATGCATATATAAGATATAGCATGTTAAGCAATATTATATTAATTTTAGGTGTACAAGACAGTGATTCTCCACTTACATACATTATGAAATGATCACTGCCATAATTGTAGTTACGTATGTCAGCATACAAAGTTGTTACAATATTATTGACTATATTCCCTATGCTGTACTTTATATCCCTGTGACTTATTTTATAACTGGAAGTTTATAACTCTTAATCCCCTTCACCAAATTTACCCATTCCCCTACGGGCCTCCCCTCAGGCAGCAGTATGTTAAGAGACTTAAATAGAAATCTTAATAAAGAATACAGTAAGACTTGTACAGATGGGGAAGTTTTAATCATATTTCCTCCACCCTCTCCAAAGTGTAGAATAACTAGATGGACTTTGCGACAATGAATTTAGGAAGAAACCATTTGTCACACAAAGAGTTTAGGTGTGAAAAACTTTTGTATTCATTATTAAGAAAAACTGGCAAACCAAGCATTTCAATGCATCTTTATTTGTAATAATTCTGTCCATCACAATTCCTACACTAGGTCTTGACCTTGGTAAGCTGTTGAAATTCCTTAGGCCCCAATTTCCTTATATATAAATGAGGGTGTTTGACTAACAACTTTTAATGTATCTTTAAGCTCTAACTTTTATGAGTCCTCCGTAGATCATATGTTTCTCCATTTCTATCTCTTAAGGCATTTTGTTAATTTTTTTTAGGGAAAATGAAATAAATAGGTTAACTTATTTTATAAGTAAAATATAACAAATAAATAAATAATATTAATGGCAAATTTAGAAAACTTAAGGATGGGGGATATAAATTCACTTTATGGGGAGATATATAACTGACATCCTTCTAATGAGTAAATCAGTTTAGCTATTTATAAGATAAGCTATGTTTCTTCTTCTGATGCATGGGATACGTAGACTCTTCTAAGAAGACAAAACATAGTTGAGTTCAAGTGAAAGGCATTTCTTTCCCTAGGAACATTATGGAGAAAGTAAAGCTAGAAGCAAAACAGAAATAATTTGAGAAAATTTTGTGAGAGTATTGTATCTTGAATATTTGAGTTGTTGGTTAAAAATTGGATCCCAAGCAGAAATTACATTTTTGAAAATAATCCTAAAGATAGATTCTACAATTACATGAGGTTCAAATCTAAGAATGCCTTGACAGTTCAAGAATAGCTATAGAAACATATAGATTAGAGAAAACAGATGCAAATGATGATGATTCTGGCTTGGTTCTGAGGGAGCTAAACTGGATGTGTTGTATTAGCAATCATTTCTGCTTATGATTTTTAGAAAGAAGACAAATGACTCTATTAGAAAAAAATACACTTGGTTTCTCTAGGAAGTCACACCTTATGAATGCCTTTAGATCAAAAGTTCTTAAACCGTGGACCATGGGTGCTCTAACTGATATATCAATAACTTAGGGGAAATCCATGTGATTCCCCTGAAATTATTCACAAATGCATACATGCATTTTTTTATGGAGAAATGATCAATAGTTTCAATAGATGCTTAAAGAAATTTATGATCCTTCAGAGTTCAAGAAACTGTTCCCAAATGATTATTTGAAAAGTTGTTCATATCTTTAGATTGTAAGGGATGCTTTTTTCCCCTTTTTCTTTGTCCTTCCTTCCTTCCTTCCTTCCTTCCTTCCTTCCTTCCTTCCTTCCTTTCTTTTTTCTTTCTTTCTTTCTTTTTTCTTTCTTTCTTTCTTTCTTTCTTTCTTTCTTTCTTTCTTTCTTCTTTCTTTCTTTCTGTTTTTCTTTCTTTCTTAATTAGATCCAAGTTAGTTAGCATATAGTGCAATAATGATTTCAGGAGTAGAATCCAGTGATTCATCCCTATGTATAACACCCAGTGCTCATTCCAACAAGTGTCTTCCTTAATGCCCCTTACCCATTTAGTCCATCCTCCTATCCACAACCCCTCCAGCAACAATTTGTTCTCTATATTTAAGAGTCTCTTATGTTTTGCCCCCTCCATGTTTTTATATTATTTTTGCTTCCCTTATGTTCATCTGTTTTGTATCTTAAATTCCACATATGAGTAAAGTTGTAGTATATTTATCGTTGACTGACTAATTTCACTTAGCATAATGCCCTCTAGTTCTATCCACGTTGTTGCAAATGGCAAGATTTCATTCTTTTTGATTCCCAAGTGATACTCCAGTGTATATATTGTATATGTATACCACATCTTTTTTATCCATTCATCTGTTGATGGACATTTGGGTTGTTTCCATACTTTGGTATTGTCCATAGTGCTGCTATAAACATTGGGGTGCATGTGCCCCTTCAAAATAGCATACCTGTATCCCTTGGATAAATACCTAGTAGTGAAACTGCTGGATCATAGGATAGTTCTATTTTTAATTTTTTGAGGAACCTCCATACTGTTTTCCAGAGTGGCTGTACCAGTTTGGATTCCCATCAGCAGTGCAAAAGAGATCCTCTTTCTCTGCATCCTCGCCAACATCTTTTGTTGCCTGAGTTGTTAATTTTAGCCATTCTGACTTGTGCGAGGTGGTATCTCATTATGGTTTTGATTTTTATTTGTAAGGGATGCGTTTTGATTTTAATGTCGCACAAATAGTGAGTGGAAGAAATATCAGGCATTTTAAATCACAAACTTAAGGCAATTTTTTCTGCCCTGTGGGTTATGAGAAGACAGCAAGAGTAAGATCCGATTGGCAAGAAGTACTCAAAGACACCATTTGAGAATGGTGCAGAAGAGCAAACAGAACAATAAAATCCTTCCCTGGATTTTATTAGTGAGCAGGAGTTTTGGAATTTAGGATTGACTTTTTGAGGGCTTTCAGCTCATCATTTCAGCTGTGTTTGTTTCCTTATCTATGAAATAGGGGCACTAATGTATCATTAGTTTGGCTTTACTAGAATGACAAATTCCATATAAGCAGACTTTTTAGATAACTGGAGCACACTTCTTTTAGCCCCAAGTGATATTTATTTTAGCCACTTGTGATAAAATTCTTTCTAAACATTTTATCTTCTGAAGCCAACTAAACTAAACTACATAATAAAAATAACAATAGCTAATAGTTATTGTATTTTTACTGTGTCCTAGGTACCTTTCTAAGCATGTTATATATATCATATCATATAATCCTAACAATAATGCTGTAAGATAGGTCCTATTGTTGTCTTAATTTCAAATGTAAAAGAATTGAGGCACAGCCATAAAATAACGTTATGTTATTAATAACTAAGGTTGTACAGTCAGGGAAGATTAGAGGTGGGATTGAAACCCAGAGCCTACCTCCCGAGCTATGCTCTAAACTACAGTGTCAAAATTAATGTCAACCAATCAATCCCTCTGTGATCCATTGAGGCTTTCATGATCTCAGTACATTTGAGAAGTATAGTATTAATTATGGCAAAATTAAATAGCTCAAATGAATGCATGGGTTGAGTTATTCTTTTTCTCTTTGTAGTACTTCTGCATCCTCTTCAGTGTCTGATTCCATCTGTAATATCTCATTACTGTCACTATGTCTGATGATAGCAGTGCCATCCTTACTTAGGTCATAGGTCTTCAGATAGAGAGGAAAATTACTAAACAATCTACATTTGAAGGACGACACACAAGTAACCTCATTTGCCTGGATTGAACTTAGATTGTAAGATCCCAGATCTTGAAACTGATGCCAAAATAGGATGAAACTTTTGAAGAATTTTGGAGAGGGTAAGCATATTTTGCATGTAGAATGGTTTATTATGCAGCAATAGAAAAATGGAAACTTGGGGTGCCTGGGTGGCTCAGCTGGTTAAATGTCCGACTCTTGATTTCCACTCAGGTCATGATCTCACAGTTTGTGGGTTCAAGCCCCACATTGGGCTCTGCACTTACAGTGCAGAGCTTGCTTGGGATTCTCTGTCTCCCTCTCTCTCTCTGCCTCTCCCGCTTGCTCTTTATCTCTCTCTCTCTCTCTCTCTCTCTCTCTCTCTCAAAATAAATAAATAAACATTAAAAATAAAAAAGAAAAATGGAAACTGGGCAATAATCTTTGGGGAAGGTATGTCATAGAAATACAAGCAACAATATAAAAGAAGGAATGTAAAAGTATAGCTGATAATCAAATTATGTTTGGCATAGTGTACCAGCGTATTGGTTGGATATCAGTTCTGATTAGTAAGATTAGTGTCTTTGCCATGCTGGTCATTCAATATTTTTAATATAACTCCTATGTGTAAGTATGCTTATGGCAGTATGGTTTGCATTGGTGACCCTTTTCTTTTCACTCACTGACACACCGACTCCTCCCCCCAACAGGAAACTATAAAAGAAAGTCAGTATCTATCAATAGGAAGATGGTTGAAAATATTTGTTTCATTCTTACTATGAAATTGAGACCACTATTTAAAAGAATGAATTACAACTATGTCTTCTGTCCTTGAGGGATATCCAGGATCTATATTTAAGTAACAAAAGAAAATTATATATAAAAATATGGACCACATTTATCTTGAGAAGGAAGAACAATGGCAGAGTTGTCACAATCCCAGATTTCAATACACCACAAAGTTATAGTAATGAAAATAGTACGGTCACAAAAATAGGCATATAGATCAATGGAAGAAGATACAGAACCTAGAAGTAAATACATGTTTATATGATCAATCAATCTATATATACAATAGGTAAATACACAATAGGGCAAGAATATGGAATGGGGAAAAGTCAGTCTCATCAATAAATGGTGCTGGGAAAACTGGACAGCTAAATGTAAAAAGTGAAACTAGACTACTCTCTAACATCTTACATAAAAATAACCACATTCAGGTCTTTAGATTAAGGACCTAATTGTGAGACTTGAAACCACAAAAATTCTAGAAGAAAACGTAAGTAGTGGTCTCTTGGACATTGGCTTTAGCACATATTTATGGATATATCTCCCTAGGCAAGGGAAACAGAAGCAAAAATACACTATTGGGACAACAACAAAGAAAAAGCTTTTGCACAGCAAAGGAAACCATTAAAAAACCATTAAAAAGCCCCAACACCAACTTTACTTAGACATAAAAAAGAATGAAATCTTGCCGTTTGCAACAACATGGACGGACTTATAAGGTAATATGTTAAGTGAAATAAATCAGACAGAGAAAGACAAGTATCATATAATTTCACTTAAAAATTTTTTTAATTTATTATTTTATTAAAAAAAATTTTTTACATTTATTTAATTTTGAGAGACAGAGAGAGACAGAGCACAAGTGGGGGAAAGGCAGAAAGAGAGAAGGAGGCACAGAATCCGAAGCAGGCTCCAGGCTCCAAGCTGTCAGCACAGAGCCTGACGCGGGGCTCAAACTCATAAACCAGGAGATCACGACCTGAGCCAAAGTCAGAGGCTTAACCAACTGAGCCACCCAGGCGCCCCTATTCTTATAAAACAATTTTAAGATAAAAGTTTAGTATGGTAGTTTTCTTGATAAAAATAACTTGTGTTAAAACATGGACTGATATTTTGTGACTGCTTATTTTTCTAACTGTGAAATGAAAACTTGCTTTCTGATTGAAGGGAGTAACAGTAATGAAGAGGAAAAGAAAGATGAGAAAAATACCCAAATGACTAAGGAAAATGATAAACAATATCCAGGAAGACATCTCTAGCAGTGTGCATAAATGTCAACACAGTTTTAGGAGACTTTTTTTTTCCTTCGTAAAGGCTCTAAGACTTGAAACTAAGAGATTTTCTTGTCCAGAGCAGATGTACAACCAGACACAGAAGTTCAGTACCAATTAGTTAGTAAGATCTGTGGGTGTAGCAGGCTTCAATAAAGGTGGAAAAATTAGTCATGCTGCTTAGTACACTGATACACTCTAATGATATCCAGTATACTGATAAAAAGCCAAGTAAAAAATGTATACACTGGAGAGTATAGGGTTAGTGTATAGAAGAAACACTCTAAGCTCAGGGTAACAGCTGTAATGACACAATCCTAAAATCTCAATGGCTTAACACAATAAAGGTTTATTTTGTGCTCATGTCCCAGTCCAGTGTTGATTGGTAGAGGGACTCTGCTCCACGCAGCTATTTGGGAACACAGATTCCTTTCATCTCACGATACTGGCACTTCCAATATCTTAATCACTATAGAATGGGAAGATTGAGAGTGCAGCTTTGGGTATGGAAGATGTTTTTACAGGCCAGGCTTGGAAGTAGAACATATCACCTTCCATTTTCCCAGAACTTGGTTTCGTGATACCAGCCAATCAGCAAGGAGATGAGGGAGTGGAATTTAGTTGTGTTCCCAGGAAGCAACGGAGAGAAAGGATGTTGGTGAACTCCTGCAGGCTCTCTTGGGGAAGGACCTCTTGGCGGATGGCTCCGTGACTGCCACTATTGAGGGAGAGGGAGGAGATGAAGAAGCGGGAACGAATAAAAATGTAAAAGACAGCAAGAGATGGAAAGCAGAAAGGGAAAGAGCTTGTTCACGTCCTTTTTTGTGCAAAAATATTTTTATATGAACTCGTGATCTTTTCATATGCTAGGTGGGCACATTTTGGAAAACGGGCTGAAAGTGTAATCTCCTTGGTATTAAACAGAAAACACTATTATTTTCTGTCTGCAAAATTCTATGTGAATTGAGACTTAGCTACATGTGACTTTGATTAGTTTGTCATGCAAATGGAATCAGACTGCTTCACTTGGAATGACTCCTTAGTCCTTCCTGCTTTGTTGATGTTCTCCAAATTTAACAGCAGTGTTGTGTAATCTATTGTATGGGTATTATCAGACAGATATAGAAGAGGACATTTAACAATGTGTTCTGGATATGCAGACAACTGGGTTTTGCTATTTGGGTACTAAAAGGGTTTTCTAATTATTTTAGGTGGCATTATGACTCATTATAGCTCTGTACATGGACAAGGAGAAGAATCAATGCTAGGAGCCTGTCTAAATTGCCTTTACACTCCCAACAGGGACCAGTGATAGGAGAAGGCTACAACTTCATATGAAATGTCCTATCTCCCCTGAGGATACAGCAGAATTTACCCTTAGCTTTATCTCTCATAAGTCTTTCCCCCAAGTTCCAACTCTGAACTAATTAGTACTTACTAACTCTTACATCCCTTGTTTATTCTGAACTTTCTGTCCTGGATTGCAGTGTGTCTCTCCAAACACAAGGTAACTTTCTCTAGAGAATCTGTAAACTCCTTGCGGGCAGGGACAATTATTATTATTTTATTTTTAGAATTACAAAGATTGTTGGCAATTTATGTGGATCATTCAGATTTGAAGTTGTTTAGGGAAATTTTTTAATTTGAGAAGTATTTGTGTCTTATGTGTTTCCTCATAACCAAAAGAAGCATTCAGAGTAAGTTTTGAAAGTTGAAAATTTGTAACAAGGGAACTTAAAAACCTCAGAATAAATATGGGATAAGTAATTGTAAAAACAAAACAAAACAACCGACTAAATTCAACAGAAATAAAATCTCTGATTCACATTAAAACTTGTACAGAAATGTTTATAGCAGATTCAGACATAATCACCAAAAATTGCAAACAACCCAACCAGGCAACCAATAAGCTAACTGTGGTATGTCCACACAACAGTATACTACTCCACTAAGAAGGAGCAGACTACTGATTCATTCATCAAATGATTTATGTTAAATGAAATAAGGCAGCTTCAAAAGACTTCATGGAGTTTATGCTCAAAGATACGACATTCTAGAAAAGGCAAATTATAAGACAGAGAAGAGATCAGTGTTTCCAGAAGTTGGACTGGGTAAAAATAGGAAAGTTTTGGCTATGGTGGACCTGTCCTGTATCTTAATTTTGGCATGGCTACATGTCTATGTACATTTGTTTACACTCATAGAACATATATCAAGAAAGTGTATTTTACTGTATATTAAATCAAAAAAAATTTAAAGCCAATAAGCGGACACTGGCAGAATGTTATAAAATTTGTACTTTCACTATAGTGATTTGTTATATTTTTCAGAAGTGATTTAGCTCTATATTTCCAAAGCCATAATCTTGCTTATAGCTTTTCATCCAATAATCCCATACTAAAAGCTTTATCCTAAGAAAATAATTTGAAAATATTGGAAACCTATATGCTAACAGATGTTTATCATCTTTTTAATAAATGAAATGTTTTCTTATTGCTTTTATTTTCATTTATTTGCCAGAAAAATGATATATTTTTCACATACTTATTGACCAGCTTGTGGGAAGGAATAAGATTAATATCCTCCAGTGGTTGAAGAGTAGCAGATCTTCTGTTCTTCTCTGTTCAATAAACACACAAAGCCATCCATTTCTATGAAATAATTAGAAATAGTTAAAATTTCCACTGTTGTTGCTGTAGATAAACAAACAGATTATAATAAAAAAAATTAGGATTGCAAGCCAGATTCCTAGGGGGATTTTGGTTTAAGAGTCTTTAGTATATAACATACTTGGAAGTTTGTCCTAAAAGTTTTGCTCCTTTAATCCAATCTGGACTCTTGAATTTTAGCATATGAAAAATTAAAACAGAATAATAGCAGAATATGACAAATTAAAACTCCAAGTTTTGTATTCTTTTTCTTTGAGAGCTTAAAATTTTGAACTCTGCCTTCTGTCTATTATGTACAGACAATGTTCTGTACACAGTGATTTAGCTATGAGCAAAGCAGACAATAGTTCCTTCTCTCATGGAACTCAAATTTTAGTTAATCAGAAATTGGAACAGAAAGTTTAGTTCCTCCTCAGGTGTTTTCACCTTTTTGCTAAATACATAGGTCTTATGTAAGGTTAATGATTTGGACAAAACATTGAAATGTGAATCCAGCTACGTTTTTAAGAATACATTTTTCTACATTTGCCCCTACCTTTTCCCTACCTTTTTTTCAATCACACTTTCATCTTCCAGAGAAGATTTTTTCTGGTCTTAAACTGTTGCTTTCCCCCTGACATTTCAGTCGGTGAGCTTGTTTCATATTTCATTGAGAAAAGTAGAAGTAATACAAACAAAATTCCCTATCCCACCACTGAATTCACTAACCTGCATGCTTCTGACCTTGTATCCACTGCCTCCCTTCCCACTATTCTGGAGCAGTCAGTGTGTCTATCCTAGGTCAATCCATCCCTCGAACACTGGATCGAATCCTATCTGCCTATTCATGGAGTTTGCTTCTATAATTATCCACAGTCATTCCGAAATTATCAGTTTTTACCATCAGCATAAAAACATGATACAATATCTCTAATCTTAAAAAAACCATCCCAAGATGCCATGTCTCCTTCTAGCCATGATCCCATGTTTTTCCTTTTATAGAAAACTTCCTGAAGAAGTTTTTTATAGATGCTATCTTGCTTTCCTTGTTTCTCTGTCTCTAGTGGAATCATTGCAATCAAGTTTCCATCCTCATTGGAGAACCCAGGATTCTGTCTTCAGTTATCTTCTTTTCTCTACCTATACTCACACTGTAGGTGGCCATATCCCAAGACTTGAATAAATACATTCTTATTATGCCCAAATACATTCAGAGCCCTGAACTGCCTCTGAAACATAGGCTACTTCTAGTATCTGACTGATGTCTCTCTAGCATCTCAAATTTAAAGTGTCTAAAAAGTTAACTCCTGATTTCTCTCTTCCAATACTACTCCTTCTATATTGTCCTCATCATAGCACATAGCACTTCTTTTACTGAGCTGCTCAAAAATCTTGGAATCATTTTCACTCCTCTCTTTTTCTGATGTCCCAGACTTAATTAGGAATGATGTCCTAAAGCTGACCATGTCTTAACTCTTAGTGTTGAAGCCACCACCATCTCTTGATTGACTCCTGCTTCCCAAAAGTTTCTCCCTGTTTCCATAGCTAGACTGTGTCACTGTCCTCTGAGCATCCAATGGTTGCCCATAATATTTAGACTAAAATCTAAAGACTTTACCACGGCCTACAAAACTGCACGATCTGCCTCCTACTTTTCCAATCTCATTTCCTACCACTTCTCTCAATTGTTTTTTCTACATCCTGCTTCTTAAGTATCTCAAGATTATATACACTCCAGGTATTTTACACTTGCTATTTTATCTCCCTGGTACATTCTTTCCTCGACTATTTGCCTGTAGGACTGCCATGCTGCCTGCCTGAAATATAAACTATGTCTCCTATGTTTATGATAAGCAGCTGCCTTGTTTGGATGTCTCACCTTCTCATATTCTTCATATTACTCATCTTTCCCTGATGCATTATTTACCAACAATAAAAACCCTCCAATTAGAATATAAGCTCCAGGAGAGCAGGGGCTTATTCTTTTTGGTTAATTATTATATTGTAAGGCCCTGGCACATAGTAAGGCCCCAAGAAATATGTGTTGAACTAATGGAGCTGCCAAAATTAGCAAATGAAAATATAAGCTGTATAGTTAAATTAGAATTTCAGATAAAAGGCAAAACTTTTAGTATAAATATTTCCTAAATATTATCTATATATTATCTGTCAAGCCTATGAATTACTGAATTATTAACCTTGAATAAGCCCAAACTATCTAATATTTGTTAAATATTAGCAACAATCACCTAGATAAAAAACAATCTTTTCTATACAGTAGGCACTCAAATCCTTGATAAACAACCAAATTTGTAAATGAACATCTCCTGTGTCCTCAGGTCTGTATTTTGAGATGCTAGCAAATAGGTCCGTTTAGGGGTAGATTTTTGATATGTGCTATTTGGATAGGATGAAGACTATTAGGAGAATCATCTATAGCTCTGTGAAACTAAAATTCAAGAACTTAATACTGAAAGGTTTTAATCTAGGCAGAGTATTTCTTTGTCTATAGATTAATGGTGTTTGACTCTTTAATTTCCAGAATTCTTTAAAGCTAAAATCTCCTTTGCTGTATATTGAAAATATACATTTTTTAGATTATAAAACACCTGCTAAGAGGATGTTGTGTATTTTGCTATGGATAGAAAACTATGTAGGCAGGTTTTTGGCAAGTATAAGCTTAAACATTAGTTTGGATAATTGTTTAAGCTGCATTTTTCCTGCAAAATAAGATATTTGCTTATTCATTCAACCAAAATTATTGAGATAATTTCCAGGTACAGATATGTTTGCTTTTGGAGATAATAAACGACTATAGTAAGATTGTCTCTGTCCTTCAAGGAACTCATGGTCTGGTCATGGGAGAAAGACATGTCAAATGCAAGGCCAGTATAAATTTTCATGATAGAAGTAAATACCAGGTAGCATGAAGGCAGAAAGGAGGAAGAGATAAATGTCTCACTTTTAGTAGAGACTGAGGTGAGGATAAGGATTGTTAAAAAATATCTAACAAAATATATCTTTTTTTTTTTTTTTGAGTTTTTTTTTTTTTAATGGTATTTAAAGCCATTAAGGAGTAACAATACCCTGGAGAAATAAAAGTCCGTTTCAGGCAACCTAAACCACCAGAATGCCAAACACTAAACATGTGAATGATGCCATCTGAGATCACCAGTCCCAAACTGGCCAAACCAAATGCGCCTATTTCATATATGATGACTGTAGTTAGCACTGCTCTCTGGTATATTTATTTGACAGTGGCTAAGAAAGTGAATCCTAAAAGTTCTCATCACAGGGAAAAACATATTTCTTTCTATTTCTTTTTTTTGTTTAGTTGGTTACTACGTGAAGTGATAGATGTAAACAAAATTTATTGTGGGAGTCATTTTGCCGTATATGTAAGTCAAGTTATTATTCTATACAGCTTAAACATCCGCTGCTGTATGTCAACTATACCTCAATAAAACTGAAAGAAAAAAAATAAATTTTGGTATAATACAAGGAGAGTACCTATTCTGGGAAGAGCTTCACTG
>CM053570.1:45766951-45792854 GCA_028646485.1 Cryptoprocta ferox | reverse complement strand
AGGAAAAAGAGTTAGGGAGAGGGAGGGAGAAAAAAACACGAGAGACTCTTGATTCCTGAAAACAAACTGAGGGGGGAAGGGGAAGGGGAAAAGGTAAAGCGGGGTGATGGTCTTGGTGGAGGTCACTTGTGGGGAAGAGCACTGGGTGTTATATGGAAACCAACCTGACAATAAACTATAAAGTTTAAAAAAAAAAAAAGAAAAAAAAGAAACTATTTGCAAATCCTAGGTCTCATGAACAGCATATAAAGAACTCTCAAAACTCAGTAGCAAGGAAACAACTCAATTAAAAAATAGGCAAAAAATATATCTTGAAAGGTGAGATAGACATGACATTGTAGAAAGACTAGATGTGGTCATTGTCTATGTGTGAATTTGTATAACTGTTTTTTTCACAGTCGATGTTCATGTGTGAGTTTGTATAATTGGTTGATGTCTATGTGTGAATTTGTAAAACTGGTTTTTTCATGATCGATGTCCATGTGTGAATTTGTATAATTTGATTTTTTCTTCCAGTGCCACTTTTGTAATCCACACAATAGAGCTAATACTTGCTTGCAAGCATTTTGGACAATGTTGAATGTGAAAATGCCTGACACAACTGAGCTCAGGATAATTTCCTGAATGTCAACGACACTTTTAAGAAATAGACTAATGGATTTTGCATGATAATGATTAGTAATTTTTAAAGGCTTTAGCACAAAAAGCACAAAAAGGTTTTGGTGGATCAGTGCCAGTACATGTCAGAGTTACAACCATCTTCAGGAAATTGAGAAAAATTAGAATAATGTTACTCTTCTCTGACATTAGTAAAGGCTCTCATTTGCAAGGGATATCACTAATGATTTAAAATAAAAATTCAAAATAGTTCTAAAAATTTTTAATTCTTGATAATACATCATTCATTCATTTACTCTCTCACTCAACAACTATTGGGCACCTACTCTATGGCTGCCACAATTGTAGGTGTTTAATTCAGCTCTAAACAAGAAAGACTAGATCTCTGCCCTTATGCAGCTCATATCCCAGTGAAGGAGATAGGCAACAAATGAACAAATCATATTTAATATATTATTATCATTGCATCAAGTTACTTGCACGAGAGCCCTTGGCCAGTGCGAGACTTAGCTCTTATAATTCTAATATTCTCTCTACCAGTTGTTCACATGGTTTTGAAAATTGCTCAGCTTACTAATGAAGCTATGAAAGGTTAGTGCCATAAGAGTAAGACTGCTTCAGCTTCAGTCTCTCAGGGACACTTATTAGGTGTCTAACTTTGGTAAAGTCTGAATCTCACTTCTCTCCATCTGTAAAGTGGACATGAGAGAACATTGAAAGATAATGATTAAATGAGATAATGTAGGTAAAGTACAACTTGGTTAGTGCTTGACAAATTTTAGCTACTATTACCATTATCATTAAATATTAGTCTGTATTTGCACTCAAGGAGAAAGTTCTGGCACCTTGTCTTTTAAGCAACTTACTCGTTGCTGACTCATAAAAGAATTTTGTTGCAGGCAAAGTTTAGGATATCTGTTTTGACTTTACAGTTATGCATAGATCAAGTGAACTCTAGCGAAGTTTACTTTTGTTGTTTGATAACGTAAGGGACACTGTATAAAAAGCACAGCTGGTACTGTTGACTGGGTAGCTTATTTACCTCTCAGTAGTGTGCCTTGTGTCTGCATGAAGTCACTGGCACCTTTGTCACTCTGATTACTTGGTAGACCCTGGCTGGACAAGGAGCTATAATATACGTGAAGGTGCATTTTGCATCAATGACTAAAATGATCTAAAAATAAGAAGAGGGATATCATATGTGCTTTATTTTTCCATTTTATGATCCTCACTTCCAGTTTATATGTAAAAGCAAAACATTTATTTTCTTATTTATTTAGTATGTTTGATAAGTATTTAGAATGTCTACTCTGGGCCAAGCTTTCACTGAAAATTCTGAGCTATATCTGACAAATAGGGTATATCTGATAACCTTACAACCTAGAATACACAAGTAACATGTTTTATTTGATGGGTCATTCTTCATTAGAAATATAAAAAAAATCATGAAAATTAGAGAAGTAGTATGAAGCAATTGGAGGTTTGGAAAAAGTTGGAGGTTTGGAGCCAGATAGATCCAGGTCCAAATCTTAATTCTTTTATTTATTAGCTATATAAATGACCTCTCTCTACATCACTTTCCTCATTGGTAACAAGACAAGGATAGTATATAGTTCATATGATTGGATGAAATAAGGTAGATAACACTATGACTCAGTAGAGATCAATAAATATTCATTTTTTCTCCTCCTCTTGGCACTACAAGAGACACTTTTATGTATAGATATGGATGTGCTTGATTTTTATCCATTTATTGTTTCATTCATTCAACAGATGACTTTTGAGTAATCCCAATGAAGTAGAAAATAAGGACAGTTGAATGGCCACACTGCAGGATGACCTACTCTGCTCCAGCATTGTGACTCCCATTAGGGCTGGCCTGTTCCTCAGGAGTTGGGGGAATCTTTGCCATCCAGTACAGCCAAACAGGAGCCGGCACTGCTGTCCACCAAATGGTGGGAAGGTTGCAGCAGCTGAGATTTTTATTGTAGGCAGGACTGAATGAACAGATATGCTTATTCATTAATAAGAGAATACATTAAAGTGATCCTCTGAGTTTGATTTTTCAACATTTAAAAA
Organism: Cryptoprocta ferox; assembly: GCA_028646485.1. Classification (NCBI taxonomy): domain Eukaryota; kingdom Metazoa; phylum Chordata; class Mammalia; order Carnivora; family Eupleridae; genus Cryptoprocta; species Cryptoprocta ferox. The sequence continues at coordinate 45,790,157 of CM053570.1, read as the reverse complement.
ATTTATGTAAAACACTTATGTATCAGATTTTTATACACATCCCAGGGAAAGATAATAAACTGGATTTTGGGATGATAGGTTAAGTAATGAAGTGAGCCTATAGCCTGAGTGATTGATGAAATGTGGTTGCTAACTATGGATAACAACAGTGTGGTTGTGTGTATGAATGTATATTTATTTGCTTGAGAAGGAGATAGATTCCCCAGACACTGCAGGAGACTTAGGTATAATTTTCCCTCTTGCTATTGCTTAGAGGACAGGAGAAACCTTGGAAATAGGAGCAACTAGGCATGAGGAAATTTTTAAAGCTAACTATTGTGTCACTTGTGGGCAATGTCCTGTCTTCCATTTCCCCAGCATCTTGAAGAAAAATCCTTGACCTGATTAACAATTATGGTTCATGACCATGACAATTATGGTTCATAGCATTAAAAATAGTCTATTTTTACTCCTGTTGTTCTAGAGATCATGCTAAGATGTGGAGGATACAAAAAATAAACGAGCACTCTCTTAAGTGTGTTGCATAGAGGCGGAAGGAGGGGCATAGGTAGATACTTTAATAAATATATACAATACACTGTTATAAATACTATGATCAACATCACTATATGGTATAGAGCAGCCATGAACATGAATGGTCACTTTTTTCCTGGGTCTATCCATCAAGGTTCAGTCAGAAAAACTAAAGTTACTTCATGTATTACAGTTTTGAAAAATCAAATCAAGGAATTAGAAGCTTTATACCTTTGAAAGAAACGGGGAATGATAATTTATTAAAATTGCCACCAATGTTCTTAGCCAAGGTGACTAGAGTGCGTGTTTTTTTTTTTTTTTTTTTTTTTTTTTTTTTTTTTAGAGTTCATTGGGAAGTATAATTTTCCACAATTTCTGGGAAGCTCCTATCAACTACCGCACCCACAGCAGTGAGGTAGGTGACTCTCAAGAGTATTGGTGGTTTTCAGAACCCTTGTCTCTTACCCACTTTCTCCTCCACCCCAAAGTAAATATATTTATGTACTATCTACCTTAATTTGATTCCCAGTTTTCTCTCTTTCAAAGTCTTTTTTTTTTTTTACCCCTTTTATTTTCTTTGCTATATCACAAGCTTACACCTGGGTTAAGAAACTAGTTGATTTGAGGCAGGATGCTAGAGACCTATTTACAGAAGACATCAAGAAATCTCCAGAAGAGGAATTCATTCTAAGGAGAGAGAGTTCATGCATACTAGTTAGATTCAGAGAAACACAGGCAAGGTGGGAGGGAAATGATGACTTGGATACCACCATGTCAAGCACACAGATCCTTCATAGATTGAATCACCTAGGACTTGCCTGCACTGGGGTAAACAATTATAGTAAAAAAGAGTGAAATACTCAAAGATCTACACTGGTACAAAATGGAAGCTTACTGGCCCAAGCAACTCATCACTGAGCAAGGTTAGAAATGACCATTGATATTAAGCTTAATTCAAGAAGTATTTCTCCTTCTCCCAACTTATAAGTTAATGACCTGTACTTAAAAAAACAGAAGTTTGGAGAAACTGACTTTAAATGACCCTCTTCATAGTCAACAAAGCCCTACTAAATCCTCCATTAAGTCCCCTTCTGTTAGCTGTCTTAAGTTCCTCTTTCTTCTTTCCCTTGCTCACTCTCCTTTAGGCTCACTGATCTATTTTCTGTTTCTCAAACACTGAATGTGCTATTTCATACTCAAAGTCTTTTCACTTGCTCCTTTATTTTCTTCAGGTCCCCATTCAAATATCACCTTCTCAGGGAAGTCTCCCCTGATGGCCCCACTTACTCTCCACCCTGTCTTTCTCTGCATAATGAATATATAGCACTCATGATTTCCCCCAATATTTTATACTTCCTCTCCTCCTTTTGATAGTGTCTTATATTGTGAATCCAATACAGACTCCAATTTTTCTAATGTAGAAGTTAAAAAAAAAAGAGCATTTCTTGACAATGGAGTACAGATACCATTAATCACATGGAAGGTTTGGACTTGGAAGGCTTCAGTGTGACAAATGGCTGAATGTGGGTATTCATTGTGCTAATGCAAATGTCAACAGAAGCCATGAGTTCTTGGGTTGGCAGGAGAGAAAGCAGCCTTGCTGATGGTGCAAAGGTGCAAAGGTTAGTAATAGTAACAACAGCCGTAGCAACTTCCTGAGGTCAGTTTTGTAATATAGTTCTAGAGGTGGTTGTTTTGTAAACTTTCTGTTAGCCCTTAATAAACTCCTTCCTGATGAGACAACTAGTGGCTTCTTTTGCCTCCATTTTTTAAAAAGTTTATTTAGTTATTTTGAGAGAGAGAAAAAGCATAAGTAGGGGAGGCCGGGCAGAGAGAGAAAGAGAGAGAGAGAGAGAGAGAGAGAGAGAAAGAGAGAATCCTAAGTAGGCCCCTACTGTCAATGCAGAGCTTGATGCAGGGCTCAAACTCATGAACCATGAATTCATGATCTGAGCTGAAGTCAGATGCTTAACCGACTGAGTCACACAGGTGCCCCTTTATTTTCTGCATTTAAGACTCTGAAATATAACATGCATTTATTTTTCCTCATGGCATCCCACATATTATTTACTTGATTGTGGTCCTTACTGTCTGCTAGAATGTGTCCCATGTATCTAGAACACTGCCCTCATTCCTAGCAGGTGTTCAATAAATATTTGATGATGAGAAAAATGGGCTAAGCATGACACATCCTCCTTTGATCCCTAGATATTTTAGCTATTAGTATTAGTTGTCTCTTATTACATAATTACCCCAGATGATAGTGGCTTAAACTTGCAAATATTTATCATATCACATGGTTACTATGGGTCAAGAAACTGGGAATGGCTTAGCTGAGTTGTTTTAGTTCAGGGTTCCTTGCCATCAAGGTGTTGGGAGGGGCTGCAATTACCTGATGGCTTGACTGGAGCTCAAGGATTTGCTTCCAAGATAGCCCACTTACATAGCTGCTGGCAGGAAGCCTCAGTTCCTTGCCATGTGAGCCTCTGCATAGGTTGCTTGAGGGTCCTCCATCACATGCCTGCTGACTTCTTCCCCTGAGCAAGTAATGAGAGAGAGAGACAGTGAGAGAGTTGGGGGGGGGGTTACAATGTATTTTATGACCTAGTTTCAGAAGTCTAATATACCCACTTCTATCACATTCTGTTCATTAGAATCACTAAGCACTGCTCACACTCAAAAGGATAGAATTAGCCTTTTTTTTTTAAAGATTTTCTTTTTGAGAGAGAGAGAGCACATGAGCAGGGGAGAGGGGCAAAGGGAGACAGAGAGAGAATCCCAAGCAGACTCTACTCCCAGCACAGAGCCTGACATGGGGCTCAATCTCACCACCTTGAGCTGAAATCAGGAGTTAGATGCTCAACCGACTGAGCAACCCAGGTACTCCAAAGGAATTAGCCTTTTGAAGAGAGGAGAATCAAGTAATTTTTGGACATCCATTTAAAAACAAACTTCACAAAAGCATGGAGTGAAAAAAGCTGTAGTCCTATTTCCCATCTCTTTCTAAGACTGCCATCACATATTTCTTATCTCCTTTTCCTTAGTAATCATACCCCAATATTATTTGGAGAAGCAATATGCCTATCTGAAATATCATATTTTCTGCCTTTTTGAAGTTTGATTTGGCCATGTGATAAGGTTCTGGGAAGCTGCTGACTCAACAGGAGGTGAACTCTTCATTCTCCTGTTCTTTCCTCCTTCCTGCTCTTTGGAATGTGAACATGATGGTGGGCTCTCTAGTGCACCTCCTGGGTCATGAGCCTTCTTGACAATGAAATATATAAAGCACAAAAACGGAAAGGATGATGATTGTGGAGTCACCAAACAAGCCCTAAACTACGTCTTCTATCTTGCTGAAACCAATATTACTTGGGGTTATTTATAGTCAAACTAATTCTGATACCTGTATCCTTGGGAAAGTGATTCAACCTGTCTTTTTTTACTCTCTGTCTGAAATTGTCATACCCCATGGTAACTCACTGGTGGGGCTTAAAGGGAAAGTCTTTGATCCCTGTATGTTTCTCCCCCATCACATATATTCCATGGGGCAAAGGAAATTATTTTTTCTATTCACCTTGGAAAAGTCAGGAATTACTGAAATTTTCTTTCATTTCTTTAGATATCAGGGGCTTTGTATCATAACACATTTGAGAAAGTCTCCCAAATGCTTTACTAATTTTGGTTTTAAGGGAGATGAATATCTCTCAGCCAGAGAGATCCTGCTTGTTTCATTTTCATTATGGCTGTCTGCAGAGCTTGACATTTTATCCTTCATTCTATATAGCTCACTGAGACTTTCTGATATCCTTTGTCCTCAACCTATCCCTTAGAGTTGTTTCCAGACTCTAGAAAGTTCCCTATAGTGACAACAGTATATTATCAAAACATTTATTTTTTATGTGCTGCATACCTTAAGGTAATTATTTCTAACCCTTGCGGCCATCCGGAACAGTGGCACTATTATTATCTCCATTTAAAAAGGAGGAAATCAAGCCCTGGAACCTTGTTCAGGGTCACAGAGTTCAAAAGTGGCTAAGCTTGGATCCAAACCAGGCTGAAAATGACCCCAGAGCCAGCGTTCTTTCCACTTCGCCTGCTCTTAAACTCCACTGAGATCTTGCTGGACACAGTTACAGTAGAAAGTATAAATACAGATTGAAAATTACAATGTAATTGCCAAATTGGCTGACTTTAGCATACATAGCCTTGGGAATCCATTAGTCTACAACATTTTTTTCTTAATAGAATTTGTTGAAACCAGATCAGCACATCCTTGCTGGTGGGGGTCAATGGCCAGGATATGGGAATCACTTCATGAAGTGAGTGTTTATTAAAGTAGGATGTTGCCAGAGGGTTGTTTTAAGTGAAAACACTCAACTGCCCACCTCTCTGTTCACCTTATCCTCAGGTCCCATCAGATGGGCAGTAGCTGCAATGGAAACCACAGAAGTGCAAGGTACAGTGAAGGCTGCGAGGGGCAGGAAGGAGGAGGATGGAAGAAAAAGAGAAATGGTATGAACTTTCACATATATTTCCACCTCCCACATACATTTTTTCATTATATCATTTCAATTAATGTTTTATTTAACCTTAACCTACCCTATTGGCTAGGCTTTACTAATCATATTTTATAATGGGACAAGCTGATTGTCAGAAAGTAAGTTCAACAAATTCATAGGTACAGAGAATGATCAAGTATAAAGATTTGAATTCAGAGTTGTCTGATTCCAAAACTCCTGCCCCTTTTCGTATATCATGTAACCTGTTCATAAGCAGCAATATTAATAGTATTGCCTGTTTTTATCTTGTTTTATACTTTACATATATTCTCTCATTTACTTTCATAATAATTTCATAATACAGTTGTGATAGTTAATTTTATTTCAATTTGGCTAGGTCGCGGTGCCCAAGAATTTGGTTAAATATTATTCTAGATTCTTCAATAGAGGAATTTTAGATTAGATTAACATTTAAATTAGTAGACTTTGAATAAAGCAGATAATGCAAGTCGGCCTCATCCAATCAGTTGAAGGCCGATCTCTCCAGGGAAGGGGCACATTTGCTAACAGACTGTCTTCGGACTTGAACTGCAACTCTTCTCTTTGAGTTTCCAGTCTTCTAGCCTACCCTGCTGATTTTGGACTTGCCAAGCCTTCCCATCTGTGTGCACCAGTTCCTTAAAATAAATCTTTCTCTCTTTCTGTATATATACATCCCATTGACTCTGTGTCTCTGAGGAACTCTAATACAGTAGTCATTATCCCTGTTGAAGATGTGTAAAGAGCTTCAGACAGATTTAATAATTCACCTCTTAAACTGCTAAACTCTCCAAGATCACACAGGTAATAACTGGAGGACCTGATACTTGAAATCAGTTCATTTGTCTTAAGCCTATTTCTTTTTCTGGTTTTTGAAATTATTCTTTAAAAATGAATACACAGCAAAGCTCAGTTTATTAAGTTTCTATGGCTACTTGAACAAATTACCACAAACTTGGTGGCTTAAAATAACACAAGTTCTGGGGGCTTCAAGTCTGAAATCAGTTTCATTGAACTGAAGTCAAGGTGTGGGCAGGGCTTGATGGAGTCTTCTGGAGAAGAATTGATTTCTTTGTCCTTTTATGCTCCTAGTGGCCCTCTGTTTTCCTTGGCTTGTGATGTCTTTCTCTATCTTCAAAGCATATTACTCCAGTCTCTGCTTCCTGCATCACCTTGCCTTTCCCTTGTCTGTGGTCAAGTCTCCCTTTGCCTCCCTCTTAGGACACTGTGATTATTTCTGGCTCACCGGGATAATCCAGGATAATTTCTCCATCTCAAGGTACTGATTTTAAAGTTTATTTATTTATTTATTTATTTTGAGAGGGGGATAAAGGGGTGGAAAGGCAGAGAGAGAGGGAGAGAGAGAGTCCCAAACAGGCTCCGTGCTGTCAGCACAGAGCCCGACATAGGACTTAAACCCATGAACCATGACCTGAGTTGAAATCAAGAGTCGATATTTAACCAACTGAGCCACCCAGGCGCCCCTCAAGGTCCTCATTTTAATCATATCTGCAAATGCTCTTTAGCTGTATAAAGTAACATTCACATGTTCCAGGGATTAGGACTTGAGTATTTTGGGGGTCATTATTCAGCCTACCACCCTCAGATTTCTTTCCACTTCTCTCTCTCTCTCTGTAATATGTCAGTTAGTTTTAGTTTGATTACACAAATGTGCTTAACTTTTCCTTTTCTTTCTCATTTACCTTGTTAATTCTATTATGAAATACATTTAAATAAGGGCTCTGAACAGGAGTGATTAGAAATACTAGAGCAAAAGATCTAGAATTGTTGAATTAGAATAAACACATTACATCTATTCTCAAAAAGTTATGATTTAGAGTCAGATATCCTCAGAGCCCTTACATTAAGCCTTCTCCCCCAGGGAAGTTTATCAAATCCATTAATTAACTGCAGAGGTGACTGATGCATATTCCTTCCATTTAGGAGAATGACTGAAATGTAGGACTCAGGTAGGAAAGGATGCAGATGTAACTTGAATCCTCAAGCTTTTAATCAGTTCCCAGATGCCTGAGAGCTGACTGTAAATCTGATCCATCATTGTAGGAAAACTTGCTTTGTTCCTGTGGGTTCTTATTTCTTTCATCCTGAAGAAGCCCCCCCAGGGCCTCAGTTACTCAGATCTCATACCCATAAAGCAAGTTTTCTGGTGTCAGCAGCTTATTCTCTCAGCGTCAGCAGCCTCCTGGGGGTCATGCATGCCTCAGCCAGGTTGAATTGTGCAGTGACAAGAGAGCTTGAGCTTTGTGGTTAGAGAGACCCGCATTTGAATCCCAGATCCACCACTCATGATGGATGCCCTTGAACTTCATGTAAAGCTTTAACTCTCTGTCAGTGGGATGTGGAAAATAATATTTTCGCACACAGAGGTTGGAAGGATTGAATGCAAGCAAAGCTATTGTGATTGCCTAGCCTCCATTATATTCCCTTGGCAGCCATTAACCATTGACCTATTACTGTGTCTTCCAGAGTGACAGGCAGAATGAAAAGTACCAGATGCTCCATATTTAGAAGCAGCCCTGATAGTGCTGCTTTTCTTTGTAGAGACAATGCTAGCAGTGCTGAAGGTGCGTTAGAGGGTTTGACAGAACGGTTGTGATGGTGCAGTGCTTTCCTCCCCAACAGCCATCGCCTCTTCTCAGCTAATAGAACCCCAGTTTTGTCCTGCCACTGGGCAGCCCTGGGCAGACTGCAGAGGGTGGTGCCTGACTCTTCTAGGCCAATCGTGATCATTACAGTAATTTTTGTCAGTGATTTGTTCAGAGGTGGCCGTGTGAATTCTTTCTGGTGGATGAGACATAGGGAACCTCAGGGAACTTTTCTGGGGAAATTCAGGGAAAGATTTCCTTCCGTGATTGTTTTATTTACCTTCAATTCATTTCTCTGGTGATGAGAGGGGGTGGGATGGGAGTCCCATCCTAGGATTATGGGGATGGCTGAACACCTGACACCTGACACTGGACAGATGAGATTGACAGCGGTTTATTAGTTACATGTACTCACAGCCCAGGGGAGGAGGCCACCGTGCCCTGCAGGGCCACATGGGGATTGCACTAGGGAACAGAGTGGACAACCAGAGCCTCTGGGGACAGGCATTGTAACTTCAAGAGAGTGGGGATACTCCCTCGTTCTTGGGAGGAGATGTGACTGAATAATTCTTCTGGTTGTCAGGGAACTGAAACTTGTTACTTAAGGATAATTGGGAATTGCACTGATCATCTTGAGAAGGAGGATTGTTTGGCTACAGGACTGTATCCATGGAACAGTGTGGAGAGGGGAACTTTAGGTCATAGGAGGCCCTCCTAGTTTCTCCAGATGTCAAGACAGCACATACTATTTGGCCTTAATTTGAGGCCATGCACCCTACTGATTTGAGAGAGGTAGGGATGGGCAGAGGGAGAGACAGAGAGAGAAGAGGGAGAACAACTTTCTTCTCTTTGGATATTGTCCGTGTGACCGTGATGGTTGTAGTTAGAAGCATAACATCAGTTTTGCATCCATGAAAAGAAACATTGTAGATATTCCAAGGATGGGGGAGAAAAAGAGAGAGCAAGACTGAGTCCCTGATGGAATCTTTGAAGTTGCTAAACCTTCCCTGAAATCTTTTACTACCAGACTTCTTTTATATGACAATAAACCTCTACTGTTGAACCACTTTTAGTCCATTATTCTGCTCCTTGTAGTTGAAATATCCTGACGGGGAATGATAGATGCTTCTGTTATCTGCTGGGGACACTTCTCCTGTGATTTTATATATGCCTTATATAATGTCTTTTCTGTGACTAATATGGTGATTGTATTGTATTGATTAGTTATGGCTATGCTATAAGGATGGTGCAGAGTCCATCTTGGACCAAGGTGCAAGACTAGAAAAATCAAAGAGAAAACTCCAATGGAAAGCTATTGAGTTCGTCAGCCTGCTGCCCACCTCAAAAAGAGAATCTGACTTTTGTTTGACTCTTAAGCAGAATTTTCACAAAATTTAAGTCATTGCTAATTACTTAGTGATCCCTAAAGTATAAATTTACCCTCAGGCCATTGAGTAACCACAGGCTACCTTATATGTGATTTTAAAGAAGAGAGGGCAACCATGTATCTTGTTTTTCACCTTTTTTACAGTCTGTGAAAAACCTATAGTTAAGATAAGTTATCTACCTTAGAAATATGACAAAAGAAGCCAAAAATAAAATAAAGACCATGTTCTAGAATAATGGAGGACCAATTTCAGATTCTTATCTTCTTTGCATTTATATATTTTATAAGAATAAGCAAAATAATATAGAATGATGTACTTTTCTTTTGTAGGAAATAGAACAATTTGGTTATTACCAAGATTATTACCAAATGACTTTACTTTCTTAAACCTTGACATGAATTGTCTTTAAGCCTTTAAATATTCTATGGTATCATTTTGAAAATTACCTATATTAAAATTTATGTAATAAAATCTTTTAAAATTCTTCTAATAAGTTTTTAATAAGAGCTTAAGAAAACAACATACCAGTTTTAGGTAGTGGAATACAATTTTCAAAATACTCATAGTGCAGTATCTTTTCTACTAAAGCAATGGAAGTTATTGGATTTTGGAGACTGAAAAAAATCTCATGAATTTTCACTGAATAGAAAAAAGTCTGTGCTCTGAAAATGATAAAAAACATTTAATCAATTTAATTCAACCAATTAAAGAACTATCCTAGGCCAAGAAAGAGCAGCTTTTCCTAATCTTGCTGACTTTTCACCTTCTCAAAGTTCTGAGAAGACCAGACATTAAGAAGTCTATGAAGATCGCTGGGCACATTAGACCTCTGTGCAAAGCCAGAGACCATCTCCTCTCTGGATAGTACCTTGTGAACATGTCTAAGGGATGCTCTCAGCCCTTAGTTGCTCTCTTCACTTAGTCCCTAGGTAGCAGGGGGCAGTGAATGAAGAGCCTTATGTGTCACTCTAAGAAGCAATTATTCAATTCTGCAGTAATTGGGAATCCATTAAAGATTTAGGCCAGAAGGTTTGGATATGATTCCATTAGCTTTATAGCAGGATCACTTTGGTAAAAGATATCTGAGAGGAGAATTGAGACTGGAGCTACTGGGGAGGTAGTTACCATGGTCAGGAGAAACAGAATGAAGAACTGAGCCTCCACAGAAGCACTGCAGGTGCCAAGGTGCAGGGGAGGAAAACTAAAAAACCCCAAATGAATGTGTGGGGGAGGGGAGAGGGAACTGGAACAGCGAGGGGGATGAGCAAGCTAATTAGAATTATGCCTAATGTAAAGTTAAATCGAGTCTAAGGTCTGAGGTGGCCAGGAGCATAGCCGTGGGGTTGAGCATAATTTTTAATTTTCAGATCTATTCCAGATAGTTGAGGTGCCAAGATGAATGACCTCCTGATTACATATTTCAGTGATATGTGTACAGTGAATAAAAAGTGAATCATGTTGCCTTCTACTGTAAACTCTCAAAGGTCAAGGACCAAGCTGAACTTTCCAAAGCTTATTTTAGGCACTTCACAAACCTTAAAAATGATAATATTTCCTCCATGAAAGACTCTAGGAAGAGAAGCATAGAGCATAATTTGAAAGATTTTTGCTTTGAGTAGAAACATCTGACTAAATGAGTAAAAGAATCATAGAATAAAGTATAATATCAGTTATAAATTGAAAATTTTAAATGTGTATAATTTGTTTAACTTCTCAAGAATTACTTATCAGTATATTAGTTATTACACTTGAATACATTCTATGTGCGAAGCATAGCATCAATAAGAAAATTATTACTATATTGGTTAGCTAAAATTAAAAAGGTTATTATCTGAGACATGGAGAGTTATATTGAGGGGAGTATAAATTGTTTTATTAATAAATCAGAAAATATATGTAATCCAAATGATGATTTCTGAAGCCAAAGAGACTAAATTCTTAAAAATATTAATCTCTGTAAGTCAGAAATTTTAGCCACGTTTGCAACATAGCAAAGTGTTTTCAATTTCCTAATGAGATTTTTGTAAAATTTTTGAATATATAAAATGTAAATTTATTTAAACTCAGAATTATGCCAGATGATGTTTAGAAGTGAATGGGGAAAAGGGAATGCTGCTGGGAAATGAAATGATTATACTTATTGAGATATATTTTGCAGAAGTTATGCCATTGTATAAATGGAAGAGATACCCAGAGAACTGGGTTCAATATCCCTGCTTTGCCATTTCTTAGTTGTGTCACCTTTATCAGGTTATTTCATTTCTCCAAGCCTCAGTTTCTCCACTTGTTAAATAGGCCCTAATTCATATTTTCTTTGTAAGATTGTTGCTAACATTAGAGAGAATATAAGAAATCACCCAACATGACATGAACACTTGCTCAATAGTAGCTCTTCTTGTTAGGTTGCAGTTACCATTTTAAGACCAAGAGTAAGAACTAGAAATTTCACTTTGGTAATCCACTATAATATATTATTTTTACATTATATATACATATATATTTTTTTTTCTTAAGGATTTCAAAAAAGATGTAAATGAACAAAATGCTTTAAAAATCAATCCATCCCCAAAAATTCAGGTAAGAGAACATTAGAATGCTACACTTGTTACTTCATCACAAGTGTTAATAACAATGTTTATTTATATAGCTTCAGATATTCACCAAGCACATAGTATAAAAATCTGACCAATTCAACATAATCAGTATTAAATTATTTTCCTTGTAAAAGCAAGATGAGACAACAGCCCATGATTTTAAGTTACTTTATTTATTTTTTAATGTTTATTTATTTTTGAGAAGAGAGAGAGAGGGGAGAGAGAGAGAGAATGCGTGAGTGGGGGAGAGGCCGAGAGAGAGAGGGAGACACAGAATCTGAAGCAAGCTCCAGGCTCTGAGCTGTCAGCACAGAGCCTGATGTGGGGCTTGAACCCACGAACTGTGAGATCATGACCTGAGCCGAAGTTGGACGCCTAACCTACTGAGCCACACAGACACTCCTTAAATTGCATCTTTACTTTATGCATCTTTTCATGAAATTTTATGTACAAAAGTAAATTTGCCATATGTACAGGTGATGGAATGAAACAGAATATATTATTAGAATCAGGGATAAGGATGGGAATATTCAGGGCATTGTTGCAAATAAGGACATTGAACTTCATTCCTTAAAGGGAATACAATTCTATTTGCCTAACGGATTGCTTTTTCTTTTTTCTTTTCTTTTCTTTCTTTTTTTTTTTTTTTTTTTTGGTCTGGAAACATAGGTTGGTTGGTCCATAAACTTCTGTGTTTTATGTTCCTGGTGGAAATATTTTTTCATAAGAATTAGATTTATCTGACATCTACTTAAATTTATTCTATCTTCTCATGTTGACTCAAATCTGGTTACTTCCAGAGTCATGCATATGGAAATATGTGCAAGGTTGGTGATGAATTTTTCACCTTTACACATCAAAACTGTTCCCAAAGCCATATCTGCTTTAGGGCTTTACTTTGATGTTAAGGTTCTGCAAATGCTGTGTGACTGTAAATAAGGCAAAATAAAATCCTTTTGTAAAAATGAAAACCAATACATCTAGAAATGAAATAAATAGAAATGAAGAAATTCAGGTGATGTGGAGAGTTTTGAGATATAGTTGAAATAGACAGTTAAGGCCACATATTGACAATAAATTAGCTACTGTTTAGCAATCCAATATGCCCATAGGATCCCCAATATATTTCTCTATGTATTTAGAGTTATTCTGTCATAATAACAGAGAATACTTCTTTTCATTACCCTGGGCATTTTCTATATGAAATATTACTTTATGGTCTAGCAAATAGCTTTCAAAATTGTCAGAAAATCCTCCACATTTCAGAAGAAACAAGAATGATTTCAAGGAAATTCAGAAGAAAATAAAAACTAGGCCCCAGTAGATTTGCTTATATGGATAAATTGAGCAAGGAAAAAAATACTTGCAATGATAAGATCAATGCAGAGTCACACTGAGCAGAAGGGCAGAGGGAAAGGGACAGAGAATCTTAAGCAGGCTCCACGCTCAACATGGAGCCCAACTTGGGGGCTCAATCTCAAGACTGTGAGATTATGACTTGAGCCGAAATCAAGAGTCCGATGCTCAATGGAGGCACCCAGGTACCCTTCGAATTTCACGTCTTAATGTGGGGAGAAGAGGGACAGGTAAGAATAGGAAGTGCTGAGGGTGCCCGTGTGGATGCAGCAGGGGATGGTATATGCACTGGGTGATGGTCAGCATGACCAAGAGATGGCGCCACGGAGTTTCTCCCAAAGTGATAATAAGAGTAAAGTCCTGAAGAAAGTGATGGAATGAGCCATGTGATTGTTTGGGGGAAGAACATTCTAGATAGAGGAACAAGTGAAAGAGAACAAATGAAAGATGGGAGCATGTATGGTGGGAGCTCTGGTTAGAGAAGCATGAGCAACGGGGAGAATAATGAGAGATTGTATTGGAGAGGTAACAGATTACATGGAGCCTGGAAGACTATAGGAAGTGCTGCTGCTTCTACCCAAGGAGCCACTGGAGAGTTGTGAACAGAGGAGCCACAGGCTCTAGCTTCTTCTATTTTAAAAAAGATTACTCTAGATGCCATGTTGAAAATAGACTGCAACCTAAAGCTGAAGCTTCCTCTTCTAGACTCCAAATGATTATTAATTTCTGTAGATTTCAAGAAAATTGGTGGCTGAGCAGTTGGCTGAATAAAGACACAGCTCCTCCATCTTGTGTAGTAGGCACGCTTCCAAATCGCGGGACATGAAAGAAAGTGTTTGGCTTAAGGTCACTGATGTAGTTAGCCTTATACCTATTTGCCACAAATCTTCTAAACCTTATGTGAAAACACCAGAGCAAAAAAGGGTCACAGATGCTTGAGTTAGAAATGTCTATAATCTTTTGCTAGCTATGACACCTTGGTCAAATTATTTCACCAGTGGAAATGGAGATAACATTGCTCATCTCACGGGCACATACATACACAAAATTGCCCAGCTTAGTGACTGATACAAAGTAGGCAAGCAATAGATATTAATTTCTTTTCTTCTTTGTGGGCCTTTTGAAACTTAGTTATTTAATAACTGCAGGAGAATTAGGTACCTGGATTGAGAATGACTTATATAATTTTAATTATAGATGATTTGCATTATTAAGGCAATTACCCTGTGTGCTGGCCTCTACGGAAGGACAGCTCTAGTAGAAAAACAAAAGCTAAGCAAACTTATCCTCAACTGTATATTATCATCATTAAATGCCATCCAATGGACTAAATAGAGAAGAAATTTGACTCACTTAACTAAGGAACAAGTATTATTGATTACTTAATAATGAGACCTGCTCCACATAATTCTATATGTTGGATTTGAAATTTGGGGACAGGTTTGAAGTGATTATTTTCCCCTCAAATAAAGAATCTGCTCTCTTTCTGTATATATCACTGCCCCTCAGGTGATTTTCATGGATATTAGGAAAATAATGGTAATCAAAGGGTTGAGAAGAATTAACATGAGCAAAGCCTCTTGGACACTAATAAGAAATATTTTGAGGGGTGCCTGGGTGGCTCAATTGGGCAAACGTCTGACTCTTGATTTTGGTTCAGGTCATGAACTCAGGGTTGTGGGATCGAGCCCCACCCAGCGTGGGGCCTGCTTAGGCTATCTCTTCCTCTCTCTCTGCCCCTCTCTGGTGCTTGCTTTCTCTTCAAATTAAAAAAGAAATAATTTGATATCCCAGATCTAATGTTCTCTGTTTAAGTTGATTTGAGAAATGTTTTCTGAGTATTTCTTACCAAAAAATTACAGGGCTTCCCTCAGTACTTACCTAAGAACATGAACACAGCAGGAGCTTCTATTTGAGAAATTCAAACTACAGATACTTTTGAAGACTTTCTGTGTGCAGGTAGGATAGTTGTTATTTAAAATGAGAAAAAATAGGGGCACTTGGGTGGCTCAGTTGGCTAAGCATCCAACTTTGGCTCAGGTCATGATCTCACAGTTTGTGAGTTTGAGCCCCATGTCAGGTTCTGTGCTGATAGCTCAGAGCCTGGAGCCTGCTTTGGATTCTGTCTCCCTCTCTCTCTGTTCCTCCCCGACTTACAATCTATCTCTCTCCCTCTCTCTCTCAAGATAAATAAGCATTACAAAAATTAAAGTGAGAAAAGAGTCAGGTTTTTTTAAATGTTCACAATGAAATATTATCTTTGTGAGATATATGTGAAGATAGAAAGCATATGCTCATCCCCAAATGTTTATAAAATATATTCTATGTTCCAGGAATTTTCTAGGTACTGGGGATAGGATAGTGAATAGCAGACAAAATTTCCCACCCTCTTGGAACTATCTCCCAATAATGGAAAAGAGAAAATAAAATAAATGAGTAAATTAAATAGTAAGATTGATGGTGACAAACACCATGAGGAAAAGTTTCAAGCAGAGATGGAAGCAGGGAGTCTGAAAAGCACAGGCTCAATTTTGGATGGCATGGCCAGAGAAGATCTTAGTCAGAAGGTAATACTGGAGCAAAGACTTGCAGGTTAGTGATCTAGAGAGATATCTGAGGGGAAGAGCAATGCACACACAGGGAGCAGCAACCATGAAGACCCTGGAGCCACTGGAAAGACTATCTGTGTGCTTAGAGCTGAATGAGCAAAAGGGAGAGTTGAAAGAAGTGAAATCAGGGAGGAAATGAGCAGTAGGGGTGGGTAAACACTGGGGAGGGTCTTATAGATTGTTACAAATGGATGGTTACCAGAAAGAAGGTCAGTGGGGGATGGGTGAAATAGGTGAAGGGGATTAAGAGTATATTTATCACAATAAACACTAGGTAATGAATAGAATTGTTGAATCACTATATTGTACATCTGAAACTAATATAACACTGTATGTTAACTATACTGGAATTAAAATGTAATAAAAAGAAAAAATGTGATAATGAACTTATAGTGCCTCAGCAGATGTTTGGCTGAAGCAAATATAAATCCTTTTGGGTGGAATCCACTCTTATCCCAGCTTTCAAACATCTCCACAAGCAGTTCAGAGTAAAGAAGTAAGCACACAAGGAAAAAGGCAACAGAAACAAACAACATGTCTTAGAAACAGACAAGAAAAGACTTTAGATAAGGAAATTATTAGACATAGGCTTGAAATTACTATGTTTAAAGGGAGAAAAGTAAGCATGAAAATACATGATGCAGGTAACAAACTATAAGACTTATTTATATTGATGAAGAAACTGAAAGGAATGTGAAGTTAAATTTAACTGCTGGTGACACCTGGGTCTGATGAGAACAATTGGAATATTGAAGAAAAGAGGCTGTACCAGGTAATCACACAAAGGGTCCAAACTCATGCCAATTCCATCAATATATATAATTTTTTAATGTTTATTTATTTTTTGAGAGAGAGAGAAAGTGAGCGAGCACCGGGGAGTGGCAGAGAGATACAGAAAGAGGGAAATCCCAAGCAGGCCCTGCACTGGCAGTGCAGAGCCAGTTGCAGGGCTCGAACTCATGAACAGTGAGATCGTGACCTGAGCCAAAACCAAGAGTCGGAAGCTCAAATGACTGAACCCCCCAGGCTCCCCACTCATGCCAGTTCTTTACATTTGTCCTGAATTCAGTATCATCTGTATATTCCCCTTACTGATTAGTCACATTATTACACTTATCTTTCTCTTTTCCTACACCATCATTAATGAAACTATTTGTGGCCATTAGCTTGTCAAGGCTTGGAAAGAGACACAGGGGTTTTGAAGATTCCAAGTGTCCCCTATAGTTGGCATGTTGCTCAGGAAAGGCTTTGTATGGAGGTTCTAGGCAACTAGCACCATTTTCAGTGAAATGGTTGCAGGCCAGGATATTTGTCTTCTATTCTCTGTTATCTCCCTTCTGTTTTTGTATGGTTACCTATCCATGTTCTCTATCTTCTGTTCCTTCTTTTCATTTCTTTCTCCATCTAGTCAGACTAGTTCTGGGTAAAGCATTCTGATGGAAAGTGAAGAGGAAATTACGTTAGTGGGGGCTAGAAAGAGAGGAAGTACTTTCTGACAGTGGAGAATAAGTGAGATCAGATACCCTGGTTGCAGGCTTCAGAGGAATGCCAGATTGTTGTGCGATAGTGCAAATCAATCAGGATGGATCCAAAAGGTACAAATTAGTGCAAGGAAGGAGAGGAATGGCTGGAACTCTAACAAATGAGTTCAGACAATACATCTTTTTGTCACCATTATTAAAATAACTCTCACAAGAGAAGATTTGTTATGTATATGATGATGTTTTAAACATTATCAGAAATATTATGTACTGTAGCCTACCTTGCTATACCTCCATATCATTCTCTATACCATGGGACTAATAATGCTTTCTGGGTTGTTGTAAAAAATTAATACATGTAAGGCACTTTGACCAGTGCCAGCCACACAGAAACTACTCAATAAATGATAGTGTCTCCTTCTTCTTTTATTATTTTGTTATTATTACTATTGCTATGATAGGAGAGGATAAGGTACATATAAACTGATGAGGGTGGTAATGGAGGGCCTACCAAAGGAATGATGTTCAACTGGGCATGGAAGTGAAAAGGGCATGGAAATTACTTTAATTAGACAAAAAATTAGCATGTAATAAGGCACTAAGGTGAGAGATGCTACTACGGTAGCATCTTCCTCCAGGAGAAGGAGGAAAGGGAGGGCAATTTTGATAAAGAAGTGAACAACAGGATTAAATGCCACAGAGAGTTTGAAGACAGTGAAGGCAAAGAAAGTGGATTGATTAGTAACCCACAGTGTTATGGGCTGAATTGTGTCTCCTCACACTTCATATGTTGAAAGCCTAACAGTACACCTCAGAATGTGACTGAATTTAAAGATAGGACCTTGAAAGGGGTGATTAAGTTAAAGCAAGTCCATTAGGGTGGGCACTAATTCAACCTGACTGGTGTGCTTATCGGAAGAGGAAATTTAGACTCACAAAAAGAGAAACCAGGGATGTGAGCTTGCAGGAAAAAGACTAAAGTCCATGTGAGGGCACGGTGAGGTTACAGCTATCTGCAAACCAAAAAGAAAGAGATTTCAGAAGAAATCAACCTGCTGCAAACCAAAGAGAAAGAGATTTCAGAAGAAATCAATCCAAGATTGATCTTGGAAATCTAGCCTCTAGAACTGTGGGAAAATGAATTTCTGTTGTTTAAGCCCCTGGTCTCTGATATTTTGTTATTGCAGCCCTAGCAAACTAATCCATACTGCTACATTCAAAGAGAGTAGAAAAATCATAATGCAATAGGTTAATGATGAGTGGATGGCAAGGAATTAGAAGCTATTGGAAAAGTAATGGATTTTTAAGGGATTGATAATATACCATGATTTTCCCCCAGAGGATTTGGTTACTGTGGGGATAATTTCTTCTAACTGACTTTTAGATTTAGACAGTTTTTATTTTCTTTAAAATTTATTTTTATAATAAAATAATTTTAAAATGCTAAATGGAGAAATTACCTTATCTGTACTTGAGTGCAATAGCTGAATCTATCTTGTGACCACAGGGCGAGCCATGGCATTTACTCTTATAGTGATGATATCAGCAATCCCAAAGTTGGAAATGTTGTAGTTTCCCAAGAGTCAGGAAGAGTTCTATTTTTGTGGCAGGGGGGTGGGGGAAGATGATCATGGGGAAGAGACATAAAAGTACTGGGGATAGTCTTTGTTTCTTTCTAAAATAGTATCTTTGCCTAGAGTTCCAACTCCTGAATTGCAGAAATAAGACCACTTACACATTCAGTGTAAAAAATATTTATCAAGCAGTTTTAAATATGCAAGGTCAAGAATTCGGGGTTTACAGGTGTTAACTGTCTAACTTGATTTCTTACCATCCTCTCAAATTAAGCCTGTTCTCACTGATGCCAAACATCTTTGTGTCTCTGTGGTCTTGCCTGATGTTCTCATCATCCTCACTATGATTTTGGTCATGTTTTACTTATACCTGGAATAACATTCCATCACGAGTCCAAAATATTCTCTATGCTTCTCAATTCTACTCATCTTTTATGGTCTGCTTAAGTCCTTGCTCTCATAATGAAGCTTTATCTATATATTCTAATCAAAAGGAGTCTTTTATTATTTCCTATAATGCTTATAGTCTATATATCCTCGAGAAAAGGATGAAAATTATTAGCCTTGGACTTGGACGAACTTTGGCTCAAATGTGAGATTTTTAATTTGACAGCCATTCAGCTTTGGGTGAATTGGTTAATTTTTCTGAAACTTCATTTACTTTCTTGTAAAAGTAAATGAGTAAAAGGATTGTGTGAATAATTAAACTATACTCTGTGTTTGAAGTACAGAGCATATAGTTGGTGACCAAGAGTCTGTGTTCTCTTGGTTAGAAGGAAAAATAACTTACTCTAAGTAAAAATGAGGCTATCTTAAAGACATAAGGATGTCTCACAATAATCCAGGACAGACTAAACAACCATGCTGCAGAGTAACTGGGAACTGAGGTAATCTTAAGAGCCAGTCACTTCCTCATCTTTGTCTTTCTGTCGCATGGCATCCCGTTTTCTCTCTGCAGTTATTACTCTGATCTCTCACTCCCAGCCAGCTTCTCAGAGTCTCAATTTCCTCTGGCCATTGAGCCATAACCTATGGCTCTGAAATGTCCACTGCAGCCCAAACTCTAGATGAACCTTCAGCTAAAGCACCCAAATCACAGGTAACTTTCTCTCTTGTTCTTTTAGTTCAAATTCCTCAAGCAAAGGATCTAATTGGCTTGACTTCTCTTCAAATGAGCCCACCAAAATTGATGTTCTGCCTAGGATGAGCCACCTCTGCCAGGGGCCAGCCCTTTCCACTCATTTGTTGCCTGGTCACTTTGTAGTGTGCCATTTACTGTATGGGAGAAAAGAATGACACAGATTCCCTAAGAGAATGACTAGTGTTGGAGAAAGACTGGGGAATAGGTATCATAAAATATTTTTAAGATTTCTAATTAAGTGCTCACTACTCCTAACAACTGAACACTGATTTTACTCTCTCATTAACTTTTAATATTTGTATGCCCCAAATGATTGTATTTTCTTTTGTCAACAAAGATGTTTATCATACATGCCACATAACACTTTCTATATGGTTAATATGTATTCATCAACATTCATCAGAAATTCATTAGACACCTACCTGTCACTATTACTACAGATATGGTAATGAATCAAATAAACACAATTCATGATCTCGTGGAGCTTACATTCTGAAATTTGTATTTCTATGTATGATCCTAGTTAGACGCAGGAAATTGGAAGAGTTGTAATGATCTTATGTGATCATCTTCAGAATGAAGCCTTCCCTGACCACCCAATTTAAAAGTGCAACCACTACTACACTATTATGCCCATTCAATTTTCTTCCTTCCCTGCTATATTTTTCTCCCTAGCATTGCATTATTATATTTATGAATCTCGTATCTCCATTACTAGAATGAAAGCTTGTAAAAACAAGGATTTTTATCCCTTTTCTTCACTGTATATTTTTAGCACTGATATTTGTTGAAAGCATGAATAAGTGATGGTCTGAATAAATCATCATCCTTAATTTTTGTCAAGCACATATTGAGTGTTAGGCACCGTGTTACCTATTTTTAAACAGATTGGTTTATTTACTCTTCGCAGTAACTCTGTGAGGTTATTTTTTATGGGTATCACCATTTTATAGGTTGAAAAACTAAGCATCAGAAGACTAACTTTCTTGCCCAAATTCATGTAGCCAGAAGTGAGAGACAAACTTGAATTGAGGTCTGCCTGATTCTAGAGCTCATGTTCTTCACTGATGAACTATATACAACTGTTATTTTTTATAAATTTTTTAATGTTTTATTTATTTTTGAGAGAGAGAGCAAGAGAGACAGCAGAGCAGGGGAGGGTCGGAGAGAGAGGGAGACACAGAATCCGAAGCAGGCTCCGGGCTCTGAGCTAGCTGTCAGCACAGAGCCCGACATGGGGCTCAAACCCGTGAACCATGAGATCACGACCTGAGCCGAAGTCAGACGCTTAACCGACTGAGCCACCCAAGCGCCTCTTTATATACAACTTTTAAATGAAATATCGGCCTACAGAAATAATGATGGGTCTGCCCTGGTTCATGCCTCACCATAATATTCATTTATTTGATGGCAACATGCATGTAAAGTGGACTTTTGTTTGAGGAAGTAGTGTAACTGGGTTGCTGTGCTTGAGTGTTCTTGGCTCCATATCCTTCCTCTCTCCTGCTGGGATTCTTGGGAAGGAGTCCTGAAATGATACCAGAGGAGAATAAGGAGATAGAGGTAAAGAGGCACTGTAGAAATGCAGCATAGCCATTCACAGAATTCTGAATTATTTATTCTTCCCAGGACACCAGCATACCCACATCCTTTCTATCTAATAAAGAAGAACTCTTCATTGATGTGATGATTGATTCCAATATCCCTGCCCTGTGGGAATTGATAGTAAAGTGGGGATGACGAGGCAACAGTAGGGATATACACTTAAGGTTGTAGATTACATAGCACAGGTATCTGACTTAGTGTTTCTTAGAGGAGGATTGCCAGGGTGTGAGGGATGCCAACACATGGGGAAGCAAAAATAATAAAATAGTGAGGTAGATCATGCATGGACTCGTGGGCCCACCAAGAATGAGAAGCCTCATATTTCCCTTGAAACAGAGAGCAGCAGATATCTTTTTCTTTCCTCTTCTTTAGTACAGAGACTAGATGCCACAAATCCTTTGTTCATATTACAATGAGTTCAGTCTATTTGCTCCTGCATTTAAAATTATTCATTTACCTTTTATTCCTGATGGAATCAAAATCCAAGAACTGAAAAAAAAATTAAGATTATCTACTCACCAGCTTTTTCCCAAGACATCTTAGTTTTCCTAATTAGATGTAAAACCAGTGGGGGAGGGAGCTTCCTTTACCATCTCTTTAGTTCCAGATCCTACTGTTTTTCACTATTATCTTACAGTAAATATTTGCTGCCCTGGATTGTATTTCCCTGAAGTATTGGTCTAGGATGCTTGTAGTAAACAAAAATATTTATCTTTTAAATAACACAAGAAGCCAAGTAACAATATCACCTTGCTCTGAGTACAACATTAAAACAGCAGATAAACCTGTAAGCTGAGTCCCCGAGCTGGCGTCAGGGCTCTGCAGAGCTGTGAATGGAGCCACAGAGATTCTGAAGAGCCTCTGTTCTATCAAGAAGAACAGGACACACAGTTCATAATAAGCTCACCAAACCTCATACTTTTACTCAGAGATGGTTGTGAATCACCCAGAAAAACAACTAGGATATAGTACAGGCTTTAAAACAAATGATAAAGTATAAAAGAGATTAAAGGAATCAGAATTTGATAGCATAAATAACACATGTAAAAACCACTGAAATGGAGATTTCATACTGAAAACATACCAAAAGAACATTGTGGCAATGATGGCAGTGTCTGAAATGATTTTCTCATGATAGAACTGAAGACAAGAGTACAAATCACAAACATGGCAAAGCTAGGTAATTGGACATTCTTAAATAGTGCATTTGAAAACTTGTTACTTCTAGAAATAGTAGCTTCCAGTCATGCATTTAGTGTTCTTCCTCTTAATTTCAAATCTCAGCACTCTGCCAAGAATGGAGCTACAAACAGCTGTGTGTCTTCTGTGGAATGTCTTGTGTGGAACTTCCATAGGTTTTGTCTAGTGGATGTAGCAAAAATGGTAGCATTTAGTTGAAACAAGTTAAAAAAAAAGGTACACTCTGCTTCATGCTTCAGGCTAAGAGAAGAAAACAGGTCATTCAAAGCAAACTCAATGCTTGGGTCAAAGAAGGCACTGTCTCCCAGACTTGGGGTGTGTGGAGAACTGGCATGCCAGTAAAGGTAGTTTAAATGGAAGGAAAAGTGATGTTCAAGGACTGTGGAAGTCAGCAATACACCCAGGAAACTAAACTACTTGTATATCTCAAAAGAAATAAGGGGGAAATGAAGCTGTTGAGACCTGAGAGCCAAAATTAGAGTAATCACACTGTAGAAATATCTCAATCCTTCTCCTTTTCTCTTTTTTCTCCCCTTCTCCCCCAACCCTGTCTCTCTCTATCTCTGTCTGTCTCTCTCTCTCTCTCTCTCTCTCTCTCTCT
>CM053570.1:45715162-45766451 GCA_028646485.1 Cryptoprocta ferox | reverse complement strand
AAAAAAAATAAATAAAAATAAATAAAAACTTCAAAAAAATAAAAATAAAAAATAAATGCCCTAAGTGCCCCTCAGTGTGAATGACTCCCAGGACAGGTTGATACTGGGGCCTCATCCTCTCATCCACCCAACCCTGGCCACTTAGTCTGAAACAAAAAGGAGTGCTAGGAATAATTTTCAGTCCGGAAGGTTCTCAGAAGCCCTGAGGATAGTCTTATGCTTATTTAGACCTAGAGCTTCTTAGAAGCCTTGGGATTAGACCAGTGGTCAAGCCTCTGGAAGAGCATAGGTCAAGTGGTAGTCCTTCAGCTTCTTTGGTGCTTTGAGAATCCCATCTAGCGACATCAAATCTATCAATGCAGTATGACCCAAGAGATATGGATGACTTCAGGGTAGGATGGGGGAAATGAGACTTCGGATCATTCCTGAGGGATTTCAGGTCCTGGTAACAATGCTAATAATATCAGAGAAAAATTAAATGACCTATTCCTTAGGGGGAAATATCTTTAAAATGTTTTTAAGTTTATTTATTTATTTTGAGAGAGAGAGTGAGCAAGAGAGAGAGCGAGTGAGCATGAGTGGCGTGTGTGGGGGTGGGGTGGGGGGACAGAGAGAGAGAGAGAGAGAGAGAGGAGAGAGAGAGAGAGAGAGAATCCCAAGCAGGCTCTGAGCTGTAAGTACAGAAACCAGCACAGGCTTGAACTCATGAATGGTGAGATCATGACCAGAGCTGAAATCAAGAATCAGATGCTTACCTGACTGGGCCACCTAGGCACCCCTATGGTGAAACATCTTATATTTAATGAAATATGCAATGGATACTAAATAGCTGCTTATTCAAAAATACAGCAACATTTGAAGTCCTTTCTGCAATGAGATTATACGCTGGGTTACACCTATCATTTATAGATAATAATGACTCAATATTGGTAATGTTATATAGTTCAATCTGATATTTTGGTAGCAAGTATGAATTGGGCATCATGGACTTCTGTCATAATTCAGTAGTGAAGGTGTCATTAAACTTTATCAAGACCTACAACTTTTCTGGATCTCAGTTTCTTCATCTTGATAATGATACTGGAATAAATTGTTGGTTCCAACTGAGAAATATGTTTGATCAATTAAAATTGGAAAAAGAATGATTACTTAAAATTTTATTAGTAAAACTCTTTCAGAATATGAGCCCCAGAGGAAGCAATGTTTTGTAGGTGAATTTTTTTTTATTTTGAGATACTTTAGGTTCATATGTTATAAGAAATAATAAAGAAGATCTCTACATACTACCAGTTTCCCACAATAGTAGCATCTTGTAGTAGTAAAATACACAACAACATTACAACAACCATTGTACCAGAACTTAGATATTGGTCTGTAGTTTTCTTTCTTTCTTTCTTTCTTTCTTTCTTTCTTTCTTTCTTTCTTTCTTTCTTTCTTTCTTCCTTCCTTCCTTCCTTCCTTCCTTCCTTCCTTCCTTCCTTCCTTCCTTCCTTCCTTCCTCCCTCCCTCCCTCCCTCCCTCCCTCCTTCCTTCCTTCCTTCCTTCCTTTCTTTCTTTCTTTCTTTCTTTCTTTCTTTCTTTCTTTCTTTCTTTCTTTGTAGTGTCTTAGTCTAGTTTGGTATCAGGACAATATTAGCTTCATAAGATTAATTTGGAGATATTTTCACCTGCTTTATTTTCTGCACGAGACTGTGTAGTGTTAATTCTTTCAACTTTCAGTAAAATTTTCCAGCACAACCGTCTGTGTCTGGAGATTTTGGAGGAAAGTTCTTCAACTATGAACTCAATTTCCTTAATAGTTTGAGGGCTTTTCTAATGATCTATCTCATATTGGGTAAGTTGTGGTAGTTTGTGTTTTTTGAAGAAGCGACCCATTTATTCAAAGTTGTCAAATTTTTTAGTGTAGAGCGGTTTGTACCATTCTAAATTATCCTTTCGATTCTCCAAGACCTGTAGTGATATCCCCTGTTTATTACCTAGTAGTTGGAATTTGTATCTTTTCTTTTTTTCTCTGTCACACTTGCTAAAAGTTTGTCAACTTAAATGATCTTTTCCCAAAACCAGCTCTTTCTTTCATTGATTTTATCTGTTGTTTTTCTGTTTTCAACTTCATTAATTTCCACCCTTATCTTTGTTATTTCCTTCCTTCTGGAATTTATTTCATCTTTGATTTTTAGGTTCTTGAGGTAGATTGTTTATTTGAGAGTCTCTTTTCTAATAAATGCATTTAAATGATATAAATTTCTCTCTCAGCACTGCTTTAGCTGTATCTTACAAACCCTGAATGCTGTATACTTGTTTTCTTTCAGTTAAATGTATTTCTTTGAGGCTTCCTATTTGACCCATGGATTATCTACAAGTGTGTTGTTTAGTTTACAGTATTTGGTTCTTCTCCTATTATCTTTATTTGGTCACTGATTTCTAATTTGATTCTTTTGTTATCAGAGAACACACTCTGTATGATTTTAAGGTTTAAAAATTTGTTAAGGTTTGTTCTATGCCCCAGATTATAGTCTATGTTGGTATATGTTCTGTGGCTCTTGGAAAAGAATGCCTCATATTTTTGTTTTGGGGGGAGGTTCTCTATAAATGCTGATCAAATCCATTGGTTGATGGTTTTGTTGAGCTGTTGAAGATCCTTGCTGTTTTTCTGTCTAGCTGTTGTACCAGTTCCTGAGGTATTGAAGTCTACAGCTTGTGTTTCATGTATCTTGTAGCTTTGATGTTTGATGTAGAGAATATACATCTTGGATTCTTATTTCTTCTTGATAGATTGAGTCTTTTATCATTATATTATGTCCTTCTTTGTCTCTGGTAATTTTCTTTGCTCCAAAGTCTACTTTATGTGATGTTATCTAGCTCCTTTTTTCCCCTTTGATTAGTGATTGTATGATATATTTTTTCTCATCCTTTTATTTTCAACCTGACTACAGTAAAACCTTGCATTGCAAGTAACTTGTTCTGCAAGTGTTCTGCAAGACAAGCAAACATTTCTAATAAATTTTAACTTGATTAATGGGCAACGGCTTGCACTATGAGTAACACGTGATGCTGAATGTCACATGATTACAACTGAGCCTATGGTTCTTAAAATTCTCTTTGATATACAAGTGCTTTGGATTACAAGTGTGTTTCTGGAATGAGTTATGCTTGCAAACAAAGGTTTTACTTATATTGTTAGTCTGAAGAGAAGTTCTTATAGACAGCATATAGTTGGGTATTTTTTAATTCACCCTGTCAATCTCTTTTAATGTATTCAGACCATGTATTATAATTTAATTATTGTTGTGCCAGGGCTTAGGTCTGCCATTTTAATTTTCATTTTGTTCATTTTGATTTCCATTTCTCTGTTTTCTTTTCCCAATCTATGATGGGTTACTTGAACATTGTTTAGAATTCTATAGTTTTATATGGATTTATCTATATGTCTTTGAACATGTCTTCTTGTAAAGCTTTTTAAATAGTTGCATTATATATTACACTATATATACATAACTTACCACAGTCTATGGATGTCATCATTTTACAAGTTTTAGTGAAGTACAGAAACCTCACCTCCCTTTATATCTCTTTACCCTCACCATTTCTAATTGTCTAACATATTTCCTCTTTTTATATATTTAGAACCACATCAAAGAGTGTTATAATTTTTTCTCCAACTGGCAAACATAATTTAGATAATTCAAGAAGAGAAAAAAACCTATATTTACTCATAGTTTTTCTTATTGTGTTCTTTCTTCCTGATGTCCCAAAGTTCTTTTGTCATTTCTTTTCTTTTGCAGAAGTTCTTTTAGGCATTCTTTTAGGATATAGCTGCTAGTGACAAATTCTTTGTTTTCCTTCATCAGAGACTGTCTTGATTTGTCCTGAAGGACATTTTCTGTAAGTATAGGATCCTGGGTTGACTCTTCTTTTCACTCATTATTCTGGTTTCTAATGAGATAGTTCCTATCTTTCTAATTATTTCTTTCCTATAGGGAAGGTGTTTTTTGCCTCTCGTTGCTTACCAGATTTTTTTCTTTGCTTATTGTTCAGAAATTTAATTATGGTATTTTTTGGGCTTGAATTTCTTTCTATTTACGCTATCTGGGTTACATTCACCTTCTGGAATGTATAGGTTTATGGTCATTTCCAAATTTGGCATGTTTATGGCTATTATTTCTTCAAGCACTATTCAGCTCTGTCTTCTGTCTCTCCTCTCTTTTCAGGAGCCCAAAAACATGAATGGTAGATCTCATGTTTATAGTCCCACAGGTCACTAGGCTCTGTTAACTTTTTTTAACTTTAGCCTATTTTTTCTTTGTTCAGCTTAGATAATTTCTATTGTTCTCTCTTCTAGTTCATAGATTCTTTTCTTTGCCATCTTCACTCTGTTGGTTAGTCTATTCACTACACTTTGTATTTCTTCTTTTTTAAAATTTTATTTATTTATTTATTTATTTTTTAAATTTTATTTATTTTTGAGAGTGTGTGCACACATGCACATGTTTTCTGTTTTAAAAGTTCCATTTGATTTATCTTGATATTTTTTATGTCTTTGCTGAGGTTTTCTTTCTTTTTTCATTTGTTTTAAATAAGTTCATAATTGTTGCTTAATGCATCTTTAACATGGCTGCTTTAAATTTTGTCAGATAATTCTACTTTCTCTCATTTTGGTGTCAGCATCTAATTTTTTTTTTCATTGAGTTTGAGATTTTCCTGTTTTTTGGTGTGAGAAGAATTTTTTATTGAAACCTGGATGTTTGTGTATTGTACTATGATACTGGCTATTGTTTAAGCATTCAGTTTTAGCTGGTTTTCTCTGGCATTGCTCCAGGGGTGGATGGGACATGCCACCTCATTACTACCACAGAGAGGTTTGCTGTTATCCTCTAATAATACTAGAAGAGAGCGCCTCGTTACTGCTGATTGGGAATGGGAGTTCTGGCTCGCCATGTGGTCTTCATTGATAATACAGGGGAAGGGAAGAGGAAATATGCTTGTTACTGATCATCAGTGGTGAAATTCCCTACTCCTTACTTGGTCTTCTTTGACACTACCTT
Organism: Cryptoprocta ferox; assembly: GCA_028646485.1. Lineage (NCBI taxonomy): Eukaryota > Metazoa > Chordata > Mammalia > Carnivora > Eupleridae > Cryptoprocta > Cryptoprocta ferox. The sequence continues at coordinate 45,761,409 of CM053570.1, read as the reverse complement.
TGTTGGAGTGGTGGGACATCTCGTTATAGCCTGTCATGGATGGAAGCCTAGGCTTCCCACTCAGCCTTTGGTGGTGTGGATGGATCCATGTCTCTTCTGTGATTTGGCTGTAGTAAAGCAGTTGTCTAAAAGTTTTCTCTTCTGCTTGACTGTGCCTTTCCTGGTCTTTTTGCTAAAAAAAGTAGACCAAAAAAAAAAGTTGGGGCTTTTTTTGTATGTGTCTGTCCATTGGCATTTCCAAGTTGCTGGCTTCTTTAACTTCAGGTTTGGGATATATGAGGTAGAAAGGGAAACTCATCATAGTGTTATTCCATGGGTCTCAAGGTTCTTAGCCAGCCTGCCTCTTCTCTTTAGTTTTTTAGAGTCTTCTTATGGTCATTTTTCATATGTTGTCCATCTACTTGGTGGGAGGAAAAGGAAAAATTTATCTATCCATTTTCCTGGAAATAGCGGTCTCAGGAAACATACTATTTAGAAGATCTTTGGGGAACCTGGGTGGGTCATTTGGTTAAGCATCCAACTCTTCTTTTCAGTTAAGGTCATGATCTCACGGTTCTAGTGATCCCCACATCAGGCTTTGCGCTGACAGTGTGGAGCCTACTTGGGATTTTCTCTCTCCCTCTCTCTCTGCCCCTCTCCTGCACTCTCTCTCTCTCTCTCTCTTTCTCTCTCTCAAAATAAATAAATAAATAATTTTTAAAAAAGAAAAGATCTTTGGTAATACAAACAAATTTATGAAATAAATGATATATAACGTTCTTTTAAGCTTTATCCAGCCATCCTTTGTTTCTGGGAATAACATCCTGATCAGCTGACAGACTCACTGACCAACTGACTGATTGATAATAACCAATCTTTATATTTATCGATACACAAAATGATGATACATGTGTACTGAGGACAGAGTGACTCTCAATGATTGGTGCAGAGATACATAAATGCTATCTTTTCCTATATTGAAATCTCGTTTTTTTATTTAACAAAAAAAGAAAAATTCTAGGGACTCTTACCATAAATTTGCCTCTCTATTTACTTTCAAGTTCTTTTGGCCACTATGGGTTTAGGAGACTTAAGAAATGCAGGTTTGGGGGCGCCTGGGTGGCTCAATCAGTTAAGCGTCCAACTTCGGCTCATGTCATGATCTTTCTGTTCATGAGTTTGAGCCCTGCATCAGGCTCAACTTTTCTTTATGGTTCTTTACTCATTTCACAGATAAATTATCTGGATGTTTAGCTTGCCTTTGTTGTTTAGATACATCTGAACAGTAGTAGAATAAAAAGTAGAGCCCAGTGATTCTGAACCTGATGCACTTCTATTGTGTAAACTTAAAGCTTATTGAGTTATAGGTTTGTTCGCTGAGTTCCTGAGGCTATCCACAGACTCAGGCAGTCACTTCATGAAGAAACTGCCTCATCTAAGGCTAAGTACCACAGTTCTAGCTGGAAATCATGTTCTGTACTCAGCATTGTAGAAACAGTAATCTGGCAATTGCACAGCTAAGTAGCTGTTCTATAATAATAGTCAGTGTCTGTTAATGACTCAAAATGCAATTGGCAGAGACAACATTTGATAGTTTGAGTGAATGGAAAAAACACATTTTCTTTCTCAGCAGACCACATAAAACCAGTGCCTGATTATCAGACTGGCAGGTGCAATCATTCTGCCAGCCAGAATGGTTATTGAAATTGTTTATGGGGATTTCAAAAGGATCCTGGGAATAACAATAGATAACATGTTTTAACTGAGGGAGCCAAGACCGAAGAATTATGTCTCACAAAACTTATTAGTAAAAGCAAATTATTCCTGGTAACTCCAATAAGTGGCAAATTACTCTTGGCAACAAGTGATCAGTAATGCGTCATTGCCGGAAACAATCATACACAGTTCATACGCAAGCTAGCAAATCAGCCCTAGCATTTTGACAAGAGGGGGCCACAGCCATACTAAACTAACAGTGATGGTTGGATCATAAAATACTATGGCAGAAATGAAATAATAATAGTAATAATAGTAATTGTTATTTTCTGTTTTCCTACAAACCAGCAGCCGTGACATAATTTTGTATGGAAAATCTCCTTTATTTCTCTGACAAGTTTTTCTGGACATATTATGAAAGCATGAGGATTATGTGGGAATGCACAAAAGCTTACTCTAATCATTGTTTTCCCAGATAATGATTAGTGGTAGAACATGGCTCTCTTTAAAACCTCATAGTCCAGGTTGAGAATAGATAAGTTTATTGTTTCTTTTCCATGACATATCACCTGCATACTACATACTCATCCATTGAGCCCTTTATCTTTCTATTCTTCTGTCTTTATATCTGGTAATTTATGCTTCTATTCATTGACCCTCCCTTGTATCCATCCACCCATCTTGCTTTCTTTAAAATATTTATTTATTTGCTTATTTATTTATTTGGAGAGAGAGCGAGAGAGAGAGTGTGCATGAGTGGGGTAGGGGCAGAGAGAGAGGGAGAGAGAATCCCAAGCAGGATCCACACTTAGCACACTTAGCCCTATGCAGGGCTCGATCTCACGGCCATGAGATCATGACCTGAACCAAAATCAAGAGACACTTAAATGACTGAGACACCCAGGCACCCCTACCTATCTTTCCCAGTACCTTTCTCTCTAACCAGAAAAAAATAAAATAGGAAGGAAGGGGAAGGAAAGTAAAGGGAAGAAAATAAAAATGTGAAGAGGCATGTAGAACATAAAGAAAAGGAAAAACAGCATGATGAAATAGGAGAAACACATATTTCTGGATTCACAATGGACTTCTTTTTTTTTCCCAGCTCCATTAATTCCTGGCTCTGTGACCAGGGACAGATTCCTTGAATCTCACCTCCTATATTTTTCAAGGGATGATACCATGTCTCTACTTACCTCAAAAGATGAATGCAAAAAGTGTCATCAGTTAACAAACATGAAAGCATTCTGTAATTACAGGGTGCAAAACAAATTTTATATAGTTTTTATAATGAACTTGCATATAATATAGGTAATATACTGGAGGTTTTCATTTTATAAGTGTGCATTCTTCTCTGAGAATTTTTTCCAGTATTTGTATGGTTTATTTTTAAAAATTTTAATCTCTATGTTAACTGGAATTTATCCTTTGGAAAGTATGAAAAAGGCACTAAATCTTTCCCCCCATATATACCTGTAAGTGTTCTAATAACACTTATTAAAAAGTTTACCTTGCCACTGATTTGAGATGCTGCCTTTAGCATATACTAAATTTTCATATGAAATTGGATCTATTTTGTATTTTTAAATTTTGCCTATCTATTCCTATGTGAATACCATGATGTTTAATTATATGTTCTTCAAAATATGCTTTCTTCTTTGGTTCTCTGCATCATTCCCTTTTATCTCACTTGATCTCAGTGTTTTCTCTTGTCCACGTTTAAGTGAAACCTTTTTTTCTCCCGCCTTCTCAGAAGAGGCATGTTGGCCAGCGTTCTCCTAGATTCACAGCTGTAAAACGACCTCTTATTATTGCAGAGTGGTCAAATACATGATTTACACTTCTATGGCTCACCTTCTTTGTTCTCCTCCCCTACTTTTATCTGGATTTTTTCTTTCATTTGGTCCTAGTGTCTTTATCCTGCTGAATTTACATTCTACTCCCAGAAGACTCTCCGGGAGGCTGGTCTTTGTCCTAAAAAGGAACTTTAGTTGTTTTATTTCAAAATTTTATAGGGTACAAACTGACCCATACCATCTGACCTTTTGCTGTCCCTTTGCACTCAACTCATAAATTGGAGTCAATGAAACCAATTCCCACTTTTGATGTTCTAAGAATGACCGTGAGCTTTCCAGAATGGATCCTTCAATCTGGGGTTCTTGGGCAATTCAATTTCTGGGCCCTCCTGCTTTCTCAGCTGTCAGAAAACCATTACCTACTCTGCTGCCTCCCTCACAGTCACCAGTACAACTGTTGTAGTCAGTTTGGCCTTAATTCCTCATGAGGTGTTGGGATTCATAGAGATAAATTGTGTAGTTTTGCTGTAGATTTGGCTGCTTTGTTTTGTTATACTAGTTGCTTTGTCTGTTTTGTAAGGGAATTTGGGAAGTCAAAAATGATGCTGGACCCCTACAGTCTTCCTTTGAACTTCACCCCTCGGTTTCCTTATAATAGTTTTAAAGGTTTGCCTTTCTGTGTATAGTTATTGACTCTATGTTTTATTTTCATGTGGGATATGAAATAAACATTTAACTTTATTTTTTTCCATTTATATAATTTTCCCCCACATGTACACACTTTTCTTTTTCTGAAGTGTAATACCATATCTCTCACAGGTTTTCATAAACTCTTGGCTCTGTTCTGAGACCTGTATTCTATATTCCTATCCCTACACCAAAATTGCTGTGTTCTAATTGCCATAGGAATTCTCTTTCTTGATCTTTGCTCTTACTAGTCCTCCCCACACCTCTTCCCTGATCTTTGTTGTTGCTGTGGTTCAAAATGTACTTCTCCATTCTTTGTTGTCTGCTCATCATGAGGTTTAGTATCAGCTTGGTAATTTTGCTAAAAATATTGTTGGAGTTTTGGAAAGACCTGCCCTTTAGTTAGTTAGTTAATTAATTAATTAAAATTTCTTAATATTTATTTATTTTTGAGAGAGAGAGAGAGAGAGAGAGAGAGAGAGAGAGAGAGAGAGAGACAAACTGCAAGCGGGGGAAGAACAGAGAGAGGGAGACACAGAATCCAAAGCAGGCTCCAGGCTCTGAGCTGTCAGCACAGAGCCCGATGCTGGGCTCAAACCCACAAACTGTGAGATCATGACCTGAGCTGATTCAGATGGACGCTTAACTGACTGAGCCACGCAGGTGCCCCAAGACCTGGCTTTTTAAAAACATATTAATTCTTCTCACCTATATATATGCTATATCACCATTTATTTACAGTTTTTATGTACATTGAATCCAATAGCTTTCTGAACTCTTTCTTAGTTTTCATAGCTGCTCTGCAGAGTCTCTTGAACACTCTTTATAGATAATATCATCTGCAAAGAATAATTGCTTTCTTTGCTTTGCAAAGTTTATATTCCTTTTCGTTAGCTCATTATTCTGTCTGGGCTTCCACTTTGAATTGTTTAGTAGTGGTGGTGTAAATAACATTCTTATCTTGCTACTGTTACTAAGGAGTATACTTCCAATCTTTTACCATAAAACATGATGCTTGTTCTGTATTTTTAGAAGATGTTTTTATCCAGTTAAAAAAAAAAGATACCTCTATCCCTTGTTTCCTAAGAGTTTCTATCATGAGTAAGTATTGAATTTTCCTGGAGGTCTTTCCTCATCATTTTAGCCTTTTATGTCATGTTTTATTTTAATCTATTTACATAGTGAATATATTCAGAGTTTTTTTGCCCAGTATTAATCATTCTTGTATTACTGGTTAAATCCACCTTGTTGATGATATATATTAGGATTTATGTCACCAACATTAATTCAGAAATAATGCTTTTGGCAACTGGCTCCTGTCTTTCACAAAAGTTCTCAAACAGGGGTGAAACAAAGTACTTATCTTCTTGGAAAAATGGGTGGTAAAGAAGGGAGGAAAGGAAAATGGAACACTAGCAAGCAGCTCTCTTTGGGAAGCAGGAAGGTAACAGGTAGAAGGTAGGTCCCTGCATCCCAGTATTCTCCAAGCTTAATCTTACCAGATAACTGGGGCTGTCCTAGAAGTCACATTGACCACTACATGGTACCAAACCATATACAGAACTGGGATAGACCTATACCATGTAGCTGGACCAGTAGAACTTCCAGTGGTCTACCTCTGCTGGTCAAATCAATCATTTCATTAGGCTTATGATAAAGAAAATCACCAATTTATGAGACTTTTTTTTTTTTTTTGCACTTCATCTACTATGTAAACAATTTGGTAGGAGAGGTGCTCTCTGCCATGGCCTGAAATTCATATTGACTGAATCTCACAACTTTGAGTCTTGAAGAAATGGAAATGTTAGTCTAATGTTAGTGTACCCTCAAGATGAAGCAAGAGAATTTAAGCTACAGCCTTGAAGGAGAGAATAGTGAGGTGCTAGGTCTTTCTCAAAAATCTTATTTAATGTAGAAGTGAGTCTCAGGAAAAAAACTAGATTGGGATAGTGTCTTTCCTTGTGAGGCTATTGTTTCAACTATATTCAAAAGAGCAGCCACTAAGAGGCAAGTGAATAAAAAGGCTGTATGAGTCAAGGTTCTCCAGAAAACAGGACCTAGACATAGACAAAGATATAGATATATAGACACAGATATAGATACAGATATAGATGATATATATATTTATACAGAGAGAGAAAGTATAGAGATATAGATTATATATATACACACACACACGTGTGTGTGTGTGTGTGCGTGTGTGTGTGTATATATATATATAGAGAGAGAGAGAGAGAGCATGCAATTTATTATGAGGAATTGGCTCACAGGCTTATGGAGGTAAGAAGTGCCACAATCTGCCATCTGCCACTTGGAGATACAGGAAAGTCAGTAGGTGAATTTTAGTCCAACTCCAAGGCCTAAGAACCAAGGGAGCTGATGGTGTAAATCCCAGTCCAAGGGTAGGAGAAGAATGAGGTCTCAGTTCAAGCAGACTGGCAGGAAAAAAAAGGGATGAATCCCTTCTTCCTCCACCTTGTGTTGTATTTAGGCCCTCAAAGAGTTGGATGATGCCTACAGATTTTGGAAAGGGCAATCTACTTTATTGAGTCCAGCAATTCAAGTGCTAATTTGATCCAGAAACACCCTTACAGACATACCCAAAAATTATGTTTGATCTGGGTCCCCTGTTGCGCAGACTGACACATAAAATTAACCATTATAGAGGCCCACAGGTAAGTGGCTAGAAATTTCAGTCTAAACAATCTATGCTTATTACAGAATATTGTTCAAAACTTTAAATTAACTTTTAATGATCATGACCTACTTTTCTAGTTTTATCTTTTTATACAACTTTATTTCCTGTTCTGTTTTTTTCCTCAAAAAACCCCCACTAATGTTGCCTCTATTCTCTGGTTTTATCTGCAGGAAGCATTCCTGTCTTTTTAATTAGATTGGTATCACTAGACTGACAAAACTGCTTTTTGATCTTGTTCATATGCCTTGCCATGACATGGTACAAAGACTGTCACATCTTCGTGACTGATTAGTATATTAGGATCATTTTAGCTTCCCCTGTCATTTCCAAACACCACTCATTTTCTCTTTACTAGGTATTTCTCCCCCTAGAGCACTTAAATAATTTAAAAATTATAGAAATACATATTTTTGTATAAAATAATTTCATCTGCAAAATTTATGAAATAAAAATAATGGTCTCTTCTATTTCAGTTATTCTCTAGTAACATCACCTTAGAAGTATTAATTTAAAATGTAATACCAGAAGTATATTCATTGGGGCACATGGGTGGCTCAGTTGGTTAAGTATCCCACTTCAGCTCAGGTCATGATCTCGTGGTTCATGAGTTTGAGACTCAAATCAGGCTCTGTGCTGACAGCTCGGAGCCTGCAGCCTGCTTTGGATTCGGTGTCCCTCTCTTTCTGTCCCTTCCTTCACCCCTCAAAAATAAAATAAACATTAAACAAAAGGAAGTATATTCATATATGCACATTGTCCCCTTGAAGACTAATTTGTTTTAAATGAAACAAATTAAGTTACCTGAATATATATTCTCCCTAAATTGTTTCAACTAAGCATGAAGCCTAATATTCCTGTGAGATTGTATTTTTCTAGAGTTGTTTATATTATGTGTCTATCTCTATTCTGGTTAAGGATATTTGATGGCAGGAAACAGAAAATTGCTCAAGGAAAATTAAACAAAAATGCAATGGCACCAAATGCAAGTAAGATTTGTGTTTTATATATTTTTTGGTTGGTCTGGTTCGATGTAATAACTTCTCTTCATCCTTTCTAGAATCTAACGCTATAAACATACCCCAAGCACTGCTTTGTCACATCTTGCAGCTGTCATTGATGTTTTTATTATCACACATTTCTAAATATTCTTTAGTCTTCTTTGTGACTTCTCCTTTGACATGTGGCTTATATAGATGAATGTTGCTTAATTTCTAAGTAGCTGGGAATTTTCCAGATAGCTGTCTGTCATTGATTTCTGGTTTAATTCTGTTATTATCAGGACACATATTTTGTATGATTTAAAATCTAAATTTGTTGAGGTTTCATTTTTCTCTCCAGATATGGGCTCACATGGTGAATGCTCCATGTATATTTGAGAAGAATGTGTATTCTGTTGTTTTTTGCCTAAATGGCAGTTAGGTCAAGTGGATTTTTAGTGATAGTCAGATGTTCCATATCCTTTCTGATTTTATATCTTCCTGTTTTATCAGTTATTTAGAGACGACTACTGAAGTCTCCAGTGATAAATGCAGATTTATCTATGTCTCCTTTCATTCTTTGCTTCATGTATTTTGAAGCACTCCTGTTAGGTGCTTAATTATAGGATTAGTATGTCTTTTCTGGTGAATTGAGCCCTTTATCATTATGTAATACTCCTTTTTATCCCTAGTAATAGTCTTTGTTCTGAATTGTGGATTATCTGATATTAATATAGTTAGTCTAGCTTTTCTTGATTAGTGTGTGCATACTATATGTTTTAATATGCCTTTACTTGTAATCTTTCTAAGTATTTCTATTTAATAATGGGTTCTTTATACATAGTGTGTTTTGTTTTTTAATACAATCAGACAGTGTCTGATTCAAATTTTTGTGTTTATGTCATATATATCCTATTCTTATTTACTGTAAGTATTATTATGGTATCATTAATATTTACCATATTGCTAGTTTTTTCATGTTTTTGTTCTTTTTTCTTCTGTTTTGGTTTATGTATGAATTAAATATTTTTTAAGATTATATTTTATCTATTATTGACTTATTTTTTCTACATCTGATGTTAACTTATTTGAATAATTACCTTTGGCTTTATAATATACATCTTAAGTTAATCATAGTCTACTTTCAAGTGATAATATTACATTTTACATGTACTATAAGAATATATGATGTATACTTACAATATCTCCTGTTCACCTTTTATGCTATTGTTGTCTCATATATTTTGATTTTACATGTGTTTTAAACTCAAAATACATTGCTTGTTTTTACTTTGGAGAGTCAGTGATATTTTAGAGAGATTAAAAGAAAAAGAAAAATAATGGATTTTATACTTATTTTTATTTTAACCATTTCCAGGGATCCTCATTCTTTGGGTAGATCTAAACTTCTGTGTTGTCATAGTTTTTTTTCCTGAAGAATTTTCTTTAACATTTCTTGTCTTCCAGATATGCTTTTAATGAATTCTCTAAGTTGCTGTTTGTTAGAGAGTCTTTGCTTCCTTATTATTTTTGAATGATAGTTTCATGATATGGAATATTGACAGTTTCTTTCAGCCTTTAAAAAATGTCACTTAAGCTCTTGGTTTGGGCTCAGGTCATAATTTCATGGTTCATGAATTTGAGCCCCACATCGGGCTCTGCACTAACAGCATGGAGCCTGCTTGAGATTCTCTCTTTCCCTTTCTCTGCCCCCTTCATCTCTGCTCACTCTTTTTCTCTCTCTCTCAAAATAATCAATCAATCAATTAATTTAACGTTTATTTATTTTTGAGAGAGAAAGACAGAGCATGAGCGGAGGAGGGGCAGAGAGAGAGGGAGACACAGAATCTGAAGCAGGCTCCAGGCTCTGAGCTGTCAGCACAGAGCCTGACCTGGGGCTCAAACTCAAGAACCACAAGATCATGACCTGAGCCAAAGTCATACGCTTAACCAACTGAGCCACCCAGGCATCCCTCAAAATAAAGAAATAAACATTTTTTTAAAATGTCACTCTATTTTCTTTGACATGCAAAGTTTCTGAAAAGATGTCTGGTGTATTTTTTATCTTTGTTTTTTCTATGTAATGTGCCTTTTCTCTGGATGATTCCAAGATTTTCTTTTTATCTTTTGTGCTTAGCATTTTCAGTATCATGTGTCTAGATGTGTTAATTTAAAGTAATTATTAATTTTAAAATCCTTTCTGTACTTTTCTGAGCTTTCAGGAACTGTGATTTGATACCTTTAATCTTTTTGGAGAATTTTCAGCTATTATGTTTTTAAATATTTCTTCAGCTCTTTTTCTCTGTCTTCTTCTGGGACTGCTATTACATGTATGTTGGAATCTTAAAACTCTTGCATGCTCTGTTTTGCTTTCCCTTTCTAGCTCTTTCTTTGTGTGTCTTAGTTTAGGTGATATCTAGTAACTATCCTTGGTTGTGTCTAGTGTACTGATAAGCCAGTTGAAGGCATTCTTTATCTCTGTAACTATGATTTTTATTTCCTAGCATTTCTATTTGATTTTTTTCTTATCCTTTACCTTCCTCATCTGTTCATCCTGAAGTTCACCATTAGTTCGTGCAAGCTGTCTTCTCCTTCCATTAGATAACATATTAATCATAATTATTTTAAACTCGCTCTCTAATAAATACATTATCTAGGTTATCTCTGAATCTTGTTCTATTGATTGATTTATCTTTGACAATGGGTTGTTGTTTCTCCAATGTTGCGTGTCTTATATTGTCTTATTGATTGTTGCACATAGTGTGTAGAGGAGCAGAGGCTGAGTTAACTAGTATTCATGACTGACTGTGGGTACACCCCCTTTCTGCTAGGACAGTGGGTACACCCCCTTTCTGCTAGGCCATTGGTGTGTGATATTGTGTCCATATAGCAAGGATTTTAGTTAGGTTTGGGTCTTATTGCTATGGTGAACTTTAGTGCACCACCAGCTTTACATTTCTTTATTATTGCCTTGTTCTTATCATGATGTTGGTTGTTTAGGCCTTTTTTTTTTTTTTTTTTATCAGTTCTGCTTTACTCTGTTTTAGGGTTTCCCTGGTCTCTCTCCAGGCTCTTATCCCTTCCACAATGGTACGCTGCTATCGATTATGTTTGCTGCTTGTTTGCCTGGTGATGGAGTACAGGGAATTTCTCTGTTGTTCTTGTTAAACCTCAAAGGCATTTCTGTTTCATGCTTGGAAGGTAAAGGTCTTGTTTCCAACATTTTGCAACCAAATGGGGTAAGAGGCCAGGGAAGGTCAGCATCCAGTTTATGTTCATTTGCTCATTTTCTCTGTTTTTGTTACTGTACCCTGCTATAATTTAGAGACCTTCTTTTTTTTTTTAATTTCTTAAGAGAAGAAGAATGAAACAAAAATATCTCCAGGCTTCTGTGAGAGTGAAGGAGATACAGTCATATAGATGATCAGAATGGAGAAAGAAATTAGATCTAACTTTCCAGAAATTTTTCAAAAATCCTTTCATTTTAGCCATTTCCTCTCCACTTTGTTGTGCCAACAGTTCCTGAGATTTGGGGGACATTTTGAATTGTATATCAAGTTATTTTGTAGCATTTCTCACTGATATCTTAGGATTCATCATTTTTTTTCAAGCTTATTTTCAGCTTATACAATTTTACTACCATAGGCTTATCTTCCATTCTCCCTAATTTTATGCGTTTATACCTCTAAACTGAATCATGTTACTATTATTTTAGTGGGATTTTGGGGAGGGAGCCAAAGAAAATAGATGCATTTAATCCACCATATTTATACAGAAAGTCCTGTGGCTGAAAATCTTAAAGTGATTTATCATTTTCACTTCTTATCCAGTTCCTTTATCATATGTATAAATAAACTTTGGGGAGAGCTCAAATGGTCCTATTGACATGGCCAGAAGTAGATAAAATTGTCTAGGATATGCAGTTTACATTTCATCTCTGGGATACATGTTTTTCATGTTTTATTTCCTTATTAAGATTTTAATTACTGTGATGGGAAAGTTTATGTCTCACATGTTTTTACAATACCTCTAACATCTTTACTGTTTCCTTGAGTTATATTATTTTAAACTCATTCATGTATTTAACAAGACTAAAATATCAATTTTAAAGTCCCATAACTTTTGTAAAGACATTGTGCTACATAGAAATTATTCCTTATTTTGTATTTACTTGGAGCCTTCTTTCCCCCATAAAAAGTCACCTGTTTATGAAAATCAGAAGGATCTATTTTGAATGGGCTTTTAAACCTGAACACCATATAAAAATGAAATACCTTCTTTTTAATGTTATTTTGGAGTAAGGTTAAGTGCTCTTGTTAATACAAAACTGTCTCTTATTTTCTACAAGAAGTTGCAGAGCTTTCTAATTAGAAACTCTCAAAGTGAGGATATGTCAGTGAAGTACAGATCACTTTTATTATCTCATTTACATTTGTTGGACAGCTTCTTAACTTAGGGATCTGTATTAGGTACTCAGGGGGAGTTCAAGGAGCAAAAATTTCTGTCAGGACCCAACCGGCTTCTTAATGCTACATACCTCTTGTCCATGCCTAAGAACACTAAATGTATAGGCTTATTCCCATATTAATCTCTAGCTAATCCTGAAAATTAGACTGAAAAGTTTTAAGGAGCTTGATTTCATTACTTTTGGGCTCAACTTTGAAGTACTCTTACTGCTAATTAAGTTTGTTTTGCTCTAATTGTATTAATGAGATTTTGACCTGAAGCTCCAGTGATGTGCCTAGGTCTTGGTAATTTTCCTAGTAACCATTTAATCAGTATCTTACCTGTTTTTCCCTGTTAGTCCTTATTTACTTAAGCTATGAATAACAATATGTACAACTTAAGACTAAAGCATACCTCGTGGCTGACCCCTGCTCCTAGATTTTCTTGATAACAACTGTTTTCCTAAATTTGGGGGATTCTAAAATTTAGCTCACATTTTTCTTTCACTTTACTCTGACCATGTACCTGGATGTTCCCTCCCAATTTCTGAACACCCCCAACCTCTGAACCCCTCCATGCAAATCACTGTGTGTTTTCTACTATCTTACTCTTGAATTCTCAGTTATTTTTAGGTCCTGGGGCTGGATCTATAACCCAGCCCAGTGACTGTGGTTCATTCCATGTCATTGATTCTATAATAATGTATAGTCACTTTCTGAGACAAAGATTATTACTCTTTAGGGATTTATAATTAGGTTGAGTAAGCAATATTTGTATAAAAAAGCATAAATAACAAGTTGAATGGGAATGTTATCAATGCCAAGTAGAGTGATGTATGTTAGCATTCATATGACACTGATAACTGTGTTAAAAATATCTTGAAAACTCTGATCTAAAGATCCAGTTTACTTCTTTGTTAATTCATGTCATCTTAAAATTTGTGAAGTTTTCAGTCATGATTTTTTCTATTTTATATGAGTCTTTATACACTTCTATACATTTATTACAGCAGTCCTTAATTCTTCCAACATTTTTTTCTTCCACTTTCTCTTTATTTTAATTCTGGAACTCCTATTATGGGTATATTGGTCTGATTGATAGTGTCTTAAAGGTTCTTAGGTTCTGTTCACTTTTTTAAAAATTTAATGTTTATTTACTTATTTTGGGGTGGGGGAGGGCAGAGAGAAAGGGAGAGAGAGAAAGAATCCCAAGCAGTCTCCATGCTGCCAGTGCAGAGCCCAATGCAGGGCTTGAACTCACAAACTGTGAGATCATAACCTGAGCTAAAATCCAGACTTGGATGCTTCACTGACTGAGCCACCCAGGTGCCCCTGTTTACTTTTCTTTATTATTTTTTCTTCCTGCAACTAAGACCTGATAATTTCAATTATCTATATTTAAGTTCTCTGATTCTTTCTTCTGTTTGTTCAAATCTGCTCTTGAATCTCTCCTAAACTTGTCATTTCAGTTATTGTACTTTTCAGCTATAGAATTTTTCTTTGGTTGCCTTTTATATTTCCCCTTACACTATTCTCATCTTGATAAGACATCACTTTCCTGATTTTTTTCTGTACTTTGTCCATGTTTTCTTTTATCTTTGAGCATATTTAAGACATTTATTCTAAGTTTTTTCTTAGTAATTTTGATGTCTGAGCTTCTCAAGAGATGATTTCTTTTAGTTTTCTGCCTTTGAGTAGTTCATGCTTTCTTGTTTCTTTTATGTCTTGTGTTCTGTTGTTTTGTTATTGTTATTGTTAAAAAACTGGACATTTGAGTATTATAGTGTAGTCACTTTGGAAGTCAAATTCTTCCCAATCCCAAGGTTTACTTTTTTTTGAAAAGACTATCTTCCTTACCCTGTTGGTAACTGAAGTCTCAGCAACTTGAGTTAGTCCTCTTATATTTTAAAAGAGATTTCCTTGAATGCTGGAAGTTAAAAAAAAACAAAAACAAAAACAGAAAACAACATTCCCCGTTTTTGCAGATTGGCTCTGTGGTGGGGCAAAATACTTACCCAGGCTTTCAATAAGCCTGGGGGTCAGCTTGAAGTGAAAGCTTGGGGTCTTCTCTAAGCATGTATCTTGCTCTGGGAAAATGTGTGGCTTTCTAAACCCTCCATATAAACAGTTCTTTTGAATATCCTAATTTTCCAAATAATTTTCCCTAGCTTTTCCTCCTGTACCACTGGCTTCTTTTATATATCTGTACTGTAATCTTTTGTAGTATGTGTCTGTACATTGTTAGTTGGCCATGAAGCATTTTCAAGCAATGCTTGCTGCTTTTGAGGCCTCAGTTCTGAGTTAGCCAAAAATAAATAAGTGTTTTGTGTCAGTCCTCAGGTAGCCCTCAGACAAGTTAGAACACATCTACCCAGTAATTTGCAAGTAAAATCTGCTCTACTCCTTCCAGAACCAGGGACCAGGGTTGGACAGGATCAATAGCAGGATAAAAAGAATTAGACGTGAGTTATACCCAACTGCAATATTCCATTCTATGTAATTCTATGCAGGAGGCATGGTGGTGAGAAAAAATATCAAGGCCAAAGAAACATTCTCAGCAGAAGTAACAAATGATTGCACAATGGACTGTGGAATTTAGGTATGAAATATTAAAGATGATAAAGGAAGGTGGATGACTCCCCCTTTAAAGTGAAATGTTTATTTAACCCAAACACACATAAAAACCTGATTCCAGAAACATGTACTGTCATGTTCTATTTATATCTAATGACCTTAAGAACAAAATAATGCATCTTTCACAAATGGCTTCTTTTTTTTTTAATTTCATAACAAATCCTACGGAATCGGAGATTGTCAGGTACAGTTAAGTCGTTACAGATGGAAATGTGAGCTGTATTATTAAGACTCTGACTCATTTATTGGCAGCTTTCCAAAAGAGGAGATAGAAATAGAGAAGTATGAAGGTTTGCTCATGTTTTTTCCCCTTGTGCAATCTAGTTCCCTCATAGTCTGTTTTTGGTTACCGTCAGATTGATTCCAGAGAGGCAGCATTATGGTCAGATTTATCATGTGTTTAGGAAAAAAGCCATCTTTGGATTGCTTAGCATTGGAAAAAATGATATTTTGTATTGAGTTTTTGATCTCAGATCAGCTAAACCCACACGGGATGACTTGGAAGAGCAAAAATACATATCCAGGAACAATTTTTGATGGGATTACTAAACATTCCATCTTGGCTATTGAGAGGATAAATACATGCTTCTCTAATTCAATAAAAGTGTAGGGAAGTGAGATATCGGCTGAAGAAAGGCACAAGCATTTCCATTTAAATTGGCCTCTTTAGAATGTTTGGGTGGAAGCTGTGATATGCTTTAATTTTGGACTCTATCATGGTTGAGAGTGTTTATTTGACTCTAAAATGAAGTGATTTTTCAGTTCCTGTAGAAATATGATTCACTGAAAAAAAAAAAAGAAAGATGATGCACTGGTTTAATAAAAGCTGGATACAGAAGACACCAATAGCATATTGATAGTGAACTTGGTCCCTCCTTATATTTAGGGACAGAGTATATTATGTATATTTGGCATATGCTAAATGCCAGGCATTTTGATAAGTCCGTTCACACTTAACTTCTTATTTTAATCTCATAACAAACCTGCAAGTGTTATCATTACTATTTTTAAGGTGAAGAAATGTTTCCCATACCACGTAGTAAGGACTGGGCCTGGAATTTGAACCCACACCTATACTTTTGTAAAATCTTTTCTGTTCACAAGAAGCAATAGAGCATGATGTTTGAGAGCAGGGTTTCTACCAACTATTACCTGAGAGAGTTCCCTTTACCTGAGGTAAAAAAAATCATACCTCTCAGCCGAATATTGAGGCTCAGAATAAAAACCAAAGCTACTGCTGTGAGCTTCTCAGATCCTATGGGAAGTGAAAGGAGTTGGGAAACTTCTCAACTAATCCCAAATTTCCATCTATCAGGAAACAGTACCTGACAAATGTGGGTTAGAGAGAAATACCAGTGGTGATAGTACAGTTGGAATTTCATGAAAAAGCCAGATGTAGGCTACCCCGGTACCTCTGAATTTTGTTAACTAAGTCCTTGGTTTTGTTTTGTTTTGTTTCTGGCTCCTTAGGAACCCCAAAGAAATTTTAGCTCAGAAGGCACTTTTATGACAAGTTTATGTTTGATATGTATTTCTTTTCCTTTCTTTTCTCCTTTTAAAAAAATGTTTATTTATTTATTTTGAGAGAGAGAGCACATGCATGAGTTGGGGAGGGGCAGAGAGAGAGGGAAAGAGAGAATCTCAAGCAGGCCCCATGCTGTCAGCACAGAGCTCCATGGGGGGCTCAATCCCATAAACCATGAGATCATGACCTGAGCCAAAATCAAAAGATGCTTAACTGACTGAGCCACCAGGCACTTTTCCTCCGTTTCTTCTTATAAGAAGTTTTGCTGGCTTCAAAACCAGAATCAATTGGAAAGACTACCACTCACAGGGATGGTGTTAAGAGAGGGACTGCAGGGGCCCTACTGAAGTGGGAAACTTATTGAAAGTAGTTAGTAATTTATTTAATCTTGTTTAACACTATCTGCCGAAGTAACTTGTAACTTAAAATGTGTGTCTATATATACAAAATACTTTACTATTTACAGTTAATTCCACAGTTTTGGCTACAATAAAATTGATTTTGAAATAAATGAAATATTAAAATTCATTTTACTAAGTACTAAGGTTTATCTATATGGCATGGAGAACATTGTTAGAGGAAGAATCAAAATTAAAATCAAGTTCAATGGGACAGCAAGGGTGGGGGAAGACAGTGTTGAGGGTCAACTCTAAAAAGTGAAGTATGGATGAAAATAGGAAAGTTAGATGCTATCTAGTATCAAGAGTAAAGCAATGTCAGAAGAATAAGTCAGGACAAGTTGAAGTTTTGGGAATGAGAGAATGCTGAAGGTCTAATTTTTACATGGAATTTGTGCAGTGGAGGTAATTATTCAAAGGAATCTTACAGGATGAGGTGTTTAGTTTTTGTTGTGTCCAATGGCCTGGGTATCAAAAGGTTTCTCCTGAATGAATTCTATGACATCTTGGATCTTTTGCTGTTGTTATTTTGACCTTGAAGAATATTTGACCTACACATACATAAAATACCTTGGTAATTATTTTTTCTCGGGACAAAGTATGTGTGAATGAACTAGAAAGTGTGAAGTCATAGTTTGGGTAGTAATCTTAGAAAAACCATCGTTGTCATAGACTCTGGGTCTGGAGTTCTTTATTGTCCAGCAAGAAAGTAGGATGCAGGATTAAAAATTCGAGCCATGTCTGATGTCTGGGAGAAGACAAGAGCCCCGATTAAGGGTGTTTGCTCTGTTTTTATTAGGATCAGAAGGTTTACAAACATGGTGATGGATGTGCACAAAGAGACAATGAAACTGTGAACATTAACTCATGGGTGTGAGGGAGAGGGAGTTTTGAAGATATGTGGTGTTAGGGGTTTGGGTTAATACAAAACAAAATCCTGGTGCAAGGCAGAAGGTTGTTTACAGCAGACATGAGGCACCACCTCTGTTTACTTAAACTCATCTAGGGGACAAGAAAGACACAGCATACTACCTCAGGGTCAACAAGCACCTTTCCAACTTTCTCTTGTTAATTAGCCCTGCTCTGGACAACTTCACCCCACAGTGGTCTATAGCCCTATTTACCTATTTACCTAATTTGGTCCTTCCTTCCTGTGAAAGCAGCTTTCTGCTATTGTACTAAGTTGGGGGCTGTTTCTGTCCCGAATACCTAATCTTGTTTACCTCATATACCTTTGTTCTAGATTGGGGCCTTTGTCCCACCCTCTCTATATTGGGGGCTCTGCCCCGCCCTCTGTATACCTATTTGCCTAATCTAATTTACCCAAACTTGGGTGTGAACATCTTATGGCTTTTTAATTCTTTATGCCTTGTTAACCCATTGGTGCAAGCCCAGGGAATTCCTAAGCTTATTCCCCACACATCATATATAATTTCTCCTCTAAAAAGTGAAGTGAAAGAAAGATACAGGTGAAAGATGTTACAGGAATGCCCAGCACCGGTCTATCATTTCCATAGCCCTAACTGTGCTGTCCTCAGGATGCCAGATGGAAAATTGAAGTTGGAGCTCATTGCCACTGGCTTCCTTTGATCCACAAATAACTTCATGTAATTCAAATAGAAATAATCTGAATAAGAGACACATGATAACTCCCAATATCAATCTATGCAATAACAAGGCAAACATAAAACTATCAACTTTTACATGAGCAGATGCCATGTCTTATCTCTATCCCAGTGGAAAAGTGAAATCAAAATTATGGTCTACGGAGCTAAAGAAGATCTGACTCATGGGTTATGGCCATGATTCATTCCTGAGCTCTTCCTTCAAGGCTAGAGCATGACCTAGTCAGGCTCACCACTAATTCATGTGGCACTCACATTTACAACTGAGTACCAAGAGGAGGGAAGGTGCCTCCAAGATATGTCAGATGATTTGGGTTGTAAGCAATTCCTGGTATCCGGGTAAGAGAAAACAGTAACCACAGAGATCAAATGTAAAGATTTATTTACAATTTTACATGGCCAGCCTGGAAACAGAGAAGGCTTCTGACTATAGATATTCACAGAATATAAATAGATGCATAGATTATTAACTGTGTAATCATTAACTGTGTAAATACAGATTAATAACTGTGTAATAAGTAGATGCATAGATTATTAGCTGTGTAATCAGAGTCAATTACTCTCAATTTATAATAAACATTTTTATAAAAAAGCATCAATGCAGGCTTTTTTTTTTTTAACTTGTAGTATATAAATGGAAGAGCACTGCTCCAAGTAGAATTGCTTCTTAAATAGTGAGATCTGGGAGACATTCACGGCTACTCTACATCCCCATTACAATATTAATGCACAGGAAATTTCCGCTGTAGGGCATCCGGTCCTCAGCATGTGGACTGGCTGTATAGGAAGAGTGAGCCTGCACTGCTTCGAGCCCTTTTGTCTAGAATACTTCAGTAAGAACTCTTTTATAAGGAAGTAATTTTTCCCCTTTCTTAAGATCATTTATCATTTAGTATATAAACCAACATTTACATGTATCTGTCACAAATGCTCAACCCTATTCCAGAGCATATTAAAAGGAACTAGTGAAATACGTATAAACTGTGTGGATACAAGAAAGAAGTTGTGTATAAAACTTCTATAAAAGAGGAATTGTCAGTTCCCATATCTTGGGGAATTATAAAATTCTTCTTCTCTCTCTCCCCTATCCTGAGCCTCCTGCCATTTTCCTGCCCTGTGTTACAGGAAGCTCTAGCTTGTGTGTATTTCACACAAAGCAAGGTGTTGGGCTAAAGACAGTGGACAAGAGAGAGAGAAAAGCATGCCATTTTCTAATCTTTGCTGTTAAGAAAACACAATGGTGTGGCTGTTTGTATTTAGAGCTTTCAAAAGCAAATCCCTGCTTTGCCACTTATAGTAGCATGATCTATGGAACGTTACTTGGCTTTTCTAAATGTCAGTTTCTCTGCCTATGAAATGAAAACATAGCAGCATCTGTATCTTAAGATCACTGTAAGGGCTGAATGAAATGATGTACACAAAGCATGTTGCATATTGTCTCATTTAATTTGCAAATCATTCCATGAAGTGAAGCTTAGTACTATTCTCATCCTACAGATGAGGAAGCTGAGCCTTCCAGAAATAATTAAAATTAACATTCCCAAGGTCATGCTGTTGACAAGTGTGGGACATGGTTCAAACCCAGTTCTGCTTGACCCTACAGCCTGCATCCTTCATTGCACAATACTCCTTTGTAAGTATTCAGTAGTTTTTAGTGAGAAAGGATTTAAGTCACTGTCAGAACTCTGCTGCAAAGTCTTTGTATTTGTGATGTAGGTTATTTGGCTGAACTTGATTGCATAAAAACCTGTCTCCAGGTTTTATACCATATTACAGTTCAGCCGTTTCTTATGAAACATTGGTTATTAGTTTAAACTCACAGATCTAAACAACACCTCAAGTGTTGCAACAGTCTGATAGCTAACAGATAAATCCCAAGGATAACCTTCACCTTGCAGTGAAGGTTCTACAGTTTAGGATGGGCACAGCAAATTAGTAGCTAATAGAAGAAGATTCCTTTCTGGGTGTTCTGTAGTTATATTCGCAAATGTTAATCCAGCCGCTACTTAATTGAAATTGCTAATAGGGTTATAATGGGTTATCTTTCTTCAAGGCAATACCAGAAAATCCAAACCACAGAAAATTAACTCTCCAACCAGCACCTTAATAGCTTAGTCTAATGGGTCTCAGGCCTCTTTTTGGCCTGAGGATGCCTTTCAGAGGACCCAAAGTATGTGTTATACATGTTGTTGCTTGTCTGTTACATGTCTATTGCTGGGTTCCATGTTAAAAATTAAAACCGAAAAATTTTGCATTTGGAAACAATAATAATAAATGCATTACACATTAGTGGAAATCAGTGTCAACAGAAACAACCTATTTTTACTGAAAAATAATTATATTTTCCAAAACAAAAAAAATTAGGAGGAAAGTGGCATTGCTTAACATTTGTGCAGATCTCTTGATGGCTTAATAGAAGACAGCTAGAGTCTTGTATCTGCTTTTACATTCACTCTGCTACATTGCTGCATTTGATATTGACTCTGCAAAATAGTGCTGTTCACTCATGAGAGAATGGAAAGGAAAGGAAGGTAACATTTTAGAATTATTATTAAGACAGTTTTGAAATTACAGATCTCCTGAGTGGGTCTTGGGGACTTCTAGCGGTCTCAGCACTACATTTTGAGAACTGCTGGGCTGGGCAATAAACTTAATGGCACGAGGAATGTCCTACAGATGCTGTTTGTCTGGTTGATAGCACAATAGTATTCATGGCTGAGATCATCTAAGCTTAAAAAAAATATTTAGTAGCATAAGGTATTGGAATGCATGAAGATCCATTTAGATTTGTAAGTTCTAAAACTTTCACACAAGCTGTGGGAAGGTCAGGGACCTTTGTCACTACTAAGCTGCAGAGATAAGAGATAATAATAGTAGTCCTTTCTGGTGATTTTTTTCACTTGGAGCCTTATCTGACTGCTTCCGTAAGCCATTTAACAGAGTGATTGTTGTGAGATTCAAATATATATTCCTTTCTGGTATTCAGCCTCAACAAATCCATCAGGCATATAGTATGTAAACAAATCTATTGGAGTCCAGCTGGCTTTCTCTTCTAGAGGTTTCCAGAAAGTCCAAATCTCCCCCTTTCCTCTGCTTGCTGTTTGAAGTACGTAGATTGTGACGGTTAGGAGACTGGTGTACTCCAAGTTTCTTGAAGCCTTAGTTTATTGTAGACTGTGTATTTTGGCAGGCTTCTTGAGAGCACATAGCCTGGCTTGTCACCAGTGTGAAAGTCCCACAGTATCCCTGGGCACTCTTCCTTTCCTGCTTCCCATCAGCCTCATTAGGTTCCCATGGTAACATTGTTGAGGCTCAAAGTAGGCCAGACCTCCTCCCCCCAGCCCACCCGCCCAGGAACACAGTCGCCTAATCACCTCTCCTCAGAGTACCACCTGCTTTCTTCCACCCCACTTGGTTTTTCTCTCATCCTCTGCCCAAGGAGTTCCTTAATTGCCTGGTGCAGCTCATTCACAAGAGTTTCTGTTAGTAGTATTTGGCTACCCCTGAAGCTAGTTTGGCACATAATAAACCTTGAAAATAAATGTGATACCAGTGTTGCCAATATTTATAGGATTTTACAAAATCTATAAAACTCATTATTTTTGATGTTATGCCTCAATTTAAAAAATTTAATACACTTGGGGCACCTGGGTGGCTCAGTCAGTTGAGCTTCTGACTCTTGATTTCGGCTCAGGTCATGATCCCAGGGTCGTGGGATCAAGACCCACATCAGGCTCTGTGCTTAGGGTGGAGCCTGCTTAAGATTCTCTCCCTGTCTCCTCTCTCTCTCTCTCTCTCTCTCTCTCTCTCTCTCTCTCTCTTCATATATTGAAGTCTTAACCTCTATTACCTCCGAATGTTACATTATTTGGAAATTGGATCATTAGTAGTTAGTTGAGGTCATACTAGGGGTTGGCCCCTAATCCAACATGACTGGTGTCCTTACAGGAAGGGGAAATTTGCACAAAGACACACAAAAAGGGAAATGCCATGTGGAGATGGAGGCAGAGATGGTGGTGATGCTGGAGAATCCAAGGAACATCAAAGATCACCAGCAAACCACCAGAGGCTGAGAGAGGATCATGGGAAGGATTTTCCCTCACTGTTCTCAGAAGGAACTGGCCCCAAGACACCTTGGTCTCAGACTTCTAGCTTTCAATTTTAATATATGTGCTGCCGAAGCCAGCAGTCAGACTTCTAGCTTTCAGAGCTGTGAGACAGTAAGTTTCTGTTGTTTAAACACATATTGTTTAACATTTTCTAGAAGTAACATTTGAGCTATCACAGTGAAAAATCTTACTGAGTGTGGAGCAGGCTTAAGAAAAACAGTCCACCCAGGAATATCATAGTGAGATGCCAAAGCCTCAAAGATACTAGGAAATTCCTTAAAAATGATCAGAACAGAGAGAGCTTGTGAGTTTAATCCTGGGGTAATTCTGTAGGGCCTGAGGAAAGGGCAGAAACAGGAGCAAAAAAGCTACTTCCAGAATAAGGGGGTCAATAGTCTATCTCAACTTCACTTTGGCCATAGTCAGGCTACACAGTGGTTTGGGAACCTCTTGTTGAGCCATGGAAGGCAAATATAGGAATAGAAAAATCAAGCAGAACTTCCATGTGCTCACGCACAAGCACAAGGTGGGGGATGGGGGAATCTTCTCTTCATATTTAGTTGTTTCTGTTCCCCTGGGTATGATAGAAAGAGTAGAGCTCAGTATATCAGTATATATTCAATTCAGTATAATGTATATTACATATCTAAACCAGGTGCTACTCTAGGTCTATAAATGCAAAAATAAATGACTATGGTTTCTTCCTCTGTTCATGGATAATTTCACTCTGTCATACTATTTATTACAACTGTATGAACAAAATACAATTTTTGAAGGCAATCTGTTCAGTTTAGATTTCCCTGGGATTTGAGGATATTTGTTGGAAACTTTCTAGAAAGTAGACATTTATTCTGGAACTTTGTTAAATGCCTTTTCATCCCATTTTGGTAAGTTGGTTAAATAAAGAACATAGATTAGTAGATCCACATGATTCTTGTTTAGGAATCCATACAATTGCTTTCATTTTCTTGTAAACACTTTGAGAAGACAGATAAAGTATGATCTATAAACTGAGTACACTTGAGCATCAGTGTAAAACTTCAACACTGAGGCATTCCTGAGTTTACTTTTGGTGTCCAAAGTAAAGGTGCTTCCAAATTAAAATGAAACAAGCATAGAGGAAGTCAAATATTTTCTCTTCAGTAAGACATTGGTACTGAAAAGAGGAGAGATAATGATAATCCATTAAGGGTTTTCTTTAAGGTCTCTAAATACATTACTGCTTGTACTTTTATTTTTCCTCCTTGCCACAATTAGTGTTTATGGATTACTTTATATACATATTTCAGTGGGAAGTTTGCTTCAAGTTTCAGTACCTGGCTAAATAATCAGTGCCTTATATACAAAAGAAAAGTTTCCTAAGGAGGAATTTTTTTTTCTTTTTGAATGACTTTTTTTTTGTTGTTGGCAATAGACTTCAAAGTGCTTGGAGAGATATGTGTGGGTATTTTCTCCCTCAGTCCCAAATTTATCTCCTTGTTATGGCCTTAACAAATAATGCTAATACATTGTAATAATAAACATAAAATGTTTTAGTTTATTTTGAGACCTATAGTTACCAGTCAACCATTTCTTTTTAGTGCCAGTAGGACTAACAATGGAGTTCATAATTCATGATAAGGATAATAACTAATAATGTTATCTTTATAAATGGTGATGGAAGAATACTAAGCATTTTAGTCTTGTAAAGAAGACAATGAAGGGGCGCCTGGCTGGCTCAGTCAGTGGAGCGTGTGACTCTTTATCTCAGGGTTGTAAGTTCAAGCCCCACGTTGGGTGTAGAGATTCCTTAAAAATAAAATCTTAAAAAAATAGGAGGCAATGAAAATAAGAAGCTAATGTAAGAGGTTAATTAAGAATGGCTATTTCAGGGCACCTGGGTAACTCAGTTGGTTAAAAGTGTCTGACTTTGGCTCAGGTCATTATCTCATGGTTTGTGAGACCTTCCCCTGCTTGTGCTCTCTCTCCCTCAAAGAATAAATAACTATTTAATTTTTTTAATGAAAAAATAATGACTACTTCACTTTTGTTTTCCTTTAGCCTTAAATATATCTAAACCATAAGGAGGAGAGAGGGAGAGAGAGAAAGGGAGAGAGAGAAGGAAGGAGGGGGAAGGGACAGGGAGAGAACAACTATGATGGAATATGAGCACTGGAACAGTGAAAAGACTAGGGGGTTTGGAATTAGAAGTCATGACACTTAATTCTTGGGCACAGAGATGTTTGGAGAGGA
Source organism: Cryptoprocta ferox (assembly GCA_028646485.1). Classification (NCBI taxonomy): domain Eukaryota; kingdom Metazoa; phylum Chordata; class Mammalia; order Carnivora; family Eupleridae; genus Cryptoprocta; species Cryptoprocta ferox. The sequence continues at coordinate 45,736,591 of CM053570.1, read as the reverse complement.
TGTTTATTGTCTCTGAATATCAATTTTGCTAGATGTAATATATAAAAATATAAGACAGTATGACAAAAGCCTTTGTAAACCATCAAACACTATACAAATGACAGCGTTCTTCAGACTTGCAGAGAGAACGCAAAAACATCTGTGCTAGAAGTGGGTCAGACCTCTGCCACATCACTGAGCACGTCACCCAGACGCAGATGAACAACCCGGCCACTCTGGAGGAAAGTCACACTGAAGCTGCTAAAACACATGCGTCACACAGGAAATGCCCCAGGGAGAGCAAGTTATGTCTGTTTGAGAGGCTTTCTTAGGTGATGATTGAGACGCTATTGATTGCATACTTTCTAGTGTTGTTCATAATGAGAAAGAAACTTTACACGAGGGGTTTGGACCATGGGATTCAGATGCAGGGAAATAGGAGCATGAGTGGCTATTCCTTCTACGAAGAGTCTCACAAGTGAATGCTGTAGTAAGAAATTGAGAAATATTACAAAATGCTCATATGGTACAGAGATCACTCCTTTGTCTTCTACCATCAGAGCCATGATGATCACCCTACTGCCGCGCTTTGAAAGAAGGCATGACGGATGATGCACCATTTTGTTCAATTGCAACTTTCCCAGTTTTGCCCACTTTTTGCCCCCTGAAATACTGATTTCAAATGTCCCCTGTCCTCATAGTCTAGACATCTATTTCTAATTATACTTAGAGAAGTTCTTTAAAGAGCTGAAATCATCTCTCCTCCCACCCCCGTATTGTCTATCTCTCCTTCCTACTGCAGACTTAACTTGTTAGTGTATCTTCATTGCCTAGAGCAGTGTCTAACACATTGTAGCCATTTAAAAAAATTGATGAGAGAATAAATGAAGCAAGTGACAAGATTTAGTTACAGTGCAGGTACAGATGATTACCCAAAAGGAAAAGATATGATCTTATGATTGTCAACATGCATGGATGGATTCAGATGATATAAAACATTTGATTTCCCCAAAATTCCACAGTGGGCCCTCTCTGTGGGTAGCCACTAATCTCGTTGAAGTCTAGTCTCCATCTTTATTTTACCCCCTTTTCCTCCTCCTCTCATCTTTCCTCCTGTCTTTGCATCCCTTTGCCCTTCCCCTCACCACCTATTCCTTAGTCTCATTTCTGGCCTAGAGATGAGTTCCAGGTTCCATCAGGGACAGACAATGGTTGGTCCTCATTTCCCAATGAGAAGTAAGCTCAGGTTTTTCAGTTCTAGGGAGAAATAACTAAAGAAAGAATTTCTCTTGCTCTGTTCATTGCACTTCCATAACAATTTCCATAGGATATTATGCTAACAGTTTCTGTTACTCTTCTTTAAATCACAGATCAGGAAGATAAGGGATAGAAGGAAAGGGCTGGAAGCTGGAGGGAGATAGAAAACCCCACTGTGCCACATGAGCTGATCTCATGGGGATGGCAACTCAAGAACTCTTGAGAGTCCTCTAAAACAATGCTTCTTAAATGTTAGTGTGCATAGTAATCACCTGAAATATTGTTCATAGATTTTGATTCAGGAGTTCCCGCATGGGGCTCCAGAGTCTGCATTTCTAATAAGCAGCCAAGTGGTCCATGGGCCCATGCTTTAACCAATCTCTAAAGAAATATTTTCAGTTTGTACCCCTGCTTTAAAACAGCATTATGTAAGAGAAAGAGCAAGATGAGTTTGGAATCAGCTAGAACTGGATTTGAAATCTGGCTCCACTAATTCCTTAAAAGACGTTGGGCAAAGTATGACTTCTCTAAGCCTCAGTATCATCTGGAATAAGGGATGACAATACCTGTCATACAGGTTTGCTATAAAAATTAAATGAATTTTAGTGGGTTTTTTTTTTTTGGAAAGCACTTTAGCATGGGATCTAGAGTGTTTTCTCTCTTTGCCCATTTTGAATTCTTCATAATGTTATATGAGGACTCTCACTATTCAGTCCCAAGTTCTATTTCAAACTTCGTCTGCTTATTGATTAGTGAAACCATCTATACCCATACAGCTTGCTCTCCACATTAACATAATTTTACTTTTCAACTTCTGCCTTACCTAACTTTGTATTCCAGGACATGTTTGTCAAGAAAGATGAAATTGAAAATAACCATTATCTATTTCAGAGACTCTGGAGTTTGTTTAACTAAATAATCAATTTGTTCTCATTAGATAAATATCCTTTTTTCAAAAGAATAGATGACTCAACGGGGCTCATCAAATTATTGTTTAATGTTCAAAGATTCTCTTCAAAGTTCCCACCTTACTTTATCCATTAATCTTATGCGATTACATTATGAACATTGTTCAGTACTAATCAGACTCCCTCATTGAAAGATATCCCTTAAATTAGATCCCAAAACCTTACAAATGCTGTTTTGCTCCCCCTTCCAAGATGCTACTAAGATTCTGTCACGGTCGTACGTGGCTGCCCTTACCGCAGTAAGCAAGAAATTGTCTTTGCTTGATCAAACGGGTTATTTCACTGTTCTTTTCAGAAAGTTGGAAGTCAATAATCTCTTCTATAAAAATGATTATTCAGACAAATGTAATTAATTACTTGTTATTTCTTGAAGATATTATACTTTCTCATAGCTTGTGCTTTTGTACTATGGATTCCTTTTTCCTAGAATATCATCGCCTTGTCTTTTATGGAACCTTCAAGACTCCAGCTAAATGCTGCTTCCTCTTTATTGAAACACTAACTAACAACGTGGACCTTCATGCTTCTGTGCTTCCATAGCATTTAGAATGCCTTTTCTATAATATCCTATTGTTTTCTGATTGCTTGGTAACACACTTTTCTTTCCGAAAAAAATTGTGCTCCCTGAATGTAGGGATTGTGCCATTTCCACCTCTCTCTGTGCCTTGAATAAGGAAAGAAGATTACTGATCGATCAATAAATATTTATTGAATATCTAATGAAAAACATTTAGCTTAACTATTTAGAGAAAGAAATGAGATAAAGAAATTTTTTGTCAAAGGAACTTGGGCTTATTTTCATAAGGATATTTTTGGCATCCTCAATTGTACTTTCCTTTTTGTTCTAGGTAACCCTGAGAAATTTTAACCTCTGGAGTAGCAGCTCTCAACAAAACACAGTCTTGTTGATGTTTCATGCCTCTCTCAAAAAGGTAATTTCTCATTTCCCTTTCATCTAGTAATTACAGAGGACAATTAAGAGCATGCAGTTGATCCAGCCCTTCTATGAGCATAGCAAATGGTTTATTTCCTGTCTTCAGGATAATTTTATCTCCTCTGGCATCAGTCTGGATATAAATGTTGTCATTTTCATGATATGAAGTAAAGGGTAAACATTTTCTTTAGCCCAATCAGACCTGAAAGAAAGACTAAGTTTTATAGTGTTCTGAAATCCATGATGGTTGATAACAACGTATCCTGATAGAATTATGTGTCTTTTTAAGTACTGTTACTCCCTGGGCACAACGATGCTTTATTGTATAGCCACAATTAATCCAGCATGTGGGCTATGAAAGGTAACAGTAGAATTTTCAAATTTTCCATCTACACTAAAATCTAGAAGTTCCAGAACAGTGTCAGAGTTCATGGCCAACAGGTTTTGACAAGAGCCAAGTTAATGTTTGCAGCAGTGAAGCGTTTCCTAGATAACAGCATGTTGAGACATCAGAGAGGTTGTTGAGGAAAAAAATAAAGTTCAAAGAGTATTTATGACCAAGAGTAAGCCTGGATTGATAGTCCACATTAGCAGTAAGCTGCTTTTGAAAAGTACAAAACTATGTGTATTGTATCTCAGTTCCTGATCTCTTTGGATCAGTAGGAGGCATAATTATATAATAAATAAATTCAGTGTTTGGTAGTGAGTCTCAGCCATTTTCCTACCTTTGTCATCTAAAAATGAAAGAAATAACCTTTTTAATAATAAAAGCTAGTTAGTCCACTGAGCACTCTGTGTAATATTTCATATCATAATGATAATAAGCATTGTAACTTATTTGGGTTGAGTCTGCTTTCTGTGTGGCTTATGTTAATCATGGTTTTCAGGAATGTGGGTAGTATTCATAATGGTTTATTATAAATGTATTACAATTTTTGCCTTTAATATTCATGCCCTGTGTGATCCTTAAACAATTCTGTGAGGTAAGAATGTACCTATTTTACAGAGGAGATGGGGAGGTCAAGCAGAAGAAATGACTTTCCTTAGGTCACATGGTTGGTGAATGGTGGAGCTGGTGCCCCAACTCCAAACCCCTGTCTTGCAGAAACAGTGTCCTCTGTCCTACAATACACAGATCCCTGTTAATATATTTTAAAATAATTACAGAAGAGATGTTACAGACCCTTCACACAGAATCTGATCAATGTTTATTTTGAGGAGAGTGCACTAATATAGCATTAGTTTTAATTGTATTCTCCATTTGAGAACAGTAATCATGAAAAGAAATTAAAAGGTTGAGTTCAGGATTGATTTTCTTGTCTTTGCAGCAGCGCCTGCAGCTTCGAGAAGTCTGGTGAGAAGTTTTTTTTTTTTTTTTTTTTTTTTTGGATTGTTTTGACTTCTCCATGTCAGAGTATCAAAGACAATCTCAGTGTTCAGTGCAATATTAATCATATGGGGTTTGAACTCAAACCTTCTCTATGCATGTGCCTGCACATTGCAAACAGAGTGCCAGGGCAAATAAATACATACTCATGTATAGCATAATACAAATAATTAATGATACAGATTAACAGTTTCTAAGCATTAGATTGTGCCAGCCCTTACATGGATACTTGTTTGACATATAGTTTTTCGATTAATATTTATAATCCTGCATCTGTATAATGGGTGTGGAAACAGGCTCAGCGGAGTAAGGAACTTGTGCAAATTCACACAGGGGGTGAGTGACTGAGTTAGGATTTGAACCCAGTTCCGTCTGATTTCAGAGCCCCTTGTGTTCTAAGACACTGCTTTTCTTTTATCACATTGTAAAGCCTCAGAAATAGGGAGTGACAGATGGAGGACTTCTGATGGAGGGAAGGGAGATGAATGAGTGGGGAGAACAGAACTTTGTGTCAAGGGGCACCTAGGTGGCTCAGCTAGTTGAGCCAGCTCAGGTCATCATCTCACAGTTTGTGAGTTTGATCCCCTCATTGGGCTTGCTGCTCTCAGTGCAGAGCTTGCTTCAGATCTTCTGTTCCCCTCTCTCTCTGTCCCTTTCCTGCTCCCTCTCCTGCTCACACTCTCAAAAATAAATAAAGCATTAAAAAAATACTTTGTGGGAAAAGAGAGAAGCTGTAGTATGTGGGAACTACATGAAAACGGAAAGCAAGAGGATATGGTATCTGGTCCAGACTCTGGTTATCAACTAGCATGACTTTGGAGATGTCACATACCTATTCTGTCATTTAATTTCCTTGTTCATAAAATGTGGAATTTGAGCTTGATTAACAGTTTTCTAGACAGCTTCTATGAGTTCCAGTTCAAAGAGTGACATGGTTTCTAGTGGGGCACTAAAACAAACAAACAAACAAACAAAAAATGCCGCTCACTCCTATATGAAAAAGTAGACAGGGCCCCCTGAGTGGCTAAGTCAGTTAAGCATCCAACTCTTGATTTCAGCTCAGGTCATGATCTCTTGGCTTGTGAGTTCGAGCCACCCGTCAGGCTCTGTGTTGACAGCTCGGAGCCTGGAGCCTGTTTCGGATTCTGTTTCTCCCTCTCTCTCTGCCCTTCCGCCTCCCCCCATACTCTGTCTCTCTCTCGAAATAAATAAAAACATTAAAAAAAAGAATCAGAAATAAGAGAAAAATAATTTTAAACATTCACTTATTTTGGAGCAAAATTTGCCTCTATATCTTCTATCTTCTGAAACTGTGCCAAATCAAACACCCATCCAATTACATATAAAATTCATTATGATATTTCAAACAGCTATTCTCTTCCTCCCTGGCATTCCTCTCCCCACCATATTGCTACCATCACTCCATGGATGGCTCAAATTCAAGGCTCTTCCTTATCATGGCTGCTTTCATTAATCTCTTCTCTTTCTATGGTGAGACGAAAGTCATTAGTCAATGGTCTAATCTTAGGAGCAAGCTGCAAGACATGTAATAACTTAGTTTTTTTCACTTCAAAGAGCAACACATTATTTTGTGGTATGTGCACTCACTTTTGTGTTATCTGCTGTGTACAAACATGTACCTATATGCCTCTTACTGGTTCACCTTCACCTACCTCAAAATTTGGACTTACCTCTTTATGAAAGATAAACAAGAGAGTCCAAGATTTAGGTGCACTTTGGGAAGTATTTGCTTAATTCATGTTTTTTTTTAATGTTTCTAATTCTCGATGTTCTCAAACCCTGACTTTAAAATCACCTTTAGGGGTGCCTGGGTGGCTCAGTAGGTTAAGCATCTGACTTTGACTCAGGTCATAATCTCAGGGTTCATGGGTTTGAGCTTGCATCAGGCTCTGTGCTGATAGCTCAGAGCCTGGAGCCTGCATCGGATTCTGTGTCTCCCTCTCTCCCTTCCCCTCCCCCATTCACGTTCTCTCTCTCTCTCTCTCTCTCTCTCTCTCTCACTTACTCACTCACAAAAATAAGTAAACATTGAAAAAATTTAAAATCACCTTTAAAAATATCCATAAGTAAATCAATTAAGGAATGGAGTTTATTAGTTTCAATTTGTATTGGTATCACCGCTAGGAATAAATGAATTCATCTGGGGCTGAAACAGAAATAAAGTGGAGTTTTAAGAAAGGGAAATGGGAGCACCATTTTTTTCCTCTATCCACGTATAAATGAATATATTTTATATGTTTTCAAAATAACGTGGCTTATGTTTACAATTTTCTTTTAAGTTCTTAGCACCAGTTAAATAAGATCATTATAAGTTAAATCTTTCCTGAATTCAAAATATCTATTCTGATGAGGGACATGTACTTTGGCTGGGAGATTGTATTTATATATCCTTTCTATATATCAATTTATATCTTTGTAGATCTTTCCTCCTGAGTTCTATATCCACATATCCATTTGTCTTAACATCTTTTCTTAGATGTCTCTGGTATCACATATTCACATATCCAAAACTAAGTCCATGATTTCCATCTTGAACCATTTGTTGTTTCTCCTTGAGTTCAGGATAAATTGAGAAATATAAGAAGGAAATGAAAGACACAATTTAAATATCACTGCTGTACATACTCAGGAATCCAGGCTGACAGAGTCTCTGGTATCTGTGTCTGGATCCTTCTGAGTTCCCCAGCAAGAGAGGAGCACATGGGGAGTCTTGTCCTTAGTGTTTCTACTTTGAAGTGAAACTTTTCATTTCTGTTCACATTTTATTGTTCAAAGTAGGTCACATGGCCATGCCTGATTCCAGGGAGCCATGTGCCCAGAAGGAAGAATGGATGGGAAATCTTGGTGATAGCTAGAATGTCTTCCACACAAAGAAACATAACCTATTTTGTTCTTTTTCCTTGGTTTGACTCAATGGGCTTTCATGTTCTCCACACCTATGATCTTGCTCCCCATCTCCACTCTGGACTGAGGCGTAGGAGATGATGCACACTGGGTCTAGAGAAGGGCCAGGCAGTATCTAACCTAGATTCCTCTTCTCTCAACTTTCCTATTATTTCTCCCAAAGCCCTGGACAAACTTGCTTTTCTTTGTTTGTTTTTTTTTTGTGTGTGTTTTTTTTTACTTCCTTTATGGGAGCTGAAGACATCCCTGAAGCTATAAATTATATTCTTGCCTATATACACCTTTCCCTATTCTATGATTAATGCCCCAGTCAATCCTTCAAACTTCAGACTCTGATATTTAAGGGAACTTTTTAGGATTCAGAGCACCTTTATCTCTCTCAATAAAACCAAACTTTCAAGAGTACTGCTCTAAATATACTTAGAAAGAAGTTTACTTTGAAACCCAAACCTGAGTAATGTTCCTTTTGTTCTGGGCAAGAACTGCATATTCCATGGGGAAAAAATGCTATTCTTTTGAAGTTTGAGAAATTACAAGACAACAAGATTTAGAGAGAATTGAGAAGACATCAGATAATGTTAAAAAGTAAAGTTATTTCTTCTGTATATCTCCTCTAACCTATAAGATTAATGAAGGCAGGAAGCAGATTGTTTGACCAACATTGTTGAGGCAAAATATTATGTGAATAAATGGAGGAATAAATGATCAAACAAAAGTACATCAGCATTTTGGGTAAAACAGGGAATACATTTAAATTTACAATGGGATCTAACATTCTAAAGTTTGTCTCCAAAAATAAAAGGGTGGCAAAGTGCTCTGGGTGAATGAGAAGTTCACTCTGGTGAAGGAAAGGAATCGAGATGCACAGAAGCCTGACTGGATACTGGTGGCAAAGCCAGAGGACAGTGAGGCACAGCAGGAGCCACTGAAATATATTCTGACCCAACATTGGGAATTTGTCTCAAGTTCCTTGAAGAGAGAGGTCATGGAAAACAAAAAGAGCAGCTTTCCAGGGGATTATGAGAAGATGTACTTGCCCTCAAGTAAACAATGCAGGACTGGCTTGGGGTGGGGGTGGGGGGTCATTTTCCAGTTAAAGGACCACAAGGTGATGGGAGAAGAGCACAGCAGCCATGGACGAAGAGGTGGTAATGGCTGGGACAGCAGCTCTGTTGACCCCACAGCACTCTTGAGGTCTAGATTTGGGTCTTACTCATTTTGGATCAAAATCCACCAGAGACTGTACGGGAAATGCAGAAAGAGTTGGAATCCTCTTGTGACGAGTTAAAGGGACACAGGTCATCAAGATTACTACCCACAAGAGGTTTGAGGGCCTTCAGCAAACAAAGGTCACACATTGAGGCTGTCATTGCTACATCTTTGTAAAGCTTCTCTCAACACACTGAACAACTAGAGGAACGAGGTCTCCTTATGAGAGGGAAATTCCACAAAACTCTGTAGGGATGTGTTGAGAAACTGCACTATGAGTATTCACTGGGATTTGGAATGATTTTCCCAGATTTTATCTCTTATCAGCCACCAGAAGGGAGTTCAACAGCATTAAAACCTTGATGGCATGAATACGACAATGTCCAAAATCAGCACAGGTGAACTTTGAACTTTCAGTCTATGAATACATGATATTGATTTCATTTCAAGTCCAAAATACCCAGTTCTCAGCTATGATGTCATTGGTGAAAACTGTCCAGAAGTTGAAATTGGAAATTTCTTTGTGTCCAAATGGTCATGGGCCTTAATATAAAAAAATTGTCCAGCTGGTTCCAATCATAAGGGTAAAACTGTCTCCAGTTCCCAGAAGCCTGCACTTGTCTATTTTTTCACGATTGTCTATGCAGAGTGAAGTACTATTTTTGTGGATGTTGACTTTCTTCTTAAGAAGTTATCATTATGTAAAATTAAATTGTAAAAAGTGACCACATTCAATAAATGTCTAATCTGCAATTTTTATTACCCCTTCAAAATAAACAGGTACTGGAAAATGTCTGAAGGGGTCTCAAGAATATGATTTTTTGAAAAGTGATCAAGTAATTGCATGACAAGTAACTGTAGCATTTGGTTTGATTCAATTCATTTGCAAGAGGGTTGCCAGACTTTGCAAAGAAAATATAGGTCACACAGTTAAATTTTCATGTCTCTAATGTACATCTGACATGGAGGTTGGTCATGAAGGGTGACCCCGATGATTTTTCTAAGTCCAGCTCCAAAGGCCAGGACCAACCTACAACATACTTATGTTAAAAAAATTATTTGTTGTTCATCATAAATTCAAATTTAATCAGCATTCTGTATTTTATTTAGCAATGCTAATTTGGAGGAATTGGCTGCTTGCCATGACACTAAAAGTACTATTGTAATTTTTCATCCTGCATTATACTTATATCATTAGTCTTATGTATAAGAGAAGAAAGCAAATTAAATTGGACAGCAAAATATCACTGAATGAGATTACTCTGGATTTTTACTCCATCAATGTTTTGCTAATACTAAAATCTGTATTAGTTGGAGAAGAGGATTTGTTGTGAAACACTCTAGCTCAAGATTTTGTAAATGGAACTGTCTTGAAAGAAATTACCTGCACCTGCGAGGCCTCACTTTTACTAGGCATGGATTTTCATTCTTGTGTTTGAATATGCCCGATGAAAGAGAGGAGACATAGCTTAGATTTACCGCCACTTAGATCCTGCAAGTTCAGAGCTTTGCTTCTTTACAGGAATAAATGTTCTCATTTCATTAATCGACTCAGTGAATTTATATCAATTTAGTCTTCTGTCACATATATATGGTGAAAGCAAGTGTACATTGCAAGCCTCTTGAATTCTTAAAGAGCGGAGAGCACTATTTAGGGAATAAGTCACCTTTGTTTGGTTTTACTATTTGTAATAATAAAAGCTCCAATTTATTCAACACTTAGTATGTTATGGACAGCGAATAAATGATCTAGAATCATTATTACTCTTATCCCACAACATTGCTCTCAGGTATTTTATCTCTGTTTTATAAATAAGTTTTTATTTTCACCCTGGTTCATACCATTGCCAAGTGCAGAGCTTGATTGTAAACCAAGTTCTTATGTGAAAGCATACATTTTAACCACCACACTGCACTTCTCACCAGTTTGTGTGTTGCTTTTGCTTTACAGCATGAGATGGCTTCTAGCAAGGCCCTCACAAATAAGTTACTTTCACTCAGAGTTACAACTCCTTCCCCAAATGCCAGGCGTATTGAAGCTTTGCTCACTTGGAACATAGGCAGACAGGCCACATGCATTCCTCCAAGGCACTAGGGAAAATGGAACCAAGTGAATATTTTTCTGCCTCAGATGAATCACATTTCATGGTGACTGTTGGGTCCAGCAGTGGAACTCTCAAGTTTCTGGTTCAGGGTCAAATTCCTTAAGAGGAGCTGATGCAGGCCCACCTGGCTCACGACCTGCCAGATGTGCCTTGGATGATTTGATGGTAATCACACTCCATGAGGAAGATCAGCATGTTTGTAAAAGTCGCAAGTCCAAAATCAGTGAAGGGGAAGTAATGAGAGTATTGCTGGAAGAAGATATTGGGAAGTGATTGAGATCATTCTAGCTTTCAGCAGCTACTGAGATTAGCCTATGGATTAGTCCCTCTTCCTCAAGGAAACTAAGGCAGAGCATGAATAATCTGCCTTCAGCATCATCAGAATCTCCTAGGTTGGAAAACTGACACACAGTCTCACAATTGATACAAAGCACTTATTTTCTTTAGGGTAAATACTACTGTTCCTTTAATAATCAGGAAAATAAAGATGAGAGAAGAAATAAAATGAAGGTGCAATTTGTGCTAGTTTACTTCTGTCATGCTGTTGACACTTCATTGTATATTATTATTATGCCAAAAAGGGGGCTTTAACATTAACCTTTTGCAGGATACCATTTATGCACAATTTGGCCAGAAGATGTAATGTACCTATTCTGCTTGTCTGTAAACTCTACCACAATTGCCATCATTGGAATAATTAATGAAATATGTGAAGCACTTTATTGACATCATTACTTTATAGTCCTTTGGGCAAGCCTGTTAGGCAAGTCATCTCTTGAAAGACTATTTCTATTGATAAACTCTTAAACATTTTTTTTGAGAGAGAGAGAAAGTGAGTGTGAGTGGGAGGAGGGACAAAGGGAGAGGGAGAGAGAGGATCTTGAGCAGGGTCCATGCCCAATGCAGAGCCTGACACAGGGCTTGATCTCACAATCTGGGAGATCATGACATGAGATGAAATCAAGAGTCAGATACTTAACCGACTAAGCCACCCAGGTACCCAAGAGCCCCATTATTGAGAAACTCTTAAAATAAAGTCCAGTATTTGATAAAGGTAAGGTACACCGTGGTGAAACAGCATACAGCTGGAAGTCAGAATATTTATTTGGAATCTAAACTCTGTGATTGTCTGCTTGTATGATCTTGGGACTTAACCTTAATGAGCTTCTACTTCCTCCTCTGCGAAATAAGGCAACTGGATTGGAAACTTCAGCCCTTCCATCTAGCCACCACATCTATGATCCTTGTATAAAGGAAAGCCATTTATGTCATTCTGTTTAACCAAGATCAAGCACTTGCTGAATGCCAGGCACCAACACTTCCTGCCCTGACAAGAGTGTGAAGGCTATGGCAGCAAGCACCAGGCACTACCAGAGATCTGACTCCAGAAATAGTCAACCAGGCCCTCTAGCCCACTGTGTGCCCTGTTGTTTTGGCAACCTTCCTCTGTCATTTAAAAAGTGCTAGTTATTACAAATGGAACCTAACTGTATAAAAAGATTTTTGAGAACTTACAGATGCTTTTGGACTGAATTGAAGGATGTAAGGTACCTGAGCACTTGGGCTATGCTTGGAATATACACATAGTAGGGGTTTAATCAATACTAGAATGAATGGGGATGCCTGGGTGGCTCAGTCAGTTAAGTGTCCAACTCTGGATTTTGGCTCAGGTCATGATCCCACAGTTCCTTGAGACCAAGCCCCAGTTGGGCTCCACACTAACAGTACAGCGCCTGCTTAAGATTCTCTCTCCCCCTCTCTGCTCCTCCCCCCATGTGTCTACACATGCTCTCTTTCTCTCAAAATAAATAAGTAAACTTAAAAATAATACTAGTTTGAATGAATTAATTAAAATATTGGTTCTCCCTAGGGTAAGAATTTCACATTTGATTACTTTTCCAAAAATGGAAGCATCTTCTCCATGTTTAGCAATATCCTCTGTATTCCATAGAAACTTGAGAAATAGTAATATCTGTATATTGTATGATGTTTTATGACTTGTATTTAACATTTATTTATGTTGTTTTATTTGATCCTATTAAAACCATGTTGGCTGGTAAGGGAGTTATACAATCCTTCAATTTTTTTCGGGAGAAAACTGAAGAACCAAGAGTCTAAGTTAGCTGCCAAGACTCTATGGTAAGAAGTGGCAGGAGGGTATGCATTCTTTTCTGCCACACAGTTGTGCTTCTGTGAAAATTTTCAGCTGCCACTGAATGAGATAATATATATAAAGTACAAGGCACAGGAGGCAGTACATTATAAAATTCATTTCTCCCCTTTCATTCTCTACTTATCATGTGGGAAGACTAGAAAAGAACTTCTTTGAGTGGCATGATTCATTTTTCAGTAAACATTGAATGTGTGCCAACAGCCAAGAACTATGCCAGGCTTGGAAATACACATGTGAGCAAGACACAGTCTTTAGCTTCAAGTTGCTTACTTTCTACTGCAAAAGACAGACTAATTAAGGTATTTTCCAAAAAAGTAGTCCCTATTTGGAGAGGTACTTCCTGGGAGCTAAAGAGAGATACCAAGCCAGTCTTGGGGCAGTCAGAAAGACTAACCAAGAAAGTAGCCGTCTGACATTTGGTTTTAGCAAGACCGTGGTGGTATAAAATATGTCCACAAATTCTTTGACGTTCCTTTCAAGAGATGGCATTTAATTTGCCCTCCTGAGTGTAGGCTAGACTTAACTGACTTAATAAAAGAATATGGCCAAAGTGATGATGTTTCACTTCTAAGACTAGGTCATAAAAGACACGTGGCTTCTGCCTTGTTCCCTCTCAGACCACTTGTTTTGGGAGAAGTCAGCTGGCATGTTACTGGGATGTTCAGGCAACCACGTGAAAAGTCTCATGTGACAAGGGGCTGACACTTTTGCCAACAGAAGGCAAGGGACTGAGACCTGCTGTCTATAGCCATATGAGTGAGCCATCTTGGAATTGAATTCTCCATCTCTAGAAAACCTTTGGATGATGGCATCCCTGGCCAATAGTTTGACCACAATCTTTTGAGAGACCCTGAACCAGAATCTCCCAGCTGAGCTGTTTCTAGATCCTTATCCACAGAAACTATTAGATAATAAATATTTGTTATTTTAAGCTGTCAAATTTGGTTAATTTGTTACATAACAGTAGATAACCAATATGCAATGAATGGTAGGGATCTTGTGAAAGTGTTCAGGGTTGAGGAAAGAGCATGTGCAGAGATCAGGAAGGGAGAACATGACATGTTTGAGGAAATGAAAGCACATAATACTACTGGAGATTCAGTTCGGGGCTGAAGGGAGAAGAGAGTGGATAATGAGGTAAGCAGATCATGAAAGGTCTCATAAAATCTCAAAAGGAGTTGGAAATTCATCCTGTGGCCTATAATAATTTACAAATGAGGAAACTCAAAGGTATGGTATAATTGAAAGAAAGCATATGCTCTTTTAATTTAACTCTGCTATCTTCTCTAATAACATGATTTCTTTCTAGCTGAAAGTCTTAATGAAATGTACAGCCATTGTAAAGAAACTCAGAAAAGTAGAAGCCACAAATTACACGGGCCTTAAAAAAGAGGAGGTGAATGACCTGTGTAGCACATAGTTCTTTTGTCAGGGCTGGGAAGGATAGTGGCCAGGGATTTTATTTGGGAAACTTTTTGAAACCCTACATGTTCCATATCTCAAGGAAACACTGGGCCCAGGGAAGAGAGGGTGAAGCTGGGTTTATTCTCTTCTAGTAATCTTGGACTTGCTAATGAACCATAATTGAAATGATATTTCCTTCTGTTAAGTTACTGCTTGTAATCCCAGGAAGAGAGGAATCATTCAATTGCTCTACGTTTGGGCCCTTTTACCATCAGAGCCAAAGTGTGTGGTGCTGTCACAAGGTGAAAATAATGTTTGAAGTGATCCTATGAGTGGGCATTACCCCAGCTTGTCTTTACATTTGTCTGGTCCACATTTTTGTGCCATTAGTTTGGGATATCTGATGAGAACACAGTTGCTAGTTTAGATATGTGTTTTCTTCTGGCCCTTTTAATCAAGAATATTTAACAGGTAGGGTACTTAAAAGTAGGGTAAACTGGCAGTTCCCAACTCAAGTGCCACAGGCCCAGGCACTTAGTGTGTGCTTGTGAGAGCAGGTCAGGCAGTTAATTTGGAGAGACCCTCCTGCATGCTGAGGAGCACTTGCTACTCGATTCTACCAGTTACTGTCATCCAGAAAAGAGGATCTTGCAACCCCAGAGCTTCCAGTGTTTCAAGACAAGCCAGCAACCCAAATTTTTATGTGATATTTCCTGCTTTTTAATGACTTAAACTGAAAATTGTTTGTTAAATTGCACGTTAGCATGGAACAAGTAGAAAATAATTAAACACACAGATACACACATGTAATTTGGATGCAGCTAATGAGCTCCCAGTTTGCTGTCTCTGTTATAATTAACAGCTCTGGCTCCTCAAAATTCATATTCCAAAAGCAGCCAGAGTGCTGTAACTAACACACAATCCTGTCTACAGTCCTTCGCCGGCTTTCCTCTTGCTTACTTCCAAGCTCCCTTACATGGTGTATGAGGCTCTCTGAGATCTGGCCTTGGCTTCCTCTCACAGCTTTTTATCCTACCATCCCTGTAATTGTCAGCTGATCACATATCCACTCTGCCCAGAACAATTCAGATTTATGAATGTTGTCTGAGAGCCCTACTTGGTTTAGTATTTGCCCAGGATTTTTCATTTTATTAAATAAAGTATTATTATTAATAGTTTTGCATTCAAATAAGCTGGGATATATTTATTCTATTTTATACTTCTAGCTTTTCTCATGGCTTAGCTAGTGATGATTTGTTTGTATTTTAAAGATAGTTCTCTCTATAATACATAGCTATATCTGAGAGGTGATCAGTGAGAACCATCTTGTTTTGCCCAGGCCTTTCCAGGCATGATATAACTATCATCTCCCTTTCCAGGACACAATGCAGAGTATTTGTTAACAAACAAAAAAAGATGGCTCAAGATAGTTCAACTTTTTGGGTCTTGGGGGTAAAGGAGAAGTATTTAATGTTGTCAACACTTATATTGTCTCAGAAACTGGTTAAACTCAAATATCTGTATCAAGAATAATTATTCTGCTTATGTTATGTCTGTAACATTCAGATAATCAATGGTGGGTTTTGTTTGTTTGTTTGTTTTAATGTACATAGATATATTTTATTTAAATTTTTCTTTTTAAAATTTTTAAAAGTTAGTTTATTTATTTTGAGAGAGATAGAGACAGTGCAAGTGAGGGAGAGGCAGAGAGAGAAGGAGACAGAGAATCCCAAGCAGGCTCTGCGCTGTCAGCTTGGAGCCCAATATGTGACTCGAACTCATGAAACCATGAGATCATGACCTGAACCAAAACCAAGAGTCAGACATTTAACTGACTGAGCCACCCAAGCGCCCCTTTTATTTAAATTTTTGAAAGAATTTTATTTTATTTTTAAATGTTTATTTTTGAGAAAGAGAGACAGCGATAGAGACAGAGACAGAACATGAGTGGGGGAAGGGCAGAGAGAGAGGGAAATAGAATCCCAAGCAGGCTCTAGGCTCTGAGCTGTTAGCACAGAGCCAGTGTGGGGCTCAAACTCATGAACCACGAGATCATGATCTGAGCAACTGACTGAGCCACCCAGGTGCCCTAAAAGAATTTTATTTTTGAAGATAGTTATGGAAAACTGATGTTGTAACCCTATCATTATAATAATAATTAATAATAATAATAACAACAACAAAAACAACACCAGCAGCAGCAGCAGTGTATATAAATGTTTAAGTTATACAATTTTAATTATTTTAACATTCCTTTTCACTTTCAAAAGTGTCCCACTTTGGATAATAAACTATATGGTCACCTCATTTCATTGCTTCTGCATTCCAGCCATTCACAACAGCTAGTAATCTGCTCAGTACACTGAACTCTTCCTCTAAGTGTTTTTCATGCAAGTTCCTTTATTGGCATGACACCATTCCCACTTCCACACCATTTTTACCTCCTTCCTTCGAAGTTTAATTTACACTCAGCTTTCATTTTTACTTTTTTTATTTTGGAAAGAGAAAGCATGCACAGATGATCAAGGTAGAGGGGCAGAGGGAGAAAGAGAGAATCCAATCTCAGCATGGACCCCAACATGGGGCTCGACTCCAGGACCCTGAGATCATGACCTGAGCCAAAATCAAGAGTCAGACGCTCAACCAACTGAGCCACCTCAGCATTTAATAATTATTATGGGTAAGTGTGTATGTTGAATGTGGTAAGGAACACATTTTTTTTACAAGTGTGAAGTGGTATTACTTAACTAGTTAAATTTACGCTTAGTTTTTAAAGCGAAATTTAATTCAAAATCATAATCTCTGGAAAGCTTTGTAGTATAAGATTCTGCATAGGTGACTATTTCCCAACTTGATTTCAGCTTATTGATGGCTAAAGACTTATATTTGTGTTCCCAGAAGCTAGCACAGTGCTGATACATAGTTGCTTAATAACCATCTATGGTACAAAAGAAAGAATAAATGAATATGGATAAAAAGAAGAATGTGATCCAACTTCCTTGGTTCCTCATCAACCTCTTGGCTATTTCCCCCCAAAATATAAATAGAGGGAAATAGGTTCTATCCTGGTTTATTATGAAGATTTTTTTTTACCACCCACACATTCCTATTCTAGTATAATATGTACTTTCTGAGAGGAAGGGCATGAGTGATAACTACATCCCATAATAGTGCTGCTCTGAACAATACAGTGCCATGTTTATCCTTCCTGCCCCTCAGGATACAGTTCAGTTTCTTGGCTGTTACTCACTAGAACTGTGTGTTCCTTTCATTTGGTACTAGAAAGTAGAATGCAAGTTTTAGTTTGCATTTTTCATTACTGGCTCAACAATATGGAACAAAAAAGATTTCTTTCTGACATCTCTTTTCAAGATAAGAAAATTAAAAACTTGGGCTTCAGGTACAAAGTAAAAGGGAACAGACCCAAATTGTCTCATGCTTTGTCTGCAATATATAGTAGGAATTGGCTCGGGTTTAATTCTGAAGAAAATAGGAACATCAGTCAAGGACAATGCAATTGCAGTGACTGTTTATGCCTCAGTGAGAGATATCACCACAACATGAATTGTCAGTATTTTGTAGTCGCTGCTCTTGGAGCTCAAGAAGATGTGAGCACGAGGTCTTTATATGAGAAATTTATAATAGTGTGAAGGAAGTTTCCAATATCTCTCCATAAGTATATGAAAGGTGCCCACATTTGCAGATTTGTTAGCACATACCCAAAAGCTTGATGGAGAGGAAGAAATCATGTTGAATACATGTATCAATTAAATGGAAACTAAAACCTTCTCAAATCAAAGGAAAAGAGGCAAATGCCTAATAAGAGAATGTTAAAATTATCAGACAGATAGTATGTTATTCTCTGTAGGTCGATGACTTTAGCTCTGTCAGGATCCAGTGTGTGCACAGACCCTGTTTTTGCTGAAAAGGGTACATGAGATCAATACTTATATCCATAGTGGGATCTCTATGGGAATGCAACGTGTCATCCCCTTTCCTGAAATTATGAATGAGAAAACAAAGTTAAGACATATCTAGATCTGATAGAGAAAAATTTAAATCATACTGTTAGAATATTAGAAATGGAGCAACAATATGAATGTACTTAATATCATTGAATTGTACACTGAAAAAAGAGAGAGAATGTTTAAAGTAGGAAGGAAGGCTTGGTATGTAGTATCAGCCCTTTATTTTCAGATGAAGAAAATGAGTTTTTTGAAGGTTAAATGTACTTGGTAAGAACTCGTGGGGCTTGCCTGGGGTTTTATCCAGTGATAGAGGAAAAACTTCCCCACTGAAAAGTGTTTTGATTATATTCCACAAGTCATGTTTGTTCAAATCCCCATTTAAGCTATACTGAGCACATAGCATGTGCTGGGCACTGGACAGTGGTTGGATATGAGTGAAATGCTTCCAGTTCAGTTGTAATGGTTAGAAGCAATCCCCTCTTCTGAAATTGCTGGGAGTTCCTCAGATAGATCTCAAATGCTAAAACAAATGAAGTTAAAACAGATAATTAAGATGTCACTTAATTTCTCACTATTACTTTACTTTTTAGCAAGGGATGAGATATTAGAAAACTTTAGTCTTTATCTTTCAAGTTATTATAAGAAAACCTTGCAACAGAGATAATGAGGTCCAAGTGAGAGGGGAAGTAATTATAAAAAATTTTGTTTTTTTATTTATTTTGAGAAAGAGAGAGAGAGTGTGTGTATGTAAGTGGGGTAGGGGCAGAGAGAGAGGGAGACAGAGAATCCCAAGCAGTCTCCACACTGTCAGCACAGATCCCGACACAGGGCTTGAACTCACAAACTATGAGATATGGACCTGAGTAGAAACCACGAGTCGGAGGCTTAACTGACGGAACCACCCAGGTGCCCTAATTATAAAATGTTTTTTTACACAATAAAGGCCCTGTTCTTAAAGAACTCATAGCCAAGTCCAATGCATACAGGTGGAGGAACATCAAGAACTCTGTATTACTATAGAAAGAGTTTGTTTTGTTCAGTTTACATGAACTTTGAGAAATTAAATTTTGTAGCCAACAGCAGCTCATTTTTTAAAAAATTAGAACCACTGATTAGGACAGAAATTGAATGCCAGTTTCTAAATTCCTGATGGGAAGAAATCCCAAAGTTAGTTAGTGATGCAGTTCTCAAGTCATTTCTTAATTGAAAGTATCTATCTTGAGGTTTTCACACAGTTCACAGGCTGGAGCGAGGAGCTTCTGCATGATTATTTTTTCTCTTTTGAATATACCATTGTTCTCAGATATTCTCATTCAGATTTAATTGGCCTGGGGTGAGTTCTAGGCATTGGGATTTTAAAAAAAAAAGTCTGAGAAGGTGATTCTGATATGCCAGTGTTTACAACCACTGTCATAAATCATTGTTTCTCAAAGATTTATACTCATAATTAAGATCATTTTAGATGCTAATAAATCATTTTAAATTGTAATGATGATGGTTTTTAATGTATAGCAGAAAAAATATATAAGTAGTCAGTGGATATTCTTATTTAGACAAGCAAAAGATTATAAAAAGTGAGCCATTTCAAAATAGTTTGTGTATCTATCAATATCTATATCTATCTATGCCTATCTATCTATCTATCTATCATCTATATGTCTATCACCTGTAAGAGTACAGTTGGCAAAGCTTGTGAAGGTATGATATAAATGATTGAATTTTAGAACCCTGGGCTGGATTGTGAGATAAGAAAGGACGTATGGAGGACCAAGGAATTTGGAAGATAAAATAGTTTTTTTTTTTTCATGATAAGATTGATGATGAGATGGGAAGCAAATAGTTTAAGGCAAAGATCATATTTTCAAGTGTTCTTTGTCAAATGTGCTTGGATCAAAATATTTAAAAATGAAAGGAGTATGTGGTAAGATTGATATACTTTTATGTAAACAAAGAAGCCTTGCTAGTACTCTTGCCTGTGTGGATGGCTTACCCACATCTCTGTAGATTTGGACTGGATTGGGTTGACCGTGAGATGACACTTCAGGCATTATTTCTGCTGTGAACATTGAAGGAATCCATAACATTATAGCAAAGGACACAAAGAGTAATACCCAAGAAGTAAATGCTGCTTAAAATCAATGTGGGTTGGCAGCTATTTTCATTGGTTCCATAGACGTCACCCCATGTGCTCTAAGAGCTTGGCACGTAGTGAGTAGTTCAGTGAATATTGACAGGGAAATCAGTAATGGCAGGGAAATGAGTGTTTAACATCCCAAAAGATAATTGTATGTCATTGGTTCAACAGAAAAGTCAGAGTGACACAGTAGTTTTATCTCCTGTGGCAACTTTAATTGGCCAGCAGTGACTGCTGGAAGAATGCATTGAAGAGCACTCTAAGGATGAGTCTGTCTCATGGAAAAGAATGTCATGAGTTAGTGTGACCATAAGGGAAGTTGCATAGGGGAGTGGCAGTACCATGGTCATATCCTCCTTGTCTGAAAATGGTTACTCTATTGTTTGAAGATATAACATCCAGCATAGTGATCTTAGTCAAGGTAAAACTTGATAATTTAAAACTAATAAACTCTTTTGAAAGAATGGTAAGTTTTTCCCTGCACCAGATAAGACACAATACATAGACTAGTGCTTTCTCTTTCTGCTTTCATAGTGCATGAACTTCTGACTTCCAGTCTTGCACTTCATTCTATAAGTCAGTATCTCCTTATTCCTTAATCTGTCTGCTTACTAAATGACACTAGTTAGGAAATAAAGCTGTTTTTAATAGGAGTTTTTGAAGCTAGCTGTCCCTGACCATTAATCTATAAGTTAATATAACAATAAAGAGGTTAAGTGATCAACCTAAGTCTCCTTGGCAGTGGGTATACAAATCTCAGCCTTTTTTAAAACATTTATTTATTATTGAAAAACAGAGAGAGACAGAGCATGAACAGGGGAGGGGCAGAGAGAAGGAGAGACACAGAATCCGAAGCAGGCTCCAGGCTCTGAGCTGTCAGCACAGAGCCCTCGCAGGACTCAAACTGCGAGATGGTGACCTGAGCTAAAGTTGAACACTTAACCGCCTGAGCCACCCAGATGCCCCTCTCAGCTTTCTTCTAAGAG
>CM053570.1:45662874-45714662 GCA_028646485.1 Cryptoprocta ferox | reverse complement strand
GGACCGCCCGTCCCCTAATTTCCCAGATCACAGTCACTCACTCAGGCATCTTTGAGGTTGTCTTCTTTCTGGCGTCTGTTTCTTCTTTCCCCCACTTGCAAATCCAAGTTTTATCCCTTCAGTCCTTCTCAGTTCAATCCATACGGGCGTGCGCGGATTACAGAGCTCCCTGCTCTTCCGCCATCTTGTCCTCCTCCTGGGTCCTGTTGTTTAATCACAGGAGTTGTCTTGTTTCTGAGTACATGTTTTAATAGTTATTAACCTTAGCTAACATAAAGAGTTAACACCCAGGGAGAATTATGCTGGTGTGAAAATATATATACATATTTTTTCCATCAAGATGTTCCTCTCCAGGAGACATTTTAACTGGAATCAGTATCCATTTATACTGGTCTTCAAAAAAAAAACAAAACAAAAAAAAAAAACCCATCATTTCTCCTCTCCCAACATCTCTTTCTCTTTTGTTTTTCAATCATTCATTCAAAAATATGAATATATTATGAGTGAGGTACTGGTTTAGACTCCAGCAATATAACACTGAACAGACACTATTTTACCTCATATATTCTTATTTCAAACAAACAAACTTAATCACATTAGAAAGTGCTATATGAAATTTTAAGGGAGTAAAGGGAAAAGTGGGAGCACATAAGAGACATAGATTGTGGGACATCAAAGAGGGCTTCCTGGGAGAAGTAATATTTTGGCCAAGTCCTGAAACCTCAAAAGAAGTAATCCAAGTGAGGTGAGAAGCTGAGGTATTAACATGTGGAGGAAGAGGAGGGACAAAAGTCTAAGGCTAAGAAAGAGCATGTCACTCAAGGAGGTGAAAGTCTTCACTGTGATGGGAATATGGAAGTGGAGTGGGGAGAATATAATTGGATATTGTACCCTACACCACAAAATATAGTATTTGGTAGATATTTTAAGGAGTATGAACTTTATCTTGAGAACAAGAGGTATTGAAGGTTTTCAATGGTCTGACAAGATTAGATTCGCATTTTAGAAAGGTTTTTCTTTTTTTCTTTTTCTTTCTTAACATACATATGATATGTATTATGGATCACATCAAGATACATTGAAATTTTTAGGTGCTTATTACTGTGTAAGAGACTGGAAACAGACCTGTAAACCCTAGTGGAAGATATATAATTTATAAGTAGAGTATATAACACCGAAAGCACAGTGAATATAACAGTGATCTTGTGATAACTTTGTTCAGAAAATACTGCTGATTTATTCCCCTCTATGGTGATATCATGGAAATCTCTCTTGTTTATAAAATATGTTGTTAGGAGTGCCTGGGTGGCTCAGTTGATTAAGCGACTGACATCATCAGCTCAGGTTATGATTTCGTGGTTTGTGAGTTCAAGCCCCACATTGGGCTCTGTGTTGACAGCTCAGAGCCTGGAGCCCGCTTCAGATTCTGTGTCTCCCTCTCTCTACCCCTCCCCTGCTAATGCTCTGTCTCTCTCTCTCTCTCAAAAATAAATAAACATGAAAAAAAGTTTAAAAAAAGAAAGACAATCTGTTGTTAAAAGAAGAAAGGAAAGGAGTCCCTCTGTCTCTCCTTGATAAATTGTGTCTCTTAATTTTAAGTAACAGAAATCAAACTCAACCTAGCTTAGGCATGAATGAGAATTTACCAGTTTCTCTGTTGGAGGGACTGGAGGGATTGGAAGTTGTCCTGATGTTAAGTTTGAAAACTTATATTTTCAGTGGTAAAATTTCCTGCAATTGTGATTTTTTTTTTCTTCAGAAGTTCCTTGTATCCCAGGTCTAGGAATGAGAAAGCAGGTACTGGGACTGACCCAGAGTTGGTGTGTGCTGAGTGTGTGTGATGGAAGAAAAGGGGTACTTGGAAAAAGAGGATATTGATGGAAATCATGCAAATAGAGATAAAGAAAGACAGCAGGACACTACTGAGGGAAAATAAAAGAAACAGGGGAACTCTTTGAGGAATTAAAGGTATGGGGAGCTGAAAGGAATGGTGTTTGTATTGGGTTCCTATTGACTGCCACAAACTTAGAAGTCAGAAATGGATCTTATCTGACTAAAATCAAGGTGTTTCCAGGACTGGTTCCTTCTGGAGGATCTAGGGGATAATCCATTCCTTGCCTCTTCCAACTTTTGGTGGCTGCTGGCATTCCTTGGCTTGTGGCTGCACCATTCCAATTTCTGCTTCCAGCATCACATTGTTGGCTCCACCTCTGTGGTAGCATCTCCCACTATCGCCATCTTAAAAGGACACTTGTGATTACCTCATTGGTTCCACCTGTATTGCATTACCTCTGCAAAGTTCTTTTTACCATATAAGTTAGCATATTAACAGGGTCTAGGTTTGGCTTAGACATGTTGGAGAGGGGCTTTTTTCAAACTCCCACAACATTGTATTCAGATTGTAGATTGTTTATGTTCACCATTCCCAGTGAAAAAAATGTATAATTGAAGTATAGTCGTGAATGGGTATGAATGAAGATCATTAAGTCAGTCCAGAAAGTATAAGAGTAGGGCATTGGATGAGTCATTCTCTTGAATCCTGGAACCATCAGTATAGATTGGACTTGGGATTCTTTAAGACAATGGTTGAGTAACTTGCTATTGGCCACACAATTTGTTGGGGCTAGAAGTATGCTTCTTTATTACTTTTTACCAAATATTCAACATTTAGTTCTGGGATACCTATGAAAGAAGAGAAGACAAGGAGGAAATCCATTTTCTCTCTGTTCAAGGCAAATTTTATTGTCTCCATTTGCACCCCTTGTTTTCATTCCATTTCCCCTTTGACCCCTCATACCACAATGCTACCAGAACTATGCTCAGTCCTTCTCTGCTTTCTCAGTGCCCTAGTAGACTGATTTCTATGAATGGATATCCCAGGGTCTTCTTGCCCTCTGACTTCCAGTTGGGTTTGCTACAGGGAAGCTTCCGGCAGGGGATCAGAAAAGAGGAGTATTGGTGTAGTTATGCACCCATCCCCCACTCCAGCCCTGACTACCATTGCTCTGGCAGTGACTAAGTATCTCTAGGGACAAAGGTTCTGTGTAGTGGGCTCTTTCCCAGCTCCAGGTCTTTCTGACCTCAGGTGACTCTCTTCTCTCTTTTTGCCCTATCAAGCCTGGCTTCCTACTGTTGCTAGATTCTGGGCTTCATTATCCCATTTGTTCCTTGACTCTGTAATCCTCTGTATATAATCTCCTTTGAATGATCTTCAGGTAAGCCCTTTTGAATGTTTCATCTTTTTCTTTCTGAAACTCTGGTATAATAGGGCATAATTCCAACTGTTCAAAGTATTTTCCTAAATTATCATTATAGGTTGGCATTTCTTCAGAAATCTCTTGGACACTCCTTTTTGTTGTGTGGTAAAATAAGCAAATAAATAAACACAACTACCTCAAGTCTTTTTTACCTGCTCTTGGTAATTCTTTCATTTTTTAAATATCATTTTTTTTAATATTTATTTTTGAGACAGAGAGAAAGAGAGAGCACAAGTGGGGCAGAGGCAGAGAGCGGGCAACACAGAATCTGAAGCAGGCTCCAGGCTCTGAGCTACCAGCACAGAGCCTGACGTGGGGCTTGAACTCAGAGCCATGAGATCATGACCTGAGGCGAAGTCAGATGCTCAACCAACTGAGCCACCCAGGCACCCTTATGACTTGTATCATTTAAGCGTGTCTTCAGTTATGAGTAATAGAATACATTACCAAGAGTGAGTAATTGGAGTTTGTTTTTATCACATATAAGGAGAATGAATATGATCAGATGCTGATATAGTTTCAGTACCTCAATATTGTCAAGACTTTGGCTATCACCTTCATAATTCTTTGGTGTTTCCCTCTTGGGTACAAAATGGCAGCTAAGGCTTACTATCTGCGTTCCAAGCAGGAACCAGAGGGAAAGATGGCCACACCCACATTTATACTATTACATGTTAAGAAAAATAATCCTTTCTCAGAAGGATTTTCTCTCCAGAAGATAGTCTGCTTATGCCTTATTTATCAGAATTGGCTTACAAAGCCACTGCTAGATGGAAAGAAGACAAGAAGAGCAGTAACATTCGATTTTTTCTACAAAGGAGATAGGCGAGGGCAAAGAAGGTTGGAAATAGATCTTAATTAAGTGAGCATGTCTCCTACACTCTCTTTCTACATAATCCTACCAAAGCATCTAAGAGCATGTATTATGAAGTGAGAGTGCTGAGTTCTAACACTAGGTCCACCACATTCTACCTGTGTGAATTGGGGAAACAACTTAACCTCTCATTGCTTCACTTTCGAGTGAATATAATAAAAAAGTCTTTCTCTCATTGGGTTACTGTGAGAGAAAGTGTTGGTATACATGCAGCATTTAGAACAGTACTGACACATGGTAGGCACTATTTAAATTTTTACTTGATTTTTTGTTGTTTCTACCAAAACCCTCAAAGGGGAGGCTACAGGAAATAGAAAAAGTAAGGGCCAATAGAAAGTAACAAGGCAAACTTGGTCAAATTGTGAAATTAAAGATTATCTCCTCCCTCCTTCATTTTTTCCTTCAACCTTATCCATTCTCTTTTCAGACTTACATTGCCACCCAGATATCCATCACTCTCATGTCATGGAGAGCTTGTTGCTGTAACACTCCACTTCCACCTACTGCATTCATTCACAGTATACCAAACAATCAATCAGTCACACATTTTTTCATGCCCTTACTGTGTGCTAGGGGCTGGGAAAGAATGGTAAGTAGGGCAGCCATGGCCCTTCTGTGATGATGCTTATAGTCCAGTTGGGAAGCTGATATTAAAAGATAATTAGACAAAGAATTAATTGGTATTGTTATATTCAAAGTTGGAAAATTTCAGTATTCTATGACAACGTGCAAATCTTAGGAGCCCATGCAAGCTTGCCTAAGGAAGTAGCATTTATGCTAAGCCCCGAAGGTTGAATGGGAACTAGTGGGGCAAACAAATCAGGTAGAGAGGTGGCGTTGGGGCTGGGACAGAGGAGCAGAGTTTCAACGGCAATGGCCTAGAAGAAGGATGAAGGCTGGTGTTTGAGTAGCTATGGGCCTATGTCTCTCTTTTCTATGTCATCAGAATCCCTGTGTCCCACTCCCTCTGTGCTGCCCCCAGCATTCTTTTTTTTAATGTTGTTTTTTTTTTTTTTTTGAGAGATAGAGAGACAGAATACAAGCAGAGGAGGGTCAAAGGGAGAGGGAGACACAGAATCTGAAGCAGGCTCCAGGCTCTGAGCTGTCAGCACAATACCCAATGCAGGGTTCGAACCCACAAACTGTGAGATCATGACCTGAGCCAAAGTCAGATGCTTAACTGACTGAGCCACCCAGGTGCCCTACTCCCAGCATTCTAAGTGGACAGGTAATTATTTGGTGAAACCCTAACTGTTCAGGCCACACACAAGCCACATAATTCTCCCTTCCCAGTTTCCCTGAAGCAAAAAGACCTTGATAAGTGAATCTACACTGAAATGTTGAAGATTTCTAAGCCTTGATCCTGTTTTCAGGGCTCTTTGTATTTGAACAAGAAGCTTCTGGGTACACAAATGGTCACTTCATAAAGGGTGATTTCTGCATTAGTGGAGATTTAAGTCCTTTGCCTGGGAATTCTTTTGCTGTAAGGAGTTGGAGGGATGAGGCAGATTATTAACACCCAATATAAAATCACCTCTGAAGGTAAAGTTATATCTCAAGCATGTTGGCACCAATAATGACATGGAAAACTTACTCTATGATTTAGTGTTAGTTGGAACATATTTATTCCTTATTTATTAACATAATTAGGCATTTATATTATTTCCCTTTTATGAAAAATCAAAACTTTGAAATCCTGCTTGGAAAATGAGAATAGAAGTGAGTTTTTAATCCTCTGGATTTGACTCCACTGAATATTCTTTTCTTCATTACTAAGCTCTGCTTAATCTATATAGTCAGAAGATCCTCCAGGAAGCAATGACTTTCTTAAGTGTGGTATCCATCCATCTTTTCCTCTCTGCTCCAGAGCTCCCCTGTGGCTGCTGAGTGCAGGGAGGGCTGATGCTTGTTGTGACTTCCATTTGCTCCTGAGGGGGAAAGCGAAGTTTCAAATCTTGTAATGTCATGTCCAGCCATAAATAGATGATTCAAAAGCCACATTTCTGAGAAGCAAGAGGTTAAAGAGAGCCTTGAGTGTTATAAGTGGTCAACATGTACTCTTCAAGATGATCTCATTAAATAAACATGGAATGCAGAAGCATTTGTCAATATTACACACGTTGTTTTAGACTGCATTAATAAAAGATTCATTGGTGCTCCACTTCACATTGGTTTTGCCAATTTGAATCTCCTTTAAATGACTGCCTTCTTTGTTTGTGTAGTTTACAGCTAAGCTTTTATAGTTACTCTAGCTCTCTCTAGGCTGTCTGCTCCACTGCTCACTCATGCCCATATACCCAGTTATTTCTGTGCTATCAAAGTTATTTGCCTTTCTTAGTGTATGCATTTATATGTTTATTTATACATTGGCTTATTCCAAAATGATTTTGACACAGTTCAATAGACTGGACACTAGATTTTATGATCATTTTAATTGCTCTGAAGCTATCCAAAAACTTCTAATATTTTTATTTGAAAAACATAAATATTCTCTTTAGATTTTTTAAAAATTTAATTCTTGTAAAAGGTATGGTCTATTTAATAAGCTGGTTACATCTGATGCTGAGATGCAAATCTGATTTAAAATAAAAAAGTCCATAGCTGTTACTAAGGAAATCAACAACCTCTTTTGTTAAGTAGCTGTTGGGATACAAGTTAGCTTCCTATTTTTAGTATATGTGCTGCTGAAGCGAGCACTACAAGTTAGCTTCCTAAGAAATCTCTAATTGGAAAGTCTGTTGGGGATGTGAATATGTGTCTCAAGGTTATAATCTATCTAGTAGCAGTTGAGGTCAAGTGTGTGCAACAAAAAATCATTTTTTCAAATGTAAATAACAAGTGTTGAGACTTTCAGCTTCTCTTGGGCTTACCAGATATTTGGCAGATACTTGATTTAAATTGTTTTGACTTAAAAAGCAAATAGAGCTGACAATAGAGAAAAACTGCAAGGGACTTTTTTTTCTATTTTATTTTAAGTTTATTTATTTATTTTGAGAGAGAGCAAGTGTGAATGTGGTAGGGGCAGAAAGAGAGGGGGGAGAGAGAGCATCTCAAGCAGGCTCCATGCTGTCAGTGCAGAGCATGAGGTGGGGCTCAAACTCATGAACCCATGAAATCATGACCTGAGCCAAAATCAAGAGTCCAAAGCTTAACTGAGTGAGCCACCCAGGTGCCCCTGCAAGAGGCATTTTAACAGCTAATGACTGGGAACTGCGTACAAACCAAGGTGTTTGAATATCCATTGGTGATAGTCAAATGTTTTTGTTGAAGCAGAATAAGAAATTTCAAAATGAAGAAATTGCTGAATTATACCTCAATGTTCGTATTTAAAATTACTATAATGTATATATTTGTAATAAGTCTTAGATTAATGACAATATTGCCTGAATTGTACACTAGATTTCCTTCTCCCTTATCTCCACATTAGGGGAAAGTTCAGTTGACATTATTTATTCATTTATTGAAGGAACATTTCTCCATCTCCTAATATGGCAAGAAACTAAGGCCTCATGGATACAGAACATATTTTCCTACACTCAAAGAGTTTACCATAATCCAGTGGTAGAGTCAAAAATTCAGCCCTCATAATGCAGTGAGATATATGTCATAACAAAGCTATGCATGTAACATTATGAAATGTAAAGAAGCAGCATAGAGGAAAAGCACCTAACCCAACCTTGGAGAAGGAAAAGGATTTAGCAAAGTCTTAGAGGAGGCAATGCTTCCATTGAAATTTGCATAAGAATTTAAAAATCACAGGAGCAAAAACAGAAAGGCCATACTCTAAAGTCTACTTTTCAACTAGTGTTAGCTCTTTACATTACATCTTAATTCACAATAACCAAATGTTAAAAATATAGTATAAAGCAACAATATATTAAGATAATATAGTGTCGGCTCAAGAGTAAGAATGTGATCTGAGTTCAGAAGAAAGAGCCTCAAAACTGTTCTTATAATACATAAGAATTATATCTTGGTGGGCGCCTGGGTGGCTCAGTTGGTTAGGCGTCCGACTTTGGCTCAAGTCATGATTTTGTGGTCCGTGGGTTCAAGCCCCACATCAGGCTCTGTCTGACAGCTCAGAGCCTGGAGACTGCTTCGGATTTTGTGTCTGCCTCTCTCTGCTCCTTCTCCACTTACACTCTCTCTCTCAAAAATAAACAAACATTAAAAAATTTTTAAAAAGAATTATATTTTGAGATTTAATATATAATAAATAAAGTATCACAAACCAGGGGGGAATGAGATTATTTGATAAATTCTGTTAGGATAATTGATGTTTGGGGACAAAAATCAAGTTGACTTTCCTGTTATAGCATACATATGTCAAAATTAATGCCTGATGAATGAAAAATTTGATATAAAAATGAAATAATATAAAAATCAGAAAATATGAATGAATTTTAACTCTAAGATGGTGAAAAATATAATGGTAGATATTGATACACTGGACTTGATAAAAAAAATCTATGTGTGCAAAAATTATCGTGTTTAAAAGTATATGGTAAGTTGGAGAAATTTTAGCAAAAAGAATATGGCACAGTTTACATATACTTAAAAAAAAGCACTTCCAGCCCAATAAGAAAAATACTACAGTAGAATGGGCAAAGAGCACAAGAAGGAAGTTTCCCAAAACTTATTACTGTTAAATGTATAGAAAAATAGGAAAGAATATTCAGAAGGACAGTGTCTTCATTTGGGCCACTTTAATAAAATACCATATACTAGAGGGATTACACAAAAGACATTTATCTATCACACTTGTGGAGGCTTAGAAATCTAGGACAAGGTGGTAGCATGGTCAGGCTCTGGTAAGGGCCCTCTTTCTGGCTTGTAAATGGCTACCTTCTTGCTGTACGGACATTTGGTGGAGAGAGGAAAAGGAAGCAAGGCTCTCTGGGGTCTTTTTCTTTAGAGGCACTGATCCTATGATGAAGGTCCCATGACCTCATCTAAACTTAATAACCTCCCAAATGCCCCACTTTCTAATACCATTACATTGAGGGCTATATGAGTTCAGTTGACACACAACACCTATATTTCAGGTGTGCAACATAGTGATTTAACCTCTTTATACTAATCATCAATATTCTTGACTTTTTTTTTCTCACCCAGAGGTCTCTAAGCATCTGAACTAGAAGAAATAACTCTTCCTCTTAAATCCAACTCTTTAAAGATCAGTTAATGTTAGCATCCAGTTTTTTAAAACACTGTCATTGGCGGTTTATCCTATAGTGTTTAGAATTTGAAAACTGGTATCTTTTTATCATGTGCAAATGCAAGAAAAATGCTTATTTTCATTAAGGTAGATTTAGATCCTTCTTGTCAGAAGATTTATATGATGCATAAATATATCTTACATGTGTGGTGATTAACTTAATTTTCTGTATCTTGGTACTGTTATCCTCATGTCACTGGATTTAATTACATTGCATTATGACTGGTAATTAAACAGAACAAAATATCATTATATCATTAGTTGGTTTCATAAGGCCTTGAAACCTATTCTCAGAGCTGTTATATATATTAAAAGCTCTTACCACTAAGACCAGTGCTCCTAGAACTGTTTCTGGTCACTGAGTTGTCAGGTGTCTATTTGCCAATTTCTTGGAATTTGAGCTCAAAGTCACCAGTGTGCACTGATTTGGGTGAAGATCTTCAATTTAACCAGGAAGATGACCATCATTTTGTATCATCTTACTCTTAAATTTCTCCTCTTCCAAATGGGGGGGTACTGAAAGATCTAAAGCAACAACTGGCAAACACATTTTGGCTGAATTATCTGTGACTATGCAATTAACAGAAAAGAAGAGTTATCATTTATCGTCAGCTGAGTTGTGTCTTCCAGTGATCATGACACTACCAGTGTAGTGGATCTTGTAAATCTTTCCATGATGCCATGAGCAATGAGATGAGGGTGGAAATATGCTGATTGAAAGGCACACTGGAACTATAGTTGTGACCACAATCCAGAATGTGTACAATTATGAAAAAGATATGCCTTTCAACAAGGCCCATTTGTATGCCTTTTCTTTTCCCACTGATACTTTTTCTGTCTCCATCCTGACAGTTATAGTTTCAAGCTATTCTACTTTTTATCAAACCTTGCTTTCTTCAGATAATTGTAGAACCGATATGTAGAAATGCCCTTCTGCAACCCAGGAAATGTGTTATGTATGATGTGTCTCATAATAAAGCTCATAGATCTCACAACTACCTTGTAAGTAGGCCGTATTATCACAGTTTTACAGATAAGCAAACTGATACTTAAATAAAATATATTGCGTAAGAGAAGCTGGGTAGAAAGTGGCATGTCTGATATTTAAACCTAGTTCTTTCTGGTTCCAAAGCTATTAACAATTTCTTTTCCACTGTGTTGACTCACAGGAGGCTGTTCATTTGTTTGTTGAAATTAAATGGCCCTCCTACCTTCATCCCATGAACATTGAGGTTCTTTGTAATGTAGAGATGTGGACGTTGCATTCAGCAAGGATGTCTATGGAAGCCCTCTAGGAACTGTGAGGATGAAGGTTGAACATTTCCCTTCTTGATCTAGAATTTGAGAAGGGTAGATATCATTCTCGGATAGTGGATATTTAAAAAGAACTTCCCCAGGTAGAAGGAAGTTGAGAGCAAAATAAGAGAATATACTTTAGGATTCACAAAATTATGAGAATTCAGCTACGTATTGTAGTGTGTTTTTAAAGTGTTTATGTGTCTCTTGTTATTCACTAGCATTTAGTGCTGATATACCAAATATGCCAATCTCGCCTAAGCTTTTTTGCAGAGTGTTATAAGGAGCATATTACTGTTATGCTTAAGTCAGAATATTAAAAGGAACCCACAATCTACATCCTCAGATTCACCCTATTTAATCCATATTTCTTTTAAGGAGACTTTGCCATAAGTTTACTCATAGATTATTGAGTGATTGTGGCCTGGAACTTATAGAAAAGACAGATTTTTTTTCTTTAAATTTTTTATTTTGAAATGATTTTAGATTTACAGAAGGGTTGCAAGGGTAGTACAGAGAGTTCTTGTATATCTCTTATTCCATCATCCCCAACATTAATATTTTATGTAACCATGTATATCTATCAAGACTAAGAAATGAACATTGGTACTTTACTATCAACTAAATTCCAGACTTTGTTTATATTTCACCAGTTTTACCACTAATTTCCTTTTTCTTTTCCGGGATCTAATTCAGTATATCACATGCACCTAATCATCATGTCTCCTTAGTAAGAAGAAAGAGTTTTATTTTTTAATTTATTTTTTAAAATATAATTTATTCTAAAATTGGCTAACATACAGCGTGTAAAGTGTGCTCTTGGTTTTTGGGGTAGATTCCCATGGTTCATCACTTACATGCAATACCCAGTGCTCATCCCAACAAGTGGCCCCCTCAATGCCCATCACCCATTTTCCCCACTCCTCAACCCCCCCCCATCCACCCTCAGTTTTCTCTGTACTTAAGAGTCTTTTATGGTTTGCCTTCCTCCCTCTCTGTTTATAACTATTTTTCCCCTTCCCCTTCCCCCATGGTCTTCTTTAAGCTTCTCAAGATCCACAGAGTGAAAATATATGAGATCTGTCTTTCTTTGACTGACTTATGTCACTCAGTATAATACCTTCCAGTTCCATCCATGTTACTGCAAATGGCATGATTTCATTCTTTCTCCTTGCCAAATAGTATTCCATTGTATATATGAACCACATCTTCTTTATCCATTCATCAGTTGATGGGCACTTAGGCTTTTTCCATAATTTGGCTATTGTTGAAAGCACTGCTATAAACATTGGGGTACAAGTGCCCCTGTGAATCAGAATTCCTGTATCCCTTGGATATGTGAGGAGACAGTTTTCAATGTTGAGTAGTAATGACGGCAATGATGCAAAAGCCTCAGAAAAGGTTGCAGGTGGAAGATAAAGTTTATTAATCAATTCCTTTAAATCCATAGACCAACAGAGTGTCCTTCCAGGCAGAAACAATATTAGAAGACCACCATGACTCTCTCTTCCCAATTGTCCCATTATTTTTTTTTCTCTAAAAGATAAGATTGAAGTGAACATCATTGTTGACCAAGGCAGTAGTCTCTTTTCTCTCTCCAGCATGTCTTCAAGTAGTACCTACTCTCCTGTTTGCTAATTGTTCCATACACTAAACTCTCTGGATCAGAGCCTTTAGCCTCTGGAAGGGGAAGCCCACATTCCTCTAGTGGCTTCCCTGCAAATAGATGAATGAGTCAGTTCACATTATGTGGGATAGGGTAGGAAAATCCATTTTGATAATTTTTTAGGGTGCAAACACTAATATTTTGAGATCCACAATTCTACCTATTTCCTATGTTTATTTTTCCTACTGTTTAAAATGCAGAGAGGACTAAACATGTGCTTAGCTCTTTGCAGAACTTATAGTACAGGTCATTTGGTGTATGGTCTACTTTTTGGCATGGTGTTATACAAAATTATCTAAAATTGCTAAAAATCATTTGTATAGACATAATTTAAAACACTTTCTATAAAATAAAGCACTATTAAATCATCAAAATTCCTCACACAATTTACTAATCATATGTATATATATATGTGTATGTTTACATATAAACATATTCTGACTAATACACCTCTTATATGTGTTTATGTGAGTATATGCATATATATGTTAATACATATGTGGGTACATATATGGATAGGTACATAAATTTATACATATATGTATATGTACACACATGGATATATACCTATATATATATGTATATATGTGTGTGTCTGTGTATATATATATATACACAGACACACACATATACATCCTATACATATACATATTCTAGTCTGCATGTCACATATTAGTCAGAATAGGGTAAGTCATGCTGTGCTAGCAAACAACTTCAAAGTCGCAGTGTGGCTTAACCCAATAAAAACTTATTTCCTGCTCACGTTATATATACATTGCCGATTGACATGGGACTCAACTCACCAGTAACTGAGGAAGCCAGGGCAATGAGGACTCTACCATGACGTGGTTGTACCACATAGAACACAAGCTCTCTCATCACTCAGCATGGAAAAAGAGAGCTTAGGTAATTAAACATGAGGTTTCCACAATCTCAATTCCACACTACTTTTACTCACAAGTTATTGGTCAGAACCAATCACAGTGTTTTACTCAACTTTAAGGAAGAAATAATCACATCTTCTAGGTGTACAGAAGGCAGGGGAGAATCAAGTATTGAAAAAAATTATATATAATGTCTACCACATGAAAAAAATCACTTACGTGAAGAATTACTTATGTAACAGGGCAGGGTAAACAACACTAGCAGCTATAACAAGTTACTCCAGATTCCAATGACTTAATATAATTAAGTTTATTTTTTACTCATTCAACAACATAAAGAAACTGAAGGAGGTTGGTATTCCAGGCAGTCAGACAGGGACTTTAAGATCTAACCTTTTGTGACATAAAGACTGAAAAGTGACAAGAAAGAGGCAGGTTCTATGTTACTTCTAGATTGAGTATAAGGTGAATGAATAGTCAGATCAGTTTTGCCTTGTACCAGAAGGTTCGATCCCATAACAAGGTAAGGGAGCAGCACCCTGAAAGGGATTATTCAACCACTAATTCCCTTAGTGCTCTGAAGTGCTACAAACTACTTTTTTGATGGTAGAAAAATAACATCCTGTTGTGTTTTGAAAGAATAACTTAGTCATCCTGGCTTATCTAAATTGGCCTAGATTGCCATTTAAAAAGGGGTAATTTAGAGGAGTTTTTAAAGAAAAATTTATCTTCTCAACTTTTCTTCTTCCTTGTGGTTTCTTGCCTTATATTACTTTTAAACTGTTCAGCCACTCCAGCATATAAATTTGCTACTGACTGAAGTTGTGTTTATTTGCTATTTCCTGTGTCCTTGATTTATATGGTCCAGTTCCTCAAAATGAATGGCTTGAGGTCTGGTGCTACTTGTCCTCCCTTTGCTCAAGTAAACAAACAAAAGAAAGTTAGTCAGTACATAGCTCAGTACATTTAAGATTTGTAAATAACTTGCCATTTCCAAATAAATGAAGATCCTTGAAACTTCATCCAGGATTCATTTGAAGTTATATATGGTTATTAAAATATGCCATAGAACTCAGAAAAATATGTACAAATTTCTTTCAGAGCTACATTATCCTCATGGTTAAAGATTGGTTGGAGAGTGGTGCCTGGGTAGCTTAGTAGATTAAGCACCGAACTTCAGCTCAGATCAGGATCTCATGGTTTGTGGGTTCAAGTCCCATGTCTGGCTTGTGCTGACAGCTCAGGGCCTGGAGCCTGCTTCAGATTCTGTGTCTTCCTCTCTCTTTGCCCTTTCTCGGCTCACATTGTTTCTCTCTCTCTCAAAAATAAATAAACGTTAAAATTTTTTTTTTTTAATTAAAAAAAAAAAAGATTGGTTGGAGAGAGCTCTGTACTTAAGTGAGGAATTCTCAGTTCTTGTTCTGGGTCAGCATTTAATGACTTCTATGACTTTGGACAAGAGTTGAGGATTAGATGACTCCTAGTTATAACTCTCTGTGAGTTGTTGACTAAACTGGATGCAGCAATCTCTACTGTGGCCTTCTGGATTTTCACTGTGTAACAAGAGCCATGCATCTGAATAGTTGACCAGTAATCTGGATCCATATTTTTTAGTGCCTCTCCAGTTGATTGAATTTAATAGCTGAGCCGATGTTCACTTGACCCCTTGGTTGGCTCCCTTTTAGGTGTTGTATATTCACTTCCCTTTGGTTAATTGCAGGGTGGAAATTAGGGTAGCCGAAACAGGAGCAGACCCTGGGGACTCCATATTATAGCCTATATAAACAAATAACCAGCATCTAGGCAGAGAAGCCTGGAAACAATAATTCTCCAGTTGAAGTAAAAAGGTCATCATAATTAATATAATACCAAACAAAGGCAATGGCAAAATAGAATAAATATTCATCTATAAATTCTGGGCACCAAGTGAAACACCTGGCCACTTCAGTTATTTGATATCATGCCGCCTGATGCCCAAATCTTTAGATGAATTTAATAAGATAAATGTAACTGAATGGCAAAGATGGTATCTTCTGTTTTTCTGGTATATTCTCTGTATCAACTGGTCCTCAAAAGTTACTTTTAGCACTAACCATTTAATACATTTCTCATCTGTGATACTTATGTCATTAGAGTCTTAGGTGCAGATAGCTTTTCATCTCTTCTGACTGATAAAGAACATCTACATAGAACCACCCATCTTTATTCATCCATGCTTTAACAATATAACAACTGGGCTTATGGTCTTATATTTTGAATTCTCTTTCTTGACTTCTGGATGCTTTTACATAACATTTTCACCAGAATAATATTAAATGATAGATTCTGGGTCAGCTTTCATATTCCTTGTTTGTGCTCCCAGTTGCAGTCTTATGAAAAGAGGTAATAATGAATCATGAATATGTTGGTGGGTTTTTTTTTGCCACCTGGGAGTCCTAACTTTAAAGTGAGACATTTGAGTTTTGAGCACTTGAGACTGCCGCACACATTAAAATGTGTTTTTTTGATGGCATAAATGCTTGATTTAATTCTCTGTCCTCACATTGTCTCAGAGAGTTATTGCATATTTCCTTCACCCCGTGTGTTCAAAAATAAGTGAATGACTGTGTTAGTCATGAGGTAGAATATAAATGGTTTTAGTGCTTCTCTAGGGCATCTTTCTTCATTGAAACTGTCCAATCCTCAACTGTTAATATCCGGAGACTAGACAAAGCACAGTTAATTGATAAATGCATAGTTATGAGGCAAAGCTAGATACTAGCATCACATAAAGCCTTTGCACAATGCCTGCTTGTTGGGCATATACGACACTGTAAGCACAGTTTATTGAGCACAGCAGTTGTGTAAAATCAGGTTAATATGTTCTAAACTATCCATTAGAGAGAGATCTCAGGGACAGACTATCGTTTTAACTACTCAAGTAGAGAGAAAAAGGTCAGGTGATAATTCCAGCTCTCTTGACAGAAATTTACTATGATTTCTTTAAACTTTCTTTGCTTGTATTTATAACATGCATCTATCTTATGGTTTGCATTCCTCAAATAACTCAACTATAAATTATTCTTCATTTTGGGTTTGACTACAGAAATTCTCTGAGCATGATGATGTCATCTCTTGAGTGTTAAGGTGGTGTTGTACTTTCTTAAGATTGTATTAGATGATGCCTTCTTGACATTATGTAGAGCAAAAAACTCTAATAACAAAGGATATAGTCTCAGAAGAGACTTAATCAATTTTGTCTCTTCACTGGGATGAGGGTGATAAGATTACTCCATAAGAACCGATGCCAATATCCTGCTCAGCCAAGCTCAAAACAGCATAGGTAGCAATATAGGACTCTCTACTGATGACGTGCATCTGAATTTCATCATATTGCTCTTTTATTTCAAAAATGATGAACATTAACCCAGTGTTAATATCAACATTCAAATTTTAACCCAGTGTTTAAATATCAACATTCAAATTTTAAATTACCCAGCAGGAGCATAAATGGTCACCAAGATTACACAAAGTTCTTGGGCTACTGTTAATATCCTCTGCATTTTCTTGACCTTCTGACTTTCTTGTATAATATTAGTCAAACATAGAAAGAATCCTAAATCAGTATGTTTGGTTGTCAGGTTC
The DNA here is from genome assembly GCA_028646485.1 of Cryptoprocta ferox. Taxonomy (NCBI): domain Eukaryota; kingdom Metazoa; phylum Chordata; class Mammalia; order Carnivora; family Eupleridae; genus Cryptoprocta; species Cryptoprocta ferox. The sequence continues at coordinate 45,697,843 of CM053570.1, read as the reverse complement.
AGAAAGAAGAGAATAATGATAACAGGTTTTACCTGACCTTAGGTAATTCTTGGCTCTCTTAGGAAGTTGATTTTATATGTATCAATTATTTTCATCCATTCCATTATACATTTCACACTTTCTGTACTCTAGGCTTTGGAGATATGGAAGTGCGTCATTTTGTACTCTAATTTAGTTTGAAATGCCTGTGTGCATTCCATTCAAAAAATTTATTGTGTCCTAAGTATTTATCAGGAAAAAGGAACTTGGGATACATTAGTTAAATAAAGATTTTAACCTTTATGGAGTATACATTCTAGTGGGAGAAGGCAGAGCATGAACAATAAACATACTGAAAAGTAAATTTTATAGAGTGCTAGAAGATGATAATTATATTTCAAAAAGGAGAAGAACATGGTAAAGAAAATCAATAGTACAGTAATGAGGGAGCAGGGAGGAAAACATGTAGAGGTTGCAATTTTAAATGAGGCTGTTGGGATAAGCCACAATGATAAGGAGACATCTGATCAAAGAATTGAAGGAGGCAAAAGAGTCAGCTAAGTGCATAACTGGGAAAATATTCATGAAGAGGGAACAGCCAGATCCATTGCCTTAAGGCAGGAGAATACCTGCTGTGTTTGAACAACAATGAGAATGGTTAGTGTGGATGGAATGAATTGATCACCAAAGTGAATATGTGAATGTCTTCTAAGGCCCAACCCAATTTCTGTGGGTGGAAGAGTTGGATACAATTAACCTACAACATGATGAAAAAGGAACCAAAAAATACTGTCCATCTAGTATTTGCACCTTATGTCTTCTTAGTTCATCTTTACATTAATCTATTGAGGGGGTTATTGTAATCACCAAATCACAAATTGGAATAATAATGCGTAGAGGGGTTATGAGACCCAGGTTATAAAGTGATCAAGCAATGGGCTTGAGATTTGATCCCTTTGAATCCTGAATTCTTTTAGCCATGTCATCCATCCTCACTAGAAGTCATTGCTTTGAGTTTCAATTTCTAAACAAAGCAGCCACAAATATTTAAGGATTACTAAAACTCAAGTCCAAGTCTAGCAAGTAGTGTCATACTGGTTAATAGGGCCAGAAGTGACTGTGACTCCCACTTGTTTTCTGTCATTCACCTATTTCCCAGCACTCCTTTCCCTTTTTACAGGAAGAGAAGTTGTTGAAGGTGACCTAGGTAGAGATCACAGACATCAAGAAATGCAAACAACCATTTAAAACAACCCACCAAAGAGAGTCGTCTGACCAGTCTGTGTTCCAGTTAGTGTCCCCTTTAGGTCACATTCCTGAGCAGTCATTTGATAATACCTGGCTTCCTCTACCCAGCATGTAAATGCTGGAGTATTCTGGAAGAGTCAACTGGGACACCTCTGCCAGCAGCCCCCTCCATTCCAAAGATTGGAATCCACCTATAATAATAATGTGTTTTAACTCCGCATGCAGTTCTTAGCATGAAATTGCAGCTGTTTACGTTGTAAAATTTCATTTTTGAGCAAGCCTGAGATTTGTAACCCTTCCTTCCCTGAGGACATAAGTTGTCTGTTTTCTGATAAAATCTTTTATTACCTTTTCTTGACCCTCTCTCTTATTACATTGAAAAATAATTTAAAAATTAAGATTACAGTGTAGTGCACACACATCCTATAGATAGGATACCATTACTCAGTCATGCTCTATCTTACTTCAGATAAAATGTGTACAATGTCTGTGTAAAATGTAATGCAACAAGATGAAAGCCGAATCCACTGACTGCATTGTTAGGGTTTGGAGAGGAAAATAGTGGTGAGCATACTAATGGGAAAGAAAGAGAATTAAAACCAGGTTGTTGTTGTTTTTTTTTTTTTTTGAAAACATGGTATAGATAGGATCCTAGGCACACACACTTAATTTCCTCCCATGAATTTGGGCTGCTGTGGGAAGAAAGTGGAAAAACCTATAACCCGGAAAAAACTAGACCTCCTTGTGGTCAGTTTTAGCACAGTGTTATCAACAGAAGAAACACAAATCCGACTTTGATTAGGCTTTCAAAAAAAATGGAATCTTGATTTCCACTTTCTCCTGGATGATGGACCAGAAACACTGAGTGACCCTCTCACTGAAGTACAACTGGATTGTGGCTGAAGTAGTTTAAACAGTTTTGAGAATGGTTTCAATTATTCTGTAAATCAGAGTGAGAATTTGTACAAGGTACAACCTAAAGTTAATATAAATATTACATTTATCATTAAGACAAAGAAAAAACTTTGAGGCTTATGAGATACAAAATCACCAAGACAATTAATTTCTTTTGAGGGTGATACAGGTTTAAATAGGGTGCAAAGTAATAATAATGATTTTTTCAAATAAAATTATCTGCCTATTGTATTGTACATTGCACAAAACCCTAATCTAAGGGCACTGACTTTTTGAACCAAATTAAGAGTCAGTTTCCTAAGCGAACTCCCCCCAAGGTGCAGGGGTAAACTAATGAACAGTCAGAGTTTATGAACCTTCCTCCAAGATAATTTGTTATGTTAAAATAACTGGGAGGCCTGGAACTCTGAAGAATGTTTGCCTTTTTTTTAATGAAATCACTCTTATTTTTGAACAAATTAAACATTACATGCAACTATTTTTGTCTCCAAATATGACTCATAAGTTAAATCTAAATATTATTTTTAGATTATAATTCTGTTTTAGATTTAAAAATTTATATTGGATACAAACTTGGCCTAGATGTGTTATTCCAGGCCAGCTATTTCTTCCAGTTATAATTATTATAATTAGAATCCCCTACTATTCTTTGTCTAATGCATTTTCTTCTTAAAAATTATTATTCTGGGGCACCTGGGTGGCTCAGTCGGTTGGGTGTCCGGCTTCAGCTCAGGTCATGATCTCACGGTTCGTGGGTTCGAGCCCCGCATCAGGCTCTGTGCTGACAGCTAGCTCAGAGCCTGGAGCCTGTCTTCAGATTCTGTTTCTCCCTCTCTCTCTGACCCTCCCCTGCTCACACGCTCTCTCTCTATCTCAAAAATAAATAAAACATTAAAAAAATTAAAAAAAATTATTATTCTAGGTGATGAAATACCTGCTTAACACTTGGATGTTATCATCCTCTTTGGTCTATTATTGTCGAATGTTAAAATATTACTTCCATTTTAAGAATTTTGGTAAGAAGAGAACAAAACTGAGGGCTTTCTCATGAAACGAAACAGATGCCTATGTTTAAAAATAAAATTAAAAACAATGGAAAGTTTAAATTGGAATCCAAGTAAATAACTCTAAGCATTTATAGGTGCCTTTATTTCTCTAGTCTATGCTAAGAGAAAAGCCAAAGAGACAGATAAAAAAAGGAAAACAAAGCAAAGAAAACCTTTACTCCATCTATTTCACTTTAAGAAGTTACATTAACTTGATGTCAATATTCAAAATAGCGTTGCTTCAGACTCACAAACTTATATAATCTTCTAGAGGAATTTGTGCATTAACACCATTTGTGTGTGTGTGGAGACAATATGATAATATAATCTGGTATGTTCTAGAAACTTTTCTTTTTTTCCAAATCATTTTGACTTTGACATCTACCCATTTAAATAGACATTATCACCTCAACTTTTATTTTGCCATTACACCAAATTCTCATATCAATGCATGGTTTATGTTTATAAAGGAATTTGAATTTGTCTTTTTCCTATTATCCATATTCACACCCACCACACAACTAACATTTTGTTTAATGCACTCACCAGACTTGCAAAATTCTGGTAAATACAAGGAATAGAAAAGGTCCAGAATAAGAAAAGGGTAATAAAAGACATGCTGGAAAAAGGAAAAACACCAGTTGAACTTAAACTAATATACAGAATATGATCCTAACTGACAAACAGGTTTTCCATAAAGGTAGAACTCTTCTATTCTTAATATCTGGTTACTGAGTGTCAATGCTTCAGAAAGAAAGGATGTTCCAGAAAGAAATTTAAGTGGTGGTAATGGTTTTCGAGAAAGATTTGGGAAAATGAAAAGATCAGTATGCTGCCTGTTTCCCAAGATGTTTTCATGGACAAAGTCTGGGCTGTAGAGAGAGAAAGGTTGTTGAAATAGAGACAGTGGTAGAGGTAGAGATAGAAATAGAAAAAACGAGAGAGAGAGAGAGAGAGAGAGAGAGAGAAAAGAGATTTACAGTAGACGTTAAGAAAATCCACTGTATTTAATAAATACCAAAAAAAGGTTATTATCCAGAAGATATTTTTAAGACCCTTGCAAATCAGTAAGAAATTGACATATAACCCAGGAGATATTTCATAAACAGGCAAGTCACAGAAGAAAACCAAATCATCAATAAGAAATATTCTCAACCTCACATTTCAGTCAGGAAAATGTAAAATAAATTAACAATGAGATACCATTTCACACCTACAAGGATGTAAGAAGTTAAAACATCACAAATTTCAGTATAGATACACATGGAAGAAACTCTTATACATGTGAACATAAGAAGATGCTTATACCCTTTGACCCAGCACTTCCGAAACTCATGCTGATGTGCACAAGCTAACATGTTCGCTGGTAATTTTTTTCTTTCCTTTTTTTTTTATAGAGCTGCCTATTATAATTAAACAGAATAATTTTTTATTATCAGGGAACTGACAAATTATGCTTTTCTTCAAACTATGGAATACTCTACAGTAGTTAAAATTAATTATCTAGAGCTTCATGTTTCAATTTGGATAAATTTCAAGAAATACAGAAAACCAAGTAGCAAATCATGCATATAATCTGGAAACATATATGTAAATATTCTAAACTCACAAAACAGTAGGATACAAATTTAATGGATGCATATACATGCAGTAAAAGTAAAAAAAAAAAAAGCATGCATGGGAATAGGACATGCCAACTTCTGGATGGGATTACAGTTAAGGGTGGGCATAGGGGAGAAAGTGAAAAAGAATTGGTTGGAAGGTGTGGTTTTTCTGTGATATTTTCTTTCCTTAACAAAAAGAAAGTTGAGAAACTTCCAGTGATGTGCTCTTGGCAGCAAGGTTGATTTTTAATCTCCAAAAAATTCCTCCTGAAAAATAAGCAAATGAATTAGGATAACAAATGAGAAATCCATTGATAACATCTGTATAAAACTAGGAAGCAAGATATTTCCAAAAACTCCAGATTGTGAACAAACTGATGAATTACCTACAGTAGGAGAGGAGCTGGAATAGTGAGGACACAGCTGGGTGGCAGGAATAGTGAGAAATGAATGGGGAGAACCTGTGTACTTTACCAATTCAGGGTTCAAAAAATTTGCCAACAAATATTCATTACTAAGGGAAGACCTACATATTTTGGGTGGAACCATGGGAAGACATACCTGAGAATGACCAATGAAACTAGGAAAAGTCCCCAGAATCTCCAGTTTGCAAGTGAATTAGGAAAACTGCATATAGATATGAAAAAAATCAAAGTTCTGAGCTAATTTCAATGTATAGTTAAACAATCATACAATTAAGCCACCAGTTAACTTCCATTTACAAGTTAAATGACAGAACAAGGATGTTAACAATCCAGAATGTAAGGCATTCTATTAGACAACTAATCCAGTTTCTACAAGTCAATGTCTGAGGGAAATGGAGGAAGGGAAGGACTTCTCTGAATCAAGAGAAACTTATAAGATGCAGTCAAATTCAAGTGGGGACCTTGTTTGGATCCCGATTCAAACAAATCAATGGACACATTTTCCAGACAATTCCTAATTTGATTTTGGACTAGGTATGAGATGATAACAAAGTAACATTGCCAATTTTATTATGTGATAGTAATACTTTTTGAAAAGAAAATGCCCACAATTTTTGGAGATTTATATTGAATCAGATAGGGGTAAAATTATACGGTCTGATATTTGTTGTAAAATATATAAAGAAGGAAAATTGTAAACAGTTTTTTTTTAAATAGATTAAGTTATACAAAGCTACATTAACTAAAACAGTGTGGTACTGGCATAAAAACAGACATATAGATGAATGGCATAGACTAGAGAGCTCAGAAATAAAACCTTTTGCATATGGTCAAACGACTTCAACAAAAGTGCCAAGACTACACAATGGAATGGTCTGTTCAACAAATGGTATTGGGAGAACTGGATATTCACATTCAAAAGAATGAACTTGTATCCTTATCTTACACTATATACCAAAAATTAAGTCAAAATGGATTAAAGGCCTGAATATAAGACATAAGACCATAGAAGAAAACATAGGGGTAAAGATTCATGACATTAAATTTGGCAATGTTTTTTTGGTATGACAGCAAAAGTACAGAAATAAAAACAGACAATTGAGACTATATCAAATTTTAAAACTTCTGCACATCAAAGAAAATAGTCAGCAGAATGAAAAGCAACCTTCAGATGAAACAAAATATTTGCAAATATTATATATGGAGCTATATCCAGAATACATAAAGGACCCTTACAACTCACTGGCAACAAAAAACAACCCAATTTAAAAATGGGCAAAAAACTTGAATGGACATTTCTCCAAAAAAGATATACAAATGGCCATCAAGCATATGAAGACATGCTCATCTAAAGAAATCATTAGAGAAGTGAAAATTAAAATCCCAAAGCAAGATCACCTCATACCCATTAAGATGGCCACATGACAAAAACAGAAAATAACTAGTGTTGGTGAGAACATGAAGATATTAGAAGCCTTGCACATTGTTAATGAGAATGTAAAATGGTGCAGCCACTGTGGAAAACAGTATAGAGATTCCTCAAAGCATTAAAACTACAATTACCATATGATCCAGTGATCCTACTTCTGCATATATATCCAAAAGAATTGAAAGAATCTCAGGGAGATATTTTCACACCCATGTTCATTGAAGCAGTATTCACAATAGCCAAGAAGAGGAAGTAACTCAAATGTCTATCTACCAGTGAATGTATAAAGAAATTGTGGAAAATATATACATTGTAATATTTTTAGTGTAAAAAAAAACAAGGAAATTCTGTCACATGCTACAACAAGGATGAATCTTGAAGACATTATGCTAAGTGAAATAAGCCAGTCAGTAAGACAATTACTGAATTGTTCCACTTCTGTGAGGTATCTATAGGAGTCAAATTCATAGTAACAGAAAGTTGAATTATGGTTGCCAGGGGCTGGGGGAACAGGGGAATGAGAAATAGTTCAAAGGGCATAGAGTTTCAGTTTTGCAAGATGAAGAAGTTCTAGAGATCCATTCCATAACAATGTGAATATAGTTAACAATACTGAATTGCACACTTAAAAATGGTTAAGATGGTACATTTTATGTTATGTGTCTTTACCACAATTAAAACACAAATAAAAACTAAATTAAATGAATGTGACCAAAATTTGGTTATTGTTTTATCTTGGTGGTTAGTACATCTTGTACTAGCTTCTTTAATTTTAAATCTATATCCAAATGCTCATAAATTTTTTAGTAAAAAAGAAATTTGAAAGAAATATGGCAGTGCATTAATATTTGTTCACTTACAGTAGGAAGAAATTGAGTGGGTTTTTTTCTATGTTTGGAATATTTCATGATTTCAGAAGAAGTAATGACTATAGAAAATTGACAACAGTGGACCTTAAGTTTATTCCTTTTGAGTCTATGGGTTCCAATTCCAAATTAGTATAGGAAAAGAAATCCCATACTAGTCCAATCAATTGTGACCAGTGGAGAAGATCACATAGTTCAAATGGGACAGTATGAGGATGATGGGGTCAATTCCCAGAAAAGTGATCTGGGCTTTGAAGCAACTTAGAAAATATTTACTATAGGTTGGAAGGATAGGAAGAATTTTCACAGTAGATAAAAAAAATCAGACACACATGGACAATAAGGTCTGGATGTATTTGGTTATCACAGTTTGTTGCTGCTGTCGCCTTGTGCCCACTAATAGATCCAGAGACTCCTATTCTATTTTTTTTCACTTTCCTGAAAGAGGAAAAAAACAAAACAAAAAAATGCTTGCAGACTTCATAGGTATCTGCTGCTATTCCCTGATAGCTGAAGATAATCAATGATTTTTTTCTTTAGGAAATACTAAAAACTTGTCAGTTATATTAATGACCAGGCAAGATGACTCATGAGCTTCTACTCAGTATTATTATTCACTGCATAAAAGAAGTGGAATGATTTTGTAATAGCAATGTAATGGGACAGATAGGTAGCTACACTTGTGGTGAACATAGCATAATGTATAAAACTTGTCGAATCACTAATTGCACACCTGAACCATAAGATTGTGTGTCAACTATATTCAAATTTAAAAAGAAAAAGCAGAAACTGATAATAACATCAACATCACAACAAAATTGCATTCCCTGAATCAAATAGGTCATAAATAACTATGAATCTCCCCCAACCAATTACTGGGGAAATCTGCTCTATAATTTTACACCAACTCTTTACTGTATGTTTCTTATGTTTTTGTCTGGTTAGGAGAAGTTTCCAAATATTCCCTATTAAAGATCTTTTAAAATTTTATTATTTACTATTTATTTTGAAATAATTATAGATTTACAAAATGTTACAATAATGAAAAATCCTTAGGTACCCTCATCTACTTTCTCCCAATGGTTACATCCTGCATTAACTATAGTACAATGCAAAACAGGAAATTTATCCAAAATCTACAAAGAGCTCACCAAACTCCACACCCAAAAAACAAATAATCCAGTGAAGAAATGGGTAAAAGACATGAATTAGACACGTTCCAAAGAAGACCTCCAGATGGGCAAGAGACACATGAAACGATGCTCAACGTCACTCATCATCAGGGAAATACAAATCAAAGACATACTGAGATACCACCTCAAAGTCATACTGAGATACCATACAGAGTGGCTAACATGAACAAATTGGGAGACTATAGATGCTGGCGAGGATGTGGAGAAACAGGAACTCTCTTACATTGTTGGTGGTAATGCAAACTGGTGCAGCAGCTCTGGAAAACAGTGTGGGGGTTCCTCAAAAAGTTAACAAAAGAACTACCTATGACTCAGCAATAGCACTGCTAGGAATTTACCCAAGGGATACAGGAGTGCTGGTGCATAGGGGTACATGTACCCTAATGTTCATAGCAGTGCTTTTCAACAATAGCCAAATTATGGAAAGAGCCTGAATGTCCATCATCTGATGAATGGATCAAAAGATGTGGTTTATATATACAATGGAATACTGCTTGGCAATGAGAAAGAATGAAATCCTGCCATTTGCAGCAATGTGGATGGAACTGGAGAGTATTATGCTGAGTGAAATAAGTCAGTCAGAGAAAGAGAGATACCATATGTTTTCATTCATTGTGGATCTTGAGAAACTTAACAGAAGACCATGGGGGAAGGGAAGGGGGGGAAGTTACAAATGGAGAGGGAGGGAGGCAAACTATGAGAGACTCTTAAATACAGAGAACAAACTGAGGGTTGATGGGGGGTGGGAACGAGGGGAAAGTGGGTGATGGGCATTGAGGAGGGCACTTGTTGGGATGAGCACTGGGTGTTGAATGGAAGCCAATTTGACAATAAATTATATTAAAAAAACAGGAAATTTATATTGGCACAATGTTGTATATAGTTCTACGTAATTTTATCACATGTGTAGATTCTTGTAACCAGCACTGTAATCAAGATACAGAATTCTTCCTCACCACAAAGGTCTGCTACTGTCAGAATCAAATGTGGCAATTTTGCCTCCCTTTGAGTTACTTTACTGTTTTTCACTTATAATAGAACTGTCTTAAATACTTCCTCTACATACATTGAGATCCAAATCTGAAAAAATATACTTTCCACTGACATGGCAAGAAGGCAATTGTTTTCCTGCTGGCTGGTAGTGAAAGTTCCCCAACTGGGAAACGTGCATTTTTACTGCCAGGGGGGATAGAAGTCCTGGATCTAGGACTTCCACTGACACTGTTGGGAGAGGATTGCTACTGCTGGATGAGAATGAGAGTCCCATCTTCCCACTTGGCTTCTTGGACACCACACTGTCAGTACTTTATTATAGCCTGGCAAGGGTACAAGTCTACCAGCTTTTGCTGACAGTGATGGGGCTAGAGCTGCATTTTGTTCCATGATGTACTTCTGCAGTAGGGCAGTTATTATTTAAAAATTTTTCATCTTCTTAAGCTTTTCTTTTCTTTGTCCTTTACCAGAAAGAACTGGATTTTATGAGGGCTCTTTTTTGTCAGTTCCCATTGTGTTTTCCAGGCATGGCTTCTCCAGTACCCAGTCCAGGATATAGGAGTCAAAAAGGAAACCCAGGGAACTGGCCATCATGGTCTTTCTTGGGTTCCAAGGCTCATAGTTGGTCAGCCTTTTTCTCTCTACCTTCAGAGTCTTCTTATGTTTGTTTTATATATCATGTCCAGGACCATTACCTGCACTTAGGGGAAGGAATAGGAAGTGCTTCTACTCTATTGTGGTCCAGAACCAGATAACTAGTGAGATTTTAGAACTTCATCAAGCCTAACTGTTCAGGAATTTTTAAAATTTGATTAAGTATTAACAATGTGATTTCCTTTAAAAACCAATAGCAATAGGGCTTGACTGTGGCCTAGGTATGTACTAAGATGACTAAAGGAAGAAATGTGTGAACTGATTATTAACATAAAATTTCAAAAGGGGGAGTGTTCCAAACCCAATTATAATACTATCCTTTTCAACATCATGAAGTGAGAAAATGCCCCATACAGAGGAGTGGATTTTCCAATACTATATTCCTAGACGTTCTGTCCGTGGACAGAAAAATGTATTCACTGGGCTAGCATAATCTGACTAATTCATTCCTTTTGTTCTGATTCCACAAAAGTAACTTTGTACTTACCTATTGGACTCCAGGTCAAGTTCTTAAAGAAATAAGCTGAGTAGAAGATACAAATATCTGATATCTGTAGTAACTCCATTTCTCACTATAATTCTTTAAATTGGCATTCTCACCAGTATCTTATGAGTTTTGATTAGTGTAAGCCAGTCCCTTATTTCCAAACCCTCAAAGCTGAGGAGCAGATAATAAAAAGAGGGACCCAGAGCAACTTACTGCTTCTTGTGAAGCGCATACCTCATACCTCGCTTTTATCATTTGCATTCTCTCAATAGATAGATAGATAGATAGATTTTTCTCTGAAAAAAATCAGACAGTAAACTGATTTATTTGACAGTAAACTGGAGACATTTGTGACCCCTTACCACTAAATAATTCAGTGAATATTTTCTAAAAACTGGGCATTCTCTTACATAACTACAGTACAATTAATAAAATCAGGAAAATTGATATTCATAAGCACCGTTATCAAATTCATAGCCTATATTCAAACATCAATTTTCCCAATAATATCCTTCATAGCTGTATTTTTCCCTCTGACACAGCCCTGGAATCATTTTTTTCTCTAAGAAGTATAGGTTCCTTTTAATTCAAACGATAAATAGAAATTAAGACATAGGCATTAGGTATGCTCATTGCTAATGCTGTCATAACTTTTAATCTCAGTGGAGAGATCTAGTATATGTACACATACACACACATATATGGTTATATCTATAATCACTTCTAAATTTATCTAGCTAGATAGGTAGATATTAAAAATATGAGTTTGTATTAATACATTCTATTTCAATCCAATACAAATGTAACTCCCTCCTAAAATACTAGCCCCATTACTTTCAATATATTTACTCATTTGTTTAAGCAAGTTTTAATTTTGCTAACCTATATTATTGAAGAAAGCCAACCTACTAACTGAAGTTCACTATTTGTTTAAAGTTTCTAAAGGTAAAATTATATGCAATGAAATGAGTGACTCTTAAATATGTACAATTTGATAATTTTTGACAAATGCTTACATCTGTGTAACCTGCAACACCTTTAGTTCTGGTAAATATGGAACAGAACCAGCTATGGAAAGGAAGTCAAGAACATATGCAAGGAGGTGATTCTAATGACTGACCAGAGAATTTTATTTATTTATTTTAAGATTTTATTTTTAAGTAATCTCTGCACCCAATGTAGGGCTCAAACTCACAACCCCAAGATCAAGAGTCACATGCTCTACTGACTGACAGACAGGCACTCCCCCCCAGAGAATTTTAGTGAGTCAAGGAGAGGAGTTAAGGTCATGGGAGTGGGCAATGAAAAGGAGATGGAATTAGTGGATTTGAGATTCGTGTGGGGTTGAAGGGTAATATGGGATATTTTCTTTTGCTGTGTCATATCTCGGTGACAATATAGTGATGGACACGATAGATGTTCATTTTCAAAATATGAAAATATATTGAGAATTCATTTGCTTTTGAATAATCCTAATGGCTTATTTTCTCGGGGAACAGCTTTCCTTCTTGAGGTCACTTATAAATCAGTACCTGAATTTATAACTTGCTTTCAACATTTACTAATCTTAATATGAATGTGTGAAATAAAAGAAAGAACACAAAACATTTAGTTTAGACGGCAATTCAGCATTTCTAAGAAAGATGCCTTTCAGCTTTACGATTTTAATGAACAAATGCATCACCTTCTAATGAGAGACTTCTGGTCCTGAAACTCAACTGAAACAGTATAGAGTCCGTTTAAAATTTTGTATTCTAAAATAATTATAGTAAGTTATGAATATCCCTCTAAGAATGTAGTGTGAAATAAAACTATGTTTTCATCTTCTGTCTTGCTTAATGGTTGATAGTATTAAATTTTCTATTTAAAAAACAAAAAAAGATGTCAAAATCTCCTTATGAAGCCAGCAGATTCAATTCCAAAATTTCCATATAGGTTATTTATTTTTAGACTTCAGCTAATAGAAAATATCTGTTTTGTTGTAACTTTAATATAATCTAAAATATTCATATATTCATTGTTTTCTTTCATTTATGTAATTTATATCAGCCATATGAAAAATCCTTCTCAAATATTCCATGACTTGAGCTACTATAATTAGAAGTAAATGGTCGCTCGCAAAACATAAATTCAATCTACAGTTTACTGACCATAGTTTCAGCTGATGTATTCTTTTTATTGTTTTATTAAACAAGATTTTATATTTGTACTATAATATGCATAGATTAAAGATAGCCATCAAAAACAGTGGATGGTGAAAGAACAGCCAGTATAATTTCCCAGCAGACTTTAAATTCTGTGACCTTAGAAAGTTTATTGAATCTTAATAGTTCACATCTCAGTTGGCAAATTGGGGTGATGAAGGCAATGACCTGATCTGTTCCGTCTAGAGATTTATACAAATTACAGATTCTTTTTTTTTTTTTTTTTTTTGGTGCAACACGGTTTTTGGTCATTTCATGCTCTTTACTATCACCTTTAGAAAGCATATAGAAAAAGAGAACAAAGGTAAAATAAATGTATCACTTTAAAATTTTATGTCTCAGATGTACCAGAAATTACAAATGAGATGTAAACCGAAAGGTTTAAAATAATCACTTTTTTTTCCTGACAGACTTTCTAAATTTCTATTATTTTCTAAAGCCTCTTCTCTGTAGGTATAGTTCTATTATTTTTCCCCTGCTCTGGGCTTAGATTTTCTCATCTGTAAAAAGGGGTAGCTTACTACAGTGCCCCCTCTAGCAATGTAAAGCACCCAACTCAGTGTAGCTTGAGATTTAAAGGTCTGTTGAACTGCCCTGGGAGATGGTTTTGGGAAGATCAGTCTCCTGAAGGAAATACAAGGGTTGCTCATGAGGAGGGGAATCAGGGAGTGCAAGATTCACTTTTCTATGTACTTCTTGGTTGTTTCAATGTTTAGCCATGTACTATTTTAAAATATGGTTTACAAAGTAAAAACAAGAAGTAACCCCACTCCTGTAGGTCTGACCTGCCTGGGAACCCCTTTATTTGGGTATCTCTCAACCCTATTCTGCAAAACCCCACAGTAGGTGGGCTGTCCCTCACCCAGAATTTGGAGAGATCAAGAAGGCACTGATTGATCTTACCCACAACGGAAAATTACCCCTTTGGGTAAGCCCAAGATTTTCACTGGTAAATTCACCCCCCACACCCTCCCTCCTTTTGACAGGTATACTGAGTCCCAAAGAGGCATGACACCATACCCTAGTCCAGGGGCGTGCTCTATACTTCTTCTATTATTAATAAATACATTCAACACTGAACTTCAGCAAAGAAAGGGGTGAGAATAGTGAGAGGGGTGGAGGTAGGAAGCTAGGTTTACCAGTGACTTTGGGCAAGTTTATTTAATCTTTTTAAATCTAGATTTCTTACCTGTATTTGGGGGCAACAAAATCTACCTTGAAAAAATTGTAATGAGAATTTGAACTACAATGTAAAGACTTTAGTATTAATGGGGAAAGAAAAGGGACATCATAGAACATCTTTACCATTATATCCTGGAGTCAGGGAGCCTATCTCCTATCTCTGACTAGCTGAGTGGACGTGGCCAAATTTTGTTTTTTCAGGAGTAAAAGTGAAATAATACCTGTTTTTGTTTTTTCACAGAGTTACTAATAGAACAAAAAAAAAGTAATGAAATTACTTTTATTTATTGTAAAATGCTAGAGATAAGTGAAATTAATGTTTACTAAACTTCTACTGGTGTTTTGAAATTATTAGTTTATTTTTCATATTTGAATAGAGTTGCTTAGGTTGAAATGTTAAGAAATTACTAGATGTCAAACATGCAGTCAGACGAGCCATTTTTGTGTCATTCTCCATTGCTTGCTCCTGTCGCTGATAAGCTGCCTCACCAGAGCTGACCTGATGCGGAATTGAGACTGCGTGGTCTCGGCTGCCTCTGGTGCTGTCCCTCACCTGCCCCACAATGCCTGCAGGGTGACATTCCTATTCTCAGGCTGAATTTCATCCTCTTGCTCATTGTCTCCATAAGTTACTTCTTCGAAAAAGCTAAGAAACTAAATAATTAAGTTTGATCATTTTTTTTTAAATGAATCACAATGCAAAATGTCCTTTTAAAACTTTTTACAGCATGATTATGGATATGGTCACTTTTTGTGATAAATACTAGAGAGACTTATCTATTTATTCCCATATTCCATTCAGTATCTTTAAGAAGCCTAGTCTTCTATATTTTTATTAGTTTTCTCTTCTTCAATTTATTTGTCAACGGCTTTACATGTATGTTTAGAATTATGTGACTTTATTTTCTTTGATTTCATGAAGCTTTGCATCTGAGGCAAGATTTACAATTATACTTGGCACTATATTTACTTGGCATTATATTGGCATTATATTATCAGATGCTCACAATATCTGGCAATCAGCAAGAAACAGATAAAACATTGTACATAATGGGAGAAAATAGAAGCTAGTGATTAATTCATCACTGAACATGTATGTGTTATTAAGATTTTTGTGTCACTATACAGCCTGCACTAGTATTATTTTTCTCATTTCACACAAGAAGAAACTGAGGCTTGGCCATGTTAAACTTACCTATATTAAAATTAGTTTTATAAGTGACAGAGTCAAGAATTGAACCCACATCTGACTTTCAGGACACTAACAACATTATAGTAAACCATAAAGAACTTCAATTTGATTATGTGTTTTGAAGGAAAAGCAAAGCAAAGAAACAAGGTCAAGGTCAATACAAACTGTTAATTAAATACACAATTGCGTGATCTAGATGATTAATTTCGCATGAATTCAGAAAAGGATATAGGTTCATAGAATTAGAGAAGATGGGGGAATATAGAAATGATTTAGTAATGTCCAAGGCAAGTAAATTGATTGTCCCAAACCACATAATCTTTCAGTGACAGGGATGTGTTTTAAACCTACAACCCCTTGTTTTTCCAAGATAAATTTGTGACATAATAAAAAAAATATATATATATATCTTAATTGTGAGATTTGAACTTAAATTTTTTAAAATATTTATTTATGTTTTGAGAGAGAGTGAGAGCATGTGTGAGCAGGAGAGAAGCAGAGAGAGAGGGAGACAGAAGATCTGAAGCAGGCTCTGCACTGACAGCAGAGAGCCCCAAGCAGGCCTTGAACCCACGAGCTGTGAGATCATGACCTGAACCAAAGGCAGATGCTTAACTGACTGAACCACCCAGGCACCCCACATTCAAAATTTTTGATAATGTCCATCATGAATTTAGCTCAAACTGGAGGACACAAACTTGATATTACAGTGACACAGAAGAGATGGAGAAAACACTTAGAATGATTCAGCCATTAAACCTGTCTCAATGGAAGCTTTAATGTGTATCAGACACTGTTGGGTCCTGTGGCTGCAGAATTAATGAGTAGCTCCCAGTCTGTTAGAAAACAGAGAAACCTCTACCAACAAGGATAATATAATGTAAGGGCAATTTGAAAGGCAAATCACAAAATGCTGTGGGCACTCAGAGTGGGGAGAAATTAATTCAGCCTGAGAGATTTCTATTGATTCTGTTGCAGTGCTCCACAAAAGAGATGAGATTTGAGTTTCACAGGCTTCTAAGGGGCTGAAGGCTGTGCCAATCAGAAAGAACAGCAAAGATATAAGATGTCATACAGCAAAGTGTGTTAAGGGAATAGCAAGAAATTCAACGAGGCTCTAAATATTTATTTAAGGGCCTCAAAAATGTGTTTTGAAGAATTCTTAGCTTGTGAAAATTGCAGAACCATTCTGTTCAGAAATGTCTTGCTAATTTCAAATTTTGCTTAAGTAAAAAATCCTTTAGAATGCTTTCCCACTCTTCTGGTATCAGCATTAGCAGCCTCACCATTGACATTTACATTTTAATAATTGTCACCAGCTGTAAGTGTTGACCACCTGTAACTAAGCACAAACTCTCAACATATTGACTATATTTTGCCTGTATGCCTTTGAAAAAATGTCTAGACTTTGCCAGACTATTTGTATTTCAGTTATGAATGGAATTCAATAAAAGGGTAACAAACTCAAATGGCATTGACTAAATGTGAACTAATGCAATGAGAGTCTTTCCAGTTCCATAAGCAAAAAAAATCTTCCCCTTATGGTATCTGCTCTTTGAGATATGTTCTCCTGTCAGAATAGTTACCACTCATAAAGCTTATTTGTTTTTCATACATAAAGCAAAACCTTCTCATTCCTTAACATTGCTTTATGCCCCCCAGTGGAATTCTTTGGCTAAGTTCAAGTTTGCATGAGCTTAGAGGGCATCTGTATTATAATAGCTTCAATGCCTGTTTCCTTCCTCCTTCCTCCCAGCCCTGAATAGACTGGATCTTGAGGGAAGGGATGAAATCTCACTCATTTAGTATTTTCAGTATCTGGCACATAGTAGATATTTTATCAGTGAGAAATAGATGAATGAGAATAAGTGAATGAAACTGGTAAAAGCCCCATTGACCTGAGGATTATGAATCTGGTAAGAAGTAAAATTTAGTTGTCTAAGAAAAGAGATTACCTGCGGGCACCTGGGTGGCTCAGTCAGTTGAGCATCCAACTTTGGCTCAGGTCATGATCTCACAACTTGTGGGGACAGCTCAGAGCCTGGAGCCTGCTTCAGATTCTGTGTTTCTTTCTCTCTCTGCCCCTCCCCTGCACCCCCCTCAAAAATAAATATTAAAAATTTTTTTAAAAAATAAAAAAGATTACCTGAAATATTGGGATTTTATAGAGCCAAAAATAACCCTCTCCTTTTTACCCACTCCTGAGTTTGTGAAGTTAGACACATAAAACAGATGGACATTTTTTAAGTTATGCTACTGAGACAGTTTAAAGATCATGACTTTAATTTACAGTTGAAATAGTTTTCCAATACTTTATCCCAGGGTTGCATAGACTTATCTCCCAAATTATCAGCATGTCTGGACACTACAGGGCCCTCCCAAAGGAAAGTCTCTTTACCACTTGACAGAGAGAAAGTCAGAAGTTATTTGTTCATTCTAGAAATATTAATCATGCACCTGTTATATACTTGGCAATAGAGATATGATGTTGAATAATTTCTGTGATCACAATTTTGTACTGAAGTGAATAGATGATTTCAATATAGCATAATGGTGAGTGATATGGCACTAAGGGAGGACAGGAGGACCCCAAAGCCTGGACTTAGAAAACTCCAGGAATGGTTTCTATGGTATACTAAGATGTGGCTTGACGGAAGAGTAATAGCTCTCTAGTAAAAAAAGGAGTGTTTCAGACAAAGAGAGAGAGAGAGAAAGAGAGAGGGGGAGAGAGAGAGAGAGAGAGAGAGAGAGAGAGAATCTGAAACATAAAAAAATTGATTAGAAGGTAGAATAAGAATGGACAGAGAGATATAGGGAAGGAAGAAAGGAGAGAAAAAACGAATGGAAACAAGCCAAGAAAGGTTGGTAGAGGACAGTTCAGGGAGGCTTTGCAAGCAATTTTAGGTACTTTCTGTTGGAATCTCTTCTAAATGGAATAATAGTTAACTGAATGGTTTCCAGCTAGAGAATGACATGTGACAATGGACACTTTGTGAAATATGTTAGGAAAGAGGGCAGGAGGACCATTTGGGAGACTTGAACATCAGTAGAGGTAGGAAGGTTGGAGAGAAGTAGACAGATTTAAGAAGCATATAGGATGCGACATCAGGAAGAATTATGGCAAGTTAGTTGAAGAAGAAGTCAAGCCCAATGCCACTAATCCTTGGCTTAAGTGGAAAGATGACTTGTTGTTCTCTAACCAAAGTAAGATGGGGGGTAGAAGGGTGTGATTTAGGGTGATGATAATGAATTCAATTTTAAATTGATGAGTTTGGGGTGTTTAGGGGTCATTGTTACAGCCATATCCAGTTGGCAGTAGGATACATGGAAAAATGAAACACAAATGTACTCTGGGCTGGAGACAAAGATTTAAAGAACATTAATAAGATGATAAGTTGACCCACGTGTTGACATTGCAAAATCTGAAATAGAAGAGATACTGAAAAACTGAAATTGTCCACTGAAAGTTAACACAATATAAAAATGACTTTAAAAAAAGAGATTCTTTGAGGAGTGGTTATTACAAAAGCTTCAAGTATTCCCCTTGGGCAGTTATAGAGCAATCTATCTGTAAAGGTACATTTAGTTCATAGTATGAACTACAGTTGCATCTAATTGCCATGGATTTATTTGTTAATGGTGGTTTTTGTTTACTTGTTTGTTTGTTTTTTTCTCAGTTACAACTGGAAATTCACCCCATGTTCATCTTTGCCCAGTATATGATTTGGAATAGCTCAATACAATTAGCAACTTCAGTTCAGAACATTGCCAGTATTGGAAAAGCAAAGTGTGACATGTCCTACAAATTAAAATGCACTGCCACGTATCTTCAGGGTGCCTTGGCTCTGTATGATTAACCCCCCATATTCATCATGTGTTCATGCAGAATTTTACCATTCTGTCTTGAGAGAATACAGGTGCCCAATAATCAAGACGTAACTGAGTTAGAGGATTCTACTGCTGGAAGAAAACTTAGAATCTACTAAAGCCAACCTCATTCAAGAATCATGGAAAAATCTTTAAGTCTATTTGGGGCAGTTTTCAACTGTGGGCTAAGATCCATTAGTGGGCTGTGAAATTGGTAGGTTACTACTTGATTGTTTTAAAAACTGAAATAGAATAAAATAGACTAGAATAGAAAATACCAAAGCATATCACACATAGAACAAGTAAATATTGTTTTCAAGAAATATAAGCATGGATATGAATAGAAAAGAAAGGCATTTTAGTGACTATAACAACATGGATAAATATGGGAAAGTAACAAAAAATAAGGAATGTGCGGGGAGTGTTAAAGAGTTCATGATGGTTATTGCTGAATGTAAATGTAGATGACTTATGAGAGAAAAAACTGGGTTATAATGAGAGCCCATATTGCACTGGGTCATGAGAAAGAACTAGGGAATTAATATGACATTTAGGAGGCAACAGAGAATCATGGAAGGTTTCTGACTAGGGAATCAACATGATAGAAAGTGTAATCCTAGAGCTGTATGGAAGGTCATTCTGTACAAAGATCAGGTAGCATTTGTAGTAATAATCCAGACATAAGGAACTCAAAATCTATGGGTGTCAAATTTCTTCCTGACTCAGGGCTTTCCACAGGATGTTTCCTTTGCCTGGATGCCCTCTACCACACCTACTATCACTTTATGCTTAAGCTATTTACTTCTAGGCTTTCATATATCAGTGAAATTTCCTCTCTGAGGGCAACTTTCTGGGCTTCAGCACTAGGTTAAGATATATATCACACTTATAATCAAATAATTAATGTGCTATTATTTAGTGTCTGTATCATCTGCTAGAATGTAAGGTCCTTAGCAGAGGGACTTGTCTTGTTCAAAGCAGGATTCTCAGCAGAGTGGTGCCTTTTACACTTAGATTATAAATAACTTTCTGTTGAATAAATGAGTGTTGATAGTAACTACAGACAGAAAATTAAATACAGAGGATATTGTAAAGGCAAACCCAGCAGGACTCAGGGATTTATTAGATAATGGAGCAAGGAAAAGAAAATAGCCAAAGACTGTCATTCCTTCTTTCAACAAATATTTGTCCCATATACTGTGTTAGACCTAAGAAAATGGAGATGAATAAGACATACTTTCATGGGCAAATATCAGAGCAGGGGCATCTGGGTGGCTCAGATAGTTAAGTGTCCAATCTTGATCTCAACTCAGGTCTTGACCTCAGGGTTGTGAGTTCTTGCCCCATGTTGGGCTCCAGGCTGGGCATAGAGCCTACTTAGAAAACATAAATAAACAAATAAGTAAATAAAATTAAAGCAAATTCTTGCATAATACTTACAATATGGTAGGCACTATTCAAAGCACTTGATGTACATTAACCTGATAGCAACTTCATGAGGTAGGTACTATTATCAACTCTATTTTATAGACAAAGAAACTAAGGCAAAGAGAGACAAATAACCTGCCTAAATTCACTCTGATAAGTGGCAGAGCTGGGATTCAGTTCCATTTTCTTAATTACCCTGCTGTACTGCTGCTCCAGCCTGAAGCAAGGAACACAGACAAATAAGCAGACTGTCATAAAATGACATAATAATATATGCACACACATGGTCCAGGGAGTAGCCCAGAGAAGAAATTGGTTATCTATCAAAAAGGGAGGGTCAAGAAAGGCTCAATGAGGAGAAGTGACATGAAACTGAGTTTGGGGGGATTAAATTGGAGTTTACCATGTGGGAAACATGATGGGGAGACCACTCTAGGTGACAGCTCTTCAAGGCAGGAAAGTATGAAAGAACATGATATTTAGGACAGTTAGGAATTCCTGGAAAATTCCTTGAAGCACAGGACAGAAAATGGGGCTAGAGAGGTTAGAAGGAGAGGTTTGTCTACTACCCTAACGAGCTGAGACCTGATTCTGAAGGCTATAGGGAACACGGAAGCATTGTAAGCAGGAGCGGTGGATGGTATATAATACAAGATCAGACCTGCTTATTAGAAATACTGTGAAGCAGATAAACTGAGGGGGTGAGGTAGAAGCAGAAAGACAGATTGGGAGACTACTGTAATCAGCCAGGCAAGAGATTATGGGACTAATATAAGGCAGTAATAGTGGACACAAAAAGATAAGAATGTATGAATGCTGCAGAGCTTGGAGAGGCACTGGATGTTGGGGAGAGAAAACAAGAAAGTAATCTACTTTCAAGGTTCTTGATTTATAACATCAGACAGCTAAAGGGTGGATGGGACAACCAATCAAGGGAGAGGCGGCGGATTTCAGAGATTCAAGATGGTGGATTCCACTTGCAGCAAGTGTCATTAAGGATAGTCTGACTTTCTATGTAAAAAGGGATGCACTCAGTAATGTGGGGTCTCCATAAATAAAATGTTTGAAGTTCACAGTGGATGCCATGGGTGTGAATAAAGTCACTGAGAAAGAACAAAGCAAAAATCAGAGTGCTGAGTGCAGAACCTAGGAGGGATTGGTTACAGCAGTGGTGAGAAGAAGGGGAGCCAGGGAAGTAAAGTAAATGTGACCAGAGAGGCAGGAAGACATTCAGCCAGTCCATCACATATCCCAGAAACAACCTCCCCATGGACTGCCTTCTGGCAAATTCCTGCTTGTGTGTTCTTTCATGCTCAAGTCAGGTGTTTCCTACTTTGGAAAGGCTTCCTTGATTGCCTCTTTCAATGTAAATCCTTGTTCTTTGCTACCAACTGCTACTTGTGTACAACTTGCATTTTATAGAAACTATCCCTTCACATTTCTGTCTGAATTTGTCTTAATGCTTGATTGTAAGAATATTGGGGACTAGAATATTTAATTCATTGCTTATAGAAGATGCTTAATAAATGTTTGGTGAATGGAACACTTTGGGAAACATTGGGTACCATTTAGATTCCCTCAGAATGGACCAGTACAAAATCTAACTCTATTCTCACTTGATGTTCCTAGAGTACAATTACTTGTAGTTCTCCAAGTAACTCCTGTTGATTTCTGTTCCTGAAAATCTCATCTCATATTAATTGCCTAATGAAGTCCTACTAATATTTCAGAGCCCAATCACATCTTCCAGGAGGCCTTTGTCATTGCCAACCCAGACATCAAACCACCATCAAAGCCCCCAGACCCAAATGTTAATCATCTCTTTTCTGTAGGAACTCTGTCTTGTGCATATTTCTGATTGCACATTTTTTTTGCACTGACCATACACTATGATTCTGATGTATTCATCTCTGTGTATCACATCCTAAACTTTGGGCTTCTTGAGTGAAAAATCAATGTCTTGAAGATCTATGGCCCCAGCAGCTATCACAGAAGCCAGTACATGGTAGGTGGGTACTTGGGAAATGGGTCAGAAATTGGATGGTTCACAGCTTATGGCCATCATGTGGGCCACCACTAGAGGGCACTAGCAGCTCAATCAGACTGGAAATGCTTAAGGTGTTCCCCACAGGCTGAGACTCAGGGATAGGGGCCATTGGTGAAGGCACCAGAACTCAAACTTGGACTTCTTTATGTCACCCAGGCAGTAGGACAGAAAGTGATTGTGCTTATTTCTGCCTCAACTTCTATGCTCTAAATAGCTTATTGGCTTTCTAGCTATCTTTTTGGCCTCCGTGCTGTCTAACATACAATGTGTTCTCTTTACCTCATCAGGCATGCTAAGGAACAACTCTATACACATCACTTCTTTTTAGAATATTGTTCAAGGCTCTGTGCAGTTGCCCAACCCGCCTTCGTAATTATACGTCTGCCACTGGTCCTGATCCTCCCTGGTCCTACAAAAACACAAGAAATGTTTTTTGAACTGTGAAGTTATGATTTTTCCACCAGGGCCCATTAGATAACAGACCCAAGATGAGTGATTAGTTCCAAATGATCTGGGCAGGATAGAAGAAAGCAAAACTGAGGAGACAACGGGTCAAGCTAAGATTTATAATGTAAATACACACTTGATTACCTAGTAGCTGGAGCCTTATCTGACCTGAAACTGGCTCTCTGTGGAGTCATTCCATTTTTAAGGTGCTATTTTAGTTTATCAAAAGTTAAATATGTTCTCTCCTCCCATATTCCATTGGAGAAGTATATCTGTCATATTAAGATACTTTTATCAAGTTCAACAGCCTTCTTGTCAAAAGTTTGTCACAATAAGTCACTCAGAGGATTATAAATATCTTTAGCCTCAGATGTGGTTATGTTGGAGGAAGGGAGGGGAAAAATGAGGAGAAGAAGAATAGCAGTCGACTTCTCAAAAGTCACTGCCATATTAAGTATTTGGAATTGCTTCTATTGTTCTTTTCCATAGGTTTGAAGTTTACTGGACAACCTGATATGAATGGGTATGGCCTCATGTTGGTAAAGTTGTGAGAAATGGTTGGTGTTTTTTTTGGCCATGTGTTCATATTGTTTTTCCAGCAAGGGATGGTGGTATTTCTTTTGAAGAGCTATTAATAAATTTTTTCCATCTTGTAAACAATGTATCTAACTGATGGTGTTTCCCTCTTTGCAATAGTTGTGTTACTACAATGGCTGAAAGCTTTGTGTCTCACTTCTACCAGACTCATTTTTCAAACTGAATAAAAATAGCAACCATTATTGAATACTTACTGTGTTCCAGGCACTGAACCTTATGTGCTCTTAATCCTCACTGATTATAGTAATTTATGAATTAAGTTCTACTTTTATCTCCTTTTTACAGTTGGAGAAAACTGAGACTTGGAGAGATTGAGTAAAGTGCCCAAGGGTTACTCAGCCCTAGTTCTATGTGATGCGGAAGTTTGGGTGGCAGGTATGACACTCAGATCACAAATACAGATACATATAAAATATTGCATTAATTTATTTTTATAAAATTAACCCCAATTGTTCTCTAAGCTTGTTTTGCCAGGGTGGTAGAAAATTCAGTTTGAGTCACTACTGGAATTCACCACACCATGAAGCTGTGCTGTGGTCTTAGAGTCAGTTGTAGTTAGTCCCACATCATCTGAGATGCAGTCATTGGTCTACTTACTGAGTACTAGTGTGATCCTCCCTGTTCCAGACTAGAATCCAATCCTTCTGACCTGGCCATTCTCTTGCTCCATCTCACATTTGAGACATCAAAGGGGATCTTTGGAGTTTGAAAGTTTGGAACCCTGGTGCCCAGGGTGCCATTGTCTTGGAACATCAAAGAGACATTCCTACTGTCATGTGCCACCTCCCTGGAATCCAATTTTTGCTACTGAACAATGTGTGGGTCCTGACTTTGACCTCTTCCTGAGTTTCTCAAAATCCTCTCTACCATCATCCTCAGGGTAATAGTAGCATAATTTCTTGAAAAAGCTCTCACTTCACATCACAAAGAGCCCTTTACTTTAAGCATCTTCTGTTTTCCACTCTGCAAAAATACCGGAGGCTAGGAAATAGCAAAGGGTTAGCTGTGAGGTAGCAAAATATAGGAAGAATAAAGGTAAGCTAATATTCCCATAAATTGTTCTGCCACATGTTTTTGTTGTTGTTGTTGCTGTTTTGTTTGTTTTGTTTTGTTTTTTAGGTTTATCAGATGGGTTAGTCTGAATGGGTGTGGGTTTGCTGATGAGGTATCATGAGTTTTGATGACTGTGTCTTTCCCTTGAAAGTCTATTTTATAGAACCCACTGCCAGGAATAGTAGTACTTCCCTTAAACCTCTGGTTTATTTTTATGTTATAGATACCATGAGTCATGTGACAGACATTTCCCTCTCTGCAGGTCTTTTGGAGACATTTTGATCACATATGTGTCTGTGTATTCTGATATTTCTAAAAAATATTTTCTAGGCTGAAATGTTTGAAATAAAGAGAGATTTGTTTTAAAAATACTGCACATTATCATATATGTCAGGACATGGAAAGGATGAAGCTTAATGAAAGTGGTCTCTGATTCAGTCTTTTAAAATAATTTTTAACATTTATTTTTAAATATCTAGGTTCTAGATTTTTATGTTTAACTAAGAAATATGGTGTTACTACTAAGTAACACTTGGTTAGACCTGATATCACAAGTATAAAAGAAAACCAACAATATAATGCCTTCATCTTTGTTTCTCCTTAAATATTTGTTTTTCCTTCATGGAGCTGGGGGAAGAGAAAGTTGCAGGTCACCCCAGAAGGCACAGAATTGCTGGGCCAGCCAGCTAGAAGCAAAGCACAATATGGACCTGCACGTACTTACACCTCCTCCGCCCCAAGGCAACTCCACAGACTTGAACCTCCCCACCCTTCAGAACAGGAGAAAATTGAATTTATTTCCCCTTAAGTTCCAAGAGCCTGCCATGTTCCCCATGGGCACTCAATAAATATTGGCTAAATTGAATGTCGCCCTGTGTTATCTTTCTTTCTCTTTTTCCTTCCCTGGTCCTCTGGTGCTTTCTTGGGGCCTTGAAAATCATATATATATTTTTCAGATTCTTTTTTATCTCATCAGTTCTCAGTGTGAGTCCTCTCTATTTTAATCTCACCTCTTTGTGTTTGTTTTCTCTGTGTGTCTTCTCTCAGTTTCTCTTGGAATCTGTCCCTCTCTGCTTTCTTTTTCTGAGACTTTCTCTCTCTGTTCCTCTAATCCTTCTGTCTCTGTCTCTTTGTCTGTCCATCTCTCACACATGTACCTTTCTGTACTTGTGTCTGTCCGCCTCCTGAAGTAATCAACTGAAGGGGTTCACAGCAAGCCTCCCCCAAAATGGGCTACTTAGTCATGTGGACTCTTTGAGCTGAAATCAATAAAGTCCCAGAAGACTCAAGGAAGAGCTTTTACCATCCCTTCAGCTGCCTAAAAGAATTTAGATAGAGGGCCTAGTCCAAGAAGAGAGCCATCACCAGACATAACTACAAGGAATATGGGGCAGGTGTGGTAAACTTTCTGTGTCCTATTATCTTTGCTTTGCGTGGCAAACATCTGTTTACCACACATTTGCTCTTCCCATTTTTTTGTGAATTGCCTTTCTCCCTTTGAAGTCTCGGACACCTACCCTTCTTCTTAGCTCAAGATGGCATGCAAGCCTTAGTTGCCTGACTGTCGGGGGTCTCATATTGTTATAGCACTCACATATGCAATTAAATTTGGTTTCCTCCTGTTATATTTTCCTATGTCCATTTAATTAATAGACCAGCCAAAAGAACATAGAAGGGTAAAAAAAAAAAAAGTTTCCTCCCCTACACATCAAAAATCACTGCCTTTTCCCTAAGAGATTAGAGATGTTTGAAGATCTTTTATAAGTGCTCAGAATAACTAATTTTATGCTTTTCCCCTTTGAAATAGCATTTTAAGTCCCTAAATATGGGAATGCAGTAACAGTGGATTGGTCTATATCAACTACAATACATTCTAAGTCATGTAGGGTGATTGTGTCAACTCTCCTCTGGATTTTCTGTTTGCATTCTGCCCAGACAGCACTGCATTCCTCTACTCCTTCTGACACAAACACGGCAACATTTCACCAGGCGACTATTAGCCTAGAGGGAATACTAACTTCCCCCTTCCCCTAGAGTTTATATCCCATTCCAGTAATTTGGCCCCAGATACTGGCACAGAACCACTGATTGCATAAAGTCCCTGGAGCCTGATACTTACTTTTTGTCCTCTGTGCCTCCAATTTTAAAGACTGAAATGGGACACTGGTTTTCTATTACTTTCCTACAGCCACTTTCTGGTGAAGATTTAAAGGGTGTGGTCAACATCCTCTGGGGTTTCACACAACTAACTGTATTGCCTTGGACATTAAAATTAATCCTCCAAACATCATTGGTAAAATAACAAACTAATTGTTACCTAAGAGGGTATATGGAGGATTACACTTTAAAGTGTCCCTGGTAGGGATAGACTATAAGCAAAACCCTTACCCTTATATTTAGGAGAAAAATCATATTTTTTATTCCTTCAAGCTCTCATTATTGAGAGCTTAACATGTGCCAACCACTTTATGCAAAATATCTCATTTACTCTTTAGAGCAACTCTGCAAGTTAATATGATGACCCATCCCCTTGTTTTGAAGGTGAGAAACTGAGGCTAAGAGAAGTTAAGTGATTTGACAAAAATCATGGCAGAATTGAAATTTGTTATGTATGAGTATTTTCAGGTTATTGAAGTCAATTTTTATGCCTAGAAAAGAGCTATTCAAGATTATTTTGGCACAAAATTAGTATTCAATTAATTTGAAATGCTTGTTTTTCTTAAGCTTGTATGCTAGTTTTTAAATTGAATTAAGAAATTCATAAATCTAGCAAGTTTAATAATTACTTTGAAGGAATAATTTACAACTTAATTAAATTCTTTGAATATTTAGGCACATTTATTAATGTAATATATTTTTATTTCCTTTTAAGTACATTATGTGACTTAACAATCTTTCCAATAACTTAATTAATTCTTATAAATCTAATAAATTAAATTTATAGATATGGTGAACTTCAGGTTCTCTTAAATGTTCCAAGTGAAATTTCAATCTGAAATGATAAGTCTAAAGCAATGAATCAATTGCTCATTTTAACTTGGAATTATAAGGTTCACCTCATATTTTGATAGGTCTAATTTTCTTGAACAGTACAAATAATTAACTTCAAAATAAGCACAGATTCCTAAATACAAATATTTTAGTGCTTTTATATTTTGGTTTTCTTATTCATAAAACAAAATTTTGCTATCATTAGAAGATAAGGACACAATGAAGATAAGGACACAATACTATCTTCCCAATAATTTTGATGTTACTTTCCTGGAGTAATTTTAGGAGATGGGTTCTCAATTTTCTGGGTTTTTTTTAAAAACCAGAATTATCAACAGGACATGACTGGACCCTTATCTGTAATGCTGTTGGGACACATTGAGCACTATTTACCTAAGTGAGTTCTGTCTATGGTAGACAGCATTCCAAGATGACCTTTAAGATTTCTGCCTCCTGGTGTGCACACCTGTATAATCATCTCCCCTTGGGTGTTGGTAGAATTTGTTAATATGATGAGTTATTACTCCTGCGATTACTATATTACATGGCAAAAGGAATTTCCCAGATGTAATGAATTTCCAGATGTAATAAATCTGAGTTAATCAAAGGGGGGAATTTCCCAGGTGGGCCTGATTTAATCAGGTGAACCTTAAAAGAAACAAGAAGCAGTGAGAGTACTCTCCTGTTGGCCTTGGAAAGGGAGCGTCAAGCTTGAAATGAGGCCATAGCCCCAGATGACAGCTTGATTTAAGTCTGATGAAACTGTGAGCAGAAGATTCAGCTAACCCATGCCCAGAGTCCCCTTAGGAATTGTGAGACAATAAATTTGTTTTGCTTTAACTTGCTAAGTTTGTGGTGATTTGTTAGAGATTAATAAAAAAAATGAATACATTCTCTAACATGGGTGGTCTTACCACTTGTATGCTTCAAGTTCAAGTTAATCATACCTAAATCTTCTGTCCACTAACAGGGATCTGAATGCACCACCACCCCCCGCCCCAGGCTGTTGTTCCTTGATAGAATTTTTCATCATTTGCCAGGTGAGACGTTTAAATTTCTCCCCATGTACAAGAGCTTCACCTAATTTCTAAGTTCCTGTAGATAGGAACTTGAGGGAGCTCCTCTCCGTTATATTCTTCCTGTATTTGAGTCATAACTCATCTAGACAGTATAATGACATCCCATTGAATTCTTTATATCTTTCATCATTTTGTCTAACTATTCCAATGTCAGTTTCTGAAAAACACTAGGGCCCAAATCTGATTCTAGAATCAGACTCCTTCTATTCTTCCCTTTAGTAAGCAGGGATAAGCTAAGTTTTGATGAACAGTCTTGAGTGTTGAAATGATATTGGGATTCTTACTTTCCCTCGTCATTCTGAGAGCATTCCAAAATTTCTCTGGCTAGTTCTTGGGTTCTGTCTGATTTCTCTAAAACAGTAGTAATTATATTCTGACATCGTCACTTACTTAGTCCCTCAAAAATTTATAATGAGCTTCTATCCAATGATCCTTAAGTCCACTTGTGGATTAATTCATTAAGTTTTTCTCTTAGTACAATGATAGTTGACTGTAATACATAATACTCTGAGACATACAAAGAATAAAAGATACAATTCCTATTCCATAAGACTTTATGGTCTATTTGGAAACAAGGTACAGATAAAAAAATAATTTTGCATACAAAATCATAAAGGTTAAGTGATACATGTTAAGTGATATGACTGGTAAAAATAATAAGTGGAGGTACAAATTAGAGTAAGTTAAAAAACACAGAGCAAGTAGAATTTAAGTTCATTTATTCATTCAACAAGCATATATTTAGATTCTCTGATGTGTCAGGCACTGTGTTAGGCACTGAAGGGCCAAGAATAAGTCACAGTCACCCTCTTCATCAAGCTCACATTGTAGCTGAGAAAAGAAAAGCATAATAAAAGTGTGAGGGTGCACACTATGATAAACACTATTACAACAGTGTATACAATATGTAATGCAAACCAAGTGGAGAGAGGGATCAGGCTGGTGATAAAGATGGGTGGAAGTCAGTGGTGAGGGAGGTTTTCAAGAGGTGACATTTTTGTTGAACCATCTAGCAGAAATAACACTTGTCTTTTTGTAAACCACTTCCTGCATTCCAGGAACTACCCCAAGCACTGTACACTAATGAACCTCATATAATCCTCACAACAATTTAATTTGATCAAGGATATAATGGCGGTGTGGAGTAATATCTAAAGATGACACTGAAGTCATTCTGTCACATCTCCTTCACCACTGCTCCAATTTCCAATCAAAGCAATTCTCTTCTCTCTCAGACTTTTGCAGACATTGGTCTCTCTACTGCTGCCATTGCCTTACACCTAGTCTCTTTGTGGTCTTTCTAAAATACAAATCAGATAATATCAGTGCTCTGAATAAACTTTCCAACAACTTCCCATCTCACCTGCATTAAAACCTAAGGTTCTTAGCACAGCTTTGAAGATCCTGCATGATTTTGCCCTCAACTCCTATGACATTACCTACCACTCTCTTCTGAATCCATTAGTCTACAGCCACCTTTTCCCCTCTTTGCTCTCCTTGAATGCACCAAGAACACTCCTTGCTTATCTCCTTGCCTGGAACACTGTCCCCCAGATATTGGCATGCTTCACTTCCTCACTCATTCAGGTCTCTGATCAAATGTCATCTTCTCAGAAAAGCCTTCCTGATCAGCCTGTGGAAAACACAACCCACTCACCTCTCCACTCCCACTTCACCCTGAATCCTTACCCTGCTTTATTTTTCATCGTGACACTAATTAGATATTTTCTGTCTTCCTCAATGAGAATAAAGTCCTTGAACTTTATACTGCTCTTTATCCCCAATATGCAGCACAATGCTGGCATTAGAGGCCCAGTAAGTATTGTTGAATTTGTGTATTCATTAATGAATGAAGTGACTTGTCAAGGGCACTTTCTGGGTGTGTGGCAGGCCTGGACTTTGGATCCAGTCTTGTCTAACTCCAGACTCCAAGTTCTTAAATACTTCTTACTACTGAGGAAGAAGGGGAAAAATAGACACCGAGGAAAGCTGGAACATAGACGATGTGAGAATGAGAGTCCTGAAGATAAAATTAAGAAGATGGTTTGGGACAGATCATGAAGGATTTGGAAGCCTTGGAAAAGAAGCTTATAATTTCCCCTGTGAGCATGGAGAGGAAGCTTACAGCATGGTGTTAAAAGCCCCTCTAAATGCTAATGGTGGGAGCTTGAGACCATCTAACTTGAGGAAAAGGCATTTATATACAATTTAATGACACTTAAAATCTCTTTTCATTTCCATTAGTATTCTACAGAACACTACAATCTCAAAGGGACGAAGTGGAGAATTTAGTAAATAGATTCCTTTCTAGTGTTTTTCACACCTGACCTGGTATAGACTTTTTTTAAAAAAAAATTTTTAACATTTATTTATTTTTGAGAGACAGAGAGACAGAGCGTGAGTAGGGGAGGGGCAGAGAGAGAGGGAGACACAGAATCTGATGCAGGCTCCAGGCTCTGAGCTGTCAGCACAGAGCCTGACGCGGGGCTTGAACTCACGAACTGCGAGATCATGACCTGAGCTGAAGTAGACCACTTAACCAACTGAGTCACCCAGGCACCCCTGGTATAGACTTTTAAATGCTAAAACTTTGAGTTATGGTTGGCTTTGATCTCCAGTCTCATTTGGAGATCATTCTGCATATTGTTAGTCATAATTATTAGAATTATTTTTTATACAAACGTGTATATGTTTTCCCTGGTCTCTACTGAGCAGCATCTTTTTATTTTTATTTCAGTATTATTTCTGTTTGTGTGTATATGGTGGGATAGTCAAAGGGGAAGGTGAGTCTCTGGTTTCTGAATCTTACTTCCTGATATTTCTTATGGCCAGGGAAATAATTGAAGTTGGCGTCTTTTCAGTTCAATTCTAGGTTCTTTATATGACGAATTTTGTTTATTGCTCTTTGTACTTATTGTCCAATGAAGTCCCTAAATAATTTCTCTCTGTTTTTAAATTTCCAAAGTTTTGTTATCCTTTCTGTGGTGTGTTAGAGAATTTAAGCAGATTTTACAAATCTGTTTTACATGGGAGCTGTCTGATTTATGTCAGCTATCATTTTCTAGCTGGGTGGTTATGCTAGGTTTCATAATATGCCAAAGCTCATATTCAAATACAAACTATAGACCAGCACGTAAACAAGAGGCAAAGAAATATTTTCTTTCTTCCACTGAGCAACTCAAAATAAGGATGGGAAAAGGCAGCTTCATATGGGTTTAATCTTGGCTGGAAAGCAATGAGGCAACAATGCTGTCTCCTTCATTTTGGTGGTAATCAAAGCATGCAAAGCTGTGGGTGTTGATTCTTTGAAAATCAGAGGAATTGTACCATGTATGCTGGCTAGCCTCACCCTGGCCTTTCTCCAAGCTGAGTAGAGAACATCCCCAACAAGCCCCCTGACTGAGCAGAAAAAGCGCCAGCATGGTTTTATTGCAGGAGACGTTGAAGAGGCATGAAATGCACCAGAGAGATAGTTTTTATGCTTTCAGGCAGATTCAAAGCTTCTGAAAAGCCACCGTTCAAAGGATAAATAATAAACACCTAGAGAGAACCACAGACAGGGGTAGGGAAGTTCAGGAACACCAAAATGTATGTATCTATGTCGATCATCATTTTCCAGTCAATCTCCCAGGCTTTAAAAATTGCCAGAGATGGTGGGAAAAGAACATGCAATTCTGCTGTAGTAAGAAAGTAGGTCTTGATGTGTGTATTTGGGAATATTTTTTCTTCTGATGGAAAGACATGGGATATAGCAGTGATGTTGATTTGTGCAAATGAGAAAAAGATCCTTCTTCCTTAGAGATTCTTCTTCTGTCTGCCTGGCACCCTCATGCTGGGAACACCATGCATATAATTTGCTGCCATCAGAGACAGAGTGAGCCACAGTGCACTGCAGGTTTGGGAGGTTTGTTAGGAAAATAAAATGTTGGAGAACTGCTGAATTGATCTGATGTTCAAAGAAGTCTTTCCCCTTTTTGATACCATCTTCACTTAGATTTCCATGTTGCTGACCTACTGTAGCTAGATCTCTGCTAAGTAGCCCCTTTGCAACATGCAAATTAATGCCTCCAAATCTAAGTCCAGTGCACCAAAAGAATTTCCACTTAAGGTTGTGCTCCATTTGTTGGTTTATATTTATGTTCTGTTAATAATAAATATAATTATCTTATTTCTCTGTTGGAAAAGTTTAGTTTGAAGATACAAAGGCAATTATTTTAAATTTTGTTTATATATAAAGATTACCATATCTTGTATTCAGAAAAAAATTAAATTACTACAAAAAATTAAAACAAGAATCATGATACAAGCTGAATAATATATCAAATTAGGTGTTCAGATCAGGTTTCCATTCTAGGCAATATATAATTCTTTTTTTTTTTTATAATTCTTTTTATAAAGTTTATGCTGTAAGTTTTCTTCTTGCAGTGACAATATATTAGATGATTCCTGATGTTGTAACCTGATAAAACCTTGAGCCAAGAAAGAAAAATGTCAGATTTCTAACTTCCTCTTGAAAGCCCCAGGTATCTATGAGGACTCCTTTTTAGGCTCCTTCTCTTGGGTCAGTTTTCATTCTTTACGTTTAGAAGCGACCTTCCATTTTACTTTGTTTTTTTATGTTTTTTTATTTTTGAGAGCAAGAGAGACAGAGCACAAATGGGGAGGGACAGAGAGAGAGGGAGATACAGAATTCAAAGCAGGCTCCAGGCTCTGAGCTGTCAGCACAGCGCCAACACAGGGCTCGAACCCACCAACTGTGAGACCATGACCTGAGGTGAAGTCAGACGCTTAACTGACTAAGCCACCCAGGCACCCCCCATTTTACTTTATACCACAGCTCTTTTCCTCTCTTTCATTCCCAAATGTCACTCTTGACCTTTACTGTGTGACTACTTGAAGTTGTACATTAAGCATGCATGAATTCTTCTTCAGCTCTTTCAGAAACTTTGGTGCTTCTGTGTTCTACCATTTCAATTCAGCTCAATGCAACAGTTATTTCTTGATAGACTATTGTGTACAGACACTAGACAGGGACTTTGGGGGACATAAAGTTGAAGGAAAGATAGACCTTGCACTCAATATTCAATAGGCAATAGCAATGATAGTAATAACAACTAGCATTTAACTTTATTCAGTGTAGTACTAGAAGTCCTAGCCACAGTGATCAGACAAGAAAAAGAAATAAGAGGCATCCAGATCGCAAAGAAGTTAAGTTGTCCCTATTGGTAGATGACATGATACTTTACATAAAAGATCTTTTTTAAAATTATTATTTTGTTGTTTTTAAAAATTTTTAATGTTTATTTATTCTTGAGAGAGAGAGAGAGAGAGAGCATGAGCAGGGTAGAGGCAGAGCAAGAGAGGGACACAATCTGAAGCAGGCTCCAGGCTCTGAGCTGTCAGCACAGAGCCCGACGCGGAGCTCAAACCCACAAACTATGAGATCATGACCTGAGCTGAAGTCAGACGCTTAACCGTGTGAGCCACCCAGGCGCCCCTAAAATTATTTTTTAAAATTTATTTATTTTCAGAGAGAGAGAAAGAGAGAGTAGGGTAGAGACAGAGAGGAGAGAATCCCAAGCAGGCTCTGTGCTATCAGTGCAGAGAATGATGAGGAGCTCAGTCCCACAAACCATGAGATCATGACCTGAGCTGAGATCAAGCACCAGACACTTAACCAGCTGAGCCACTCAAGTGCCCCTATACATAGAAAATCTTAATGATTCCACCAAAAAAATACTAGAAGTAATAAACAAAAACTGTATAGTGGCAGGACACAAAATTAATACCTAGAAATTAATAGTGTTTCTATATACAAACAACAATGTCACAGAAAGAGAAATTTAAAAAACAACACCATTTACAATTGCACCAAAAAGAATAAACTACCCAGTAGTAAACTTAACCAAAGAAGTGAAAGACCGGTACTCTGCAAACTATAAAACCCTAATGAAAGAAGTTGAATATGACACAAACAAATGGAAAGATATTCCATGCTGATAGATTGGAAGAATTAATATTATCAAAATATCCATATTACCTA
>CM053570.1:45476305-45662374 GCA_028646485.1 Cryptoprocta ferox | reverse complement strand
TTGTTTTACAGCTTGTGGACTTGCACAGAATTCTTTTTCTCTAACAACAACAATCATAAAAATAGCATGGTCTTTTTTGCAACCTTACTCATAGCCTAAGGAAGGGAAGATTACAAAATTGTGCCAGCGTAAGATCATCAGCTGAGATCCCAAAAGGTCCTAACAATATTTGGCAAATACTCTTTATAATTTGGAGAACCGAGTAAGAGAGACATGTGCTATGAATCTTAGAAAACGACATTGAGGTTGCCCTTAGAAGTGGGAATGCAGCAAAACAACATAGTCTCTGCTGTGAAATTCTCACTCAACTGAGAAGGCCAAATCCAAAATAGGTCTGAGTCAGTTTTGAAAGGGCTTCCTCCAGGCCAGAAATGTATTTCTTTATAATCATCCTGTGCACAAGTATTATGGAGCACCTACTATATGACCTCTAGTGTGAAATACCCAGAAGTGAGGTAGTAAAACCTGGAGTTTCAGGGGGAAAAAAGACTGGGGTAAGACAGACCTGTGTTTCAATCCCAGTTCTCTCACTTATTAGCTGTTGCTTTGAGGCTTGTTAGCGAACCTCTAAACCTGTGCTTCCTTGTCTGTAACATGCTGATAATAACCCTACCTCAGGTTTGTTCTGACATTTAAACAAGACCGTGTATTCAGAGAGCTTAGCAAAGTGCCTGGCACAGAGTGGAGCTTAGTAAAGGGTGGCTATCACCTGCTGACATGTATTTAACATGGCTGGTACCAAGCACAATCCATCTCAAATGAGAAGCATACAGAGAAAATTCTGTTACAAGTGAAAGTACGTCTCTAGTGTTCATGTGCTCATAAATTATACCAAGCCTTCCAAGGATAAACACAACCCTACCCTCTGTCCTCCTCCAGTAATTATAACCTCCATTAAAGCAAGGGCTTCTTTGTTTCCCTTTCTAGCTTTCTAGAAAGAAACCATTCCCACACCAAACCAAACACCATTCCCACAGCAGATCTTGGAGTATATATTGAACAAGATTTCATCAGTATGCTTTCTGCAGATAGGTGATTGGCTCTTGGAAAGCAGAAACAAGGTCTGCTGATTTGTCTTTTTTTTTTATCCTGTTACTACTGAGTACAAACTAGAGGGGAACTAAGGACAAAACAAGACAGCTTAGATTGGATCTAGTTCACTAGCTCCATTGCTAACTTCCCAGATCATTGTGCTAATGTAGTATGAGGGAAAGTACCCATCATGTGCCAGGTACCTTGTGTTAACAAACCTAATTGTCATGCTAAGCCATGTGAGGTAGATACATGTTTCCCCATGGTATAGAGCAAGCTAAGGCTCAGAGCAGTGAAGACTTTTCCAAAGTCAGGCAGCTAAATAGGCAGCACTTCGATTTAATCTAGAACAGCCTGATGTTCTCTCCCACAGCACACAGACTATTGATTCAGTAGTGACAGTGGTTTAAAGAATGATATTGAGACAGGGCCAACGTGCTGTGCACAGAGTGTAGAGTCTTGGTTGGTCTGCTAAGGCAGCATATTTTCTTGTGACACTGTAATTTCCTGATGAGGCTATCTCACCAGGACTTTCCCCAACATCTATCTGCCTTATCCTGGTAGGTGTCAAGATCATAGAGAGAAACCATTTTTTTTTCCCCACTAAAATCCAGCTCCCTGAGTTCATATGTCAGTGTTCAGGCAGGAATGTGAAATGCCTTTTACATGACTAAAAGCTCTTCCCTGAATAGTTAGGACTTTTCCATGAATGGATAGAATTTTATAATACAAGATGTTCAAATAGGTCAGGAAAAATTCCTTTGAAAACTACTGCCAAGATGAAATTCTCCAAATGTTCTGGTCGAAAGTACATTTGCTGCTAGGAATACAAGCAAAAGAGAAAGTTCATTTGTTGGTAGCTTCCCCGACATTTTAATTATACTCTCCAAATTCTGTTTAACATTTTCCTTGATCTGACAATTTTATTCTCAAAATAAAAATGTTTAATCCACACATAATAGTAAAATTAATGCATTATCTTTTTGCCTTATTGTAAAATGAAATTTAAAAATGCCAAGAAGCACAATTTGCTTCCAGCAGAATGGAAAGTAACCTTTTGAAGGGCCTGATAAATTTGATTTCTTATGTAGTTTTCTGATAATCATCAGTTTAACTCTGTTAAATACCAAATGGCATTTTAAGCCTGCAAGTCTGTCAGAAAACTACATTGAATTCCCAGTGCCTTAAGTGACCTTGAATAGCTTAACACATTTCAGTATCTTTCTGGTTGTCTGATATGAAGCACATTTGGTTATTTTCATTGCCTTGTTGAAAGCAAACTTAATATGTCTTTCAAAAAATCTGTTACATAATCTGTTCAACCCATGGAAGAAAATTACAATTTTTAAAAATTCTGTGAATTTTTAAATTCTCATGCCATTTGGTTCCAGACTCACCATTAGGCAAAAGAACATTAAAGTTACTCTTTGCTTTTTGAAATCTCTCTCTTGAAAACCACTCTTATCCCCATCAGTGATACGCTAATCCTTATGAGAGGCTCATGGAGTAGACATTATATTTTTAAGGCTTTATTTATTTATTTATTTTGAGGGAGAGAGAGAGAGCATGTGCAAGTGGGGGAAGGGCAGAGAGAAAAAGAGAGAGAGAGAATCCCAAGCAGACTCTGTGTTGTCAGCACAGAGCCCAACGCGGGGCCCGAAACTATGAACCGAGAGATCATGATCTGAGTCAAAATCAAGAGCCGGATACTTAACCAACTGAGCACCCAGGCACCCCTGGAGTAGATGTTATTAATTCCACTTTATAAATGATGAAAATGAGACTCAAGGAATGTAAATATTGTGCCTCAGATAATGCAACTATAAAGGGGCAGAGGCAGGAGTCAAACCACTGGGTCTGACACCAGGTCCAATCTTTTAACCTACAATATGACTTTCTTAGCATTCCCTTGTTTTTCTCCCCTTGAAGTTTCTCTCTTAACATTTTAACTTTGAATACTCCCTCAGCCCATAGTGAGAGGACAGAATTCTGATAAAGAAATGGCAAATAGAAGAAATGACTAAGTAATTTATAAGCCATGATCTTTACCTATCCTTTTTTTATTTTCTCAAAACTACTTGATAGTTGATACTTCATCCTCCATGTGTAAAGGGCTTTCTGAGCAAATCTTTTCCCGGGCATGAATAGCAAAACTAACAATCTAAGGTGAATATGGTTAGTATTCTTTTCTTCTAATGTTTATTTATTTGTTTGGAAAGATAGAGAGAGCATCTGCAGGGGGAAGGGCAGAGAAAGAGGGAGAGAGAGAATCCCAAGCAGGCTCCGGGCTGTCATCACAGAGCCCCACATGGGGCTTGATCTCACAAACCATGAGATCATGACCTGAGCTGAAACTGAGAGTCAGATGCTCAACCAAATGAGCCACCCAGACGCCCCAATATTCTAAAGATTTGAACAAGCTTGTCTCTATCCCTAAATAAGACGAGTGGTTCTAGGATTCAAGTGGTTGCTTATGATCAATTATTGCCTTTGAAGAGCATTCACTCCTCATTCCATGCAACTACAAAATTATGAAAAATCCAATATGAATAACTGAATCAGCATCACTTTATAAACCAAGCTGGGAGATGCAAAGCTGAAATTTGGATTCCATATGCTGCAAAGATGTTTTAGAATGCTCTGCTCAGTCCCTGCAGTAAAGATTTCACAAAAGCAACTTTCTGTTTCACAGGAAGAGCTCAGAGCACACTTGAGGAAGAAAATATAGAAAACAGGAAAGGAGCCAGGTCTCACATAATGTCACATACAGGACTGTGACATCAAGTTGACACTGTATCCTCTTGACAGTCTGTTTGGTTTGCATCTGCCATCATATAAGACAATGATAGTTTCAAAGCTCAAGCTAACTTTACAAAAGGACTTTCAGCAGTGGTCAAGAGTTGTACTACCACGGGTGCCAAAGAAATGCTTTCCACAGATCCTGGCAGTTGGTGACAAAGTCCCTGTAAACCCAGAGTAAGATTAGGAAGTAAGAGTAGTGCAGTCCTCACTCTCACGCTGTTTGGTAGGCTGCACCTGCATTTTCTGGGAAAGACTGCCCTTTGCAGTGAGGTGATAACTTTCCTAAAAGTTTTGCTGTTAAAATATCTTCTATTTGAAATATTTAAAATATTTTCTATTTGAAAAGATGAACATAATAGACTTCAGGGGTTTTTTTGTATCCTTAATTAAATTACAAGTTGGCCATTGTTAGGGATTGAATTTAGTCCCCTAGTTGAAGTTTTAATCCCCAGTACCTGTGAATGTGACCTTATTTAGAAATAGAGTCTTTGCAGATGATCAAGTTAAGATGAAGTCGTTAGGGTGGGCCCCACTCCAATATGACCATGTCCTTATAAAAAGGGGAAATTTGACACAGGGACAGATGCATACAAAGGAAAGATGAAGAGGAGATACTAGGAGAATGCCATCTACAAGCCAGGGAATGGCAAAGAATGACAGCAAACCGCTGGAAGCTAGGAGAGAGGGATGGAACAAATTCTCCCTCAAACCCTCAGAAGGAACCAAATGTGCCCACACCCTGATCTCTGTTTCTAGCCTCCAGAATCTTGAGACAATACATTTCTGTTATTTAAGCCTCCTAATTTGTGATGATTTGTATGGCAGCTCTAAGAAATTGTATAAAATATAAGGATCAAACACTCCTCTGTCTATGGATCTGATGAAGGTGTATGTTTCTCAGAAGGTTAGAGAAAGGTACCCAAAAATCTATGGCATCTTCTATTTGGTTCATCAAACAGTCCTCATCTCTCAATGGGTCATGGTAACACTTTCTCTTTTCCATTCTCCTCCTTGGCATGCTACAAAGAGGAGATTAGGGGCAGTGAGGTATGTTTTACCAGATCATGCTTGAATGCACTGAGGAGTGCCATATTTCCATTGCTCAGATGAGTTTGAAACAAATCCAGCTGGGAATTCATCCATTTATTCACTCATGCATTTATTTAATGAATAAAAAAAAAAAGGAGACCCAGGGACACCAATCCATGCTATATATCACACTGTCATAAAATGGCTCTATAATTATAATAATTAGTATGTGTTAAAAATCTCTACCTTCATTTTATAGATGAGCTCAAATAATTGAATTTGTCGTTGCAAGAACTGATGAATGCAGTTGCTTGACCTTGGTTCTGTATGACTCCCATGTCTCATCTATATCAAGATGCCTGCCCTTACAACCCACCAGACTGGTGTATACACATCACCGTACCCTAAGACATATCTTCACTCAGAAGCTGGCTTCTCCAAGACTCTACTCACCTCTAGCCAAAGTCTATCTCCTCACAGAAAAATTGGTTGAAAACTAACCTGCTCCAGAAAAACATCCAGAATTCCTGGTCTCCATCTTTGTTCAGCCAGCCTCCCAGCACTTAGATTTTTAACTGTGTAACTTCTGTTTGTTTGTTTTGCATTTATTGAAATGCTGTGCTGTTTTTGATAGCAGCATGTCTGTGTATTTGATTTTATCTCCCTGGAAGAACATCTGCTCTTTAAAGGAAAATACTGTATCCCCTAGTTTCTAGTCCTAACCCTGCTGCTAAGGAGATAGACAATCTTAGTTATATCACTTAATCTATTTGAACTTCCATGTTCTAATTGATATAAAAAGAGGGTGGTGGGGGAGATGCAGCCAATCAATATCTCTTACCCTGATAGTGTATATATAGGTCCTCCAAGCATCCCTGTCCTTTGCTGGCTCTGGGAAGTGCCCAGTTGAAGTTCATGGCCAGATTTGCTCATGTGAAGGCTACTCTGGTCTTATGAGTGCAGAGTACCCCCACACCTCTGCTGGGCAACACTACTGAGTGTAGACTCAGGCAGCTCACACTGCTGTCTAACCTGATCTTCCTGTTTCTCTCCTCCCCCTTTCATTTGCCATAGAGCCATAAGTACTGATCCAGACCAAGATGACAGATTCTTCTCCACATCCTCCTCATCTTTACAGACACCATTCCATCTTCCTAAACTACATTGACACTTCCTGCCCCCTTGATCAATCCCTACTCCTGTAAGACTTGGTCGTTCCTCATCTATTCAGTGAAGGCCTTGCTGACCACCAATCTTTCATGAGAACTTGTTCAACTGCTGTAGCATTTTAAAATATTTGTCCCTCTGCATTTTAACCACATCATGTACAAAGAACATAGTGTAGTGGTTATGAGCATAGTTGTCTTGGTTTCAGACTGCCTACATTGATAATCATCACTGTGCCACTTCCTAGCTATTTGCCTTGGACAAATTATTGCTCTGGACCTCAGTTTCCTCATCTGTTGAATGAAGATAATAATAGTATTTATCACCTGGGATGTTTTTAAGGATTGATGAGTTAATGCATGAAAGTGCATAGAATAGTGAACATAATATTGAGTTAACACTATACACTAATACCATCCCATATTCCTTTTTCCCCTGTAGAATTTCAAATAAGAAAAGACTCCATTTGTTATAAGATCAGAGTTGTAAAGTCTTAAGATCTTTTATTTCTTTCTTTGAATACCTCCCTTTTCTTTCTGTCTTTTAACATCTATGTGAAGAGATCTTCACATCTCAGCATCTTCTCTCCTTTAATTGTCTGAAGTAATAATGTTGACCTGCACCTCTGCCTCATATTTAAATAATGCACCATAAATTAGACCATTCCTATACAAAAGGACAGGGTGGGACTTGTTGGAAAGATGAAAAGACATAATATATGTGAAAATGCCCCTGAACAAATATGGCTCAGTAAGAACATGTGGATTCATTCAAAGAATGTTCATTAAGCACCTTTTCTGTACTTAGCATGTGCCACCAGATCCTGGGAATACAGTCCTTGCCTTCATGTTGTTTCTGTTTAGTGAAGGATACCAACAACTCTACCTACAGTTGGGATGCAATGTGATTAGTTGTGATGAAGGAAGGAAACCAGATGCTATCATAACCCATGGTGCATATAATTCTTTCCAAATGTAGAAGACTTCCTGAAGGAAGAGCACCCAAGCTGAATCTCAAAGGTGGAATGGGACTCAATCAACCTTGGAAGAAGGGAAGTCTCCCAGGCTAAAGGGAAACCGCAGGGGAGAAGACACAGAAGCCCAGAGCCCTGCTGTGTTTTGGAACTACTACAAGAAATTCTAAGTGATTGAGGAGTGGAAAGAGATAAGCATGGACCAGACTATAAAGGGCTTTTATGCTTCTGCCTGGATTTTACCCTGCAGGCAAGGGGGAGCACTTTGCATTAGGCAGGAGATTACCAGTGCCAGAGCTGGGTTTATACTGGGAGTAGTGTGAATAGTAAGTTTCAGAAGATTGCAGTAGAAACCAAACAGGATTTTGCAGGGTTATTGCAATAACTTCCATGAGAAAATTCTTAAGGACCTGAACTAAGAGATGTGGATGAC
Source organism: Cryptoprocta ferox (assembly GCA_028646485.1). Classification (NCBI taxonomy): domain Eukaryota; kingdom Metazoa; phylum Chordata; class Mammalia; order Carnivora; family Eupleridae; genus Cryptoprocta; species Cryptoprocta ferox. The sequence continues at coordinate 45,654,938 of CM053570.1, read as the reverse complement.
AAAATTAAAAAAAGACAAAATTAAAAAAAAATAACCTAGGAGAGAAAATACATAAAGTCCACACCAGTTGTTTTGGGGATATAATTGTACTACATCTTTCCGTGATTCAATGTCAGATTCCTCAACATTTTAACAGAGTTTCTAGATGCCGTGACTGTAATGGTAGGAATTTTGAGTACATCCCAGGTGATCTTTGAGCAGTAAGGACTTTGTTTGTTTGTCTGTTTGTTTAACATTTATGTATTTTTGAGAGAGAGCGTGAGCAGGGAATGGTCAGAGAGAGAGGGAGACACAGAATCAGAAGCAGGCTCCAGGCTCTGAGCTGTTGTCAGCACAGAACCTGATGCAGGGCTCGAACCCACAAACTGTGAGATCATGACCTGAGCTGAAGTTGGCTGCTTAACCGACTGAGCCACCCAGGTGCCCTGAGCAGTAAGGACTTTGGAGGATGCATCACCCACATCTCAGTGGCAACAGTCTTTCCCACGGAGGTGCAGTCTTGGGTTGAAAAAATAGCCCAAAGCTACCTACTTTATCCCTAATTTTATTTGGCACGTTTACTTAGATAGAGAGCATGTTTCAGATTAACCTTAATTTTATTTCTTATCTTACAGACCTCTGTCCCTATTTCTCTGCTGGATCACTGCCAAACCCCAGGCTCCTATCATGCACAGTAACTATTTCCTTCTTTGTGGTTGGGCAGGCTGCTGGAGCTGAGGGGAGAAGGAGATGTCCTCTGCTATATATATATATATATATATGACATGGCTGGGCCTTGAAGCAGGGCTGCTTTGTATTCTCACCCTGAGTATCTGCTCCTTGTAGTGTACAGGAACCAACGACTGAGTGTCCACAGCTCTGAGCAATGCTAAATGTAGACTGAACCACCAGAGACTCCTTATGTTTGCTTTTATACCCCTTCTGTTGACAGTTTTATATTGTAATTGTGTGTAAGTGATAAACTGAGGGAGGAAAGAGACTGTGAACACATTGCATTAATCATTTCTATTAAGATCCTATTTGTATCCTGTCTGAGGTGAGACCCAAAATGTTATGCATGCAGTTTGGTGCATACGTTAACATGGGAATTCCATGTTATATTTCAATATAATTCCAGCTTATATTTCAATTTGAAGACAGGAGAAGAAGAATGAGGGACACAAACACAGCTTTCTGTAGGAGCCCACTGCCATATGGAACTTTGTGCACTCCAGGAAGAGTGGCAAGCCTGTACTGGAAGGTAATTGTAATTCATGAACCAATTTATCTTGGATAGGCCTCTCCAAGCCCAAGTGACAAGGTGCTGATGGTCTGGACCTGAGTGGTAGGATATTTGACTGTTTATTGCAGTATATGTTGGACCAGCAGGAGGAAACAGGAGGAGCTGAGACACACTGTAAGGATGTACACCAGGAATTACAGTTTAGTGAAGTTTGAATCAACACCTCTTAGGAGAAAGAGTGACATATGTGATGAAACTGATGCCCAGGATTCTGGGGAAAGATTTACACATAAAGCTGAGAGAAATGAGCCTGTAAGTTTCCTTGGAAATCTCCAGAGATCTCACCTTGAGCTTAGAGGCTTAAGTGCTAGAGCTGAAACTAGAAACACTGGCAGATGTTGATTTTTGGAGAAGATTGCTTTGGAGTGTGGTAGCCTTCCGTCTTGTTATTCAGATCCCCAGAGTCCTAAGTGGAGTTTAAATTCCCAAATTAGGAATGGAGGAGCTGTAAGAAAATGAATAGTCATCAGCATTGCTTTTGTATGGAGGGATGTCGTGTAGGACAGGAATTGTGAACGGCATGGTTTTGACCAAGACTTTCACTGGGCTTCTCTAGATGTTCTGTTAGTAAAAGACAGATTATTTCAAGTAGATTACCATCACAAAATTGAATAGGTAAGTAGGAAAGAGAAATCAAAGGTATCCATTTTCTACTGAAGTTTTGTCAGCTTCCAAGACAGATATTTGCATTCAATGATTTGTGAAACTTTTTTGACTACCTATCACATGCCAGGCACTTTGTAGATAACATGACTATAGATGGGCCACAGGCAGTTTCTACTTCCAAAGGATTTACAGTCCAGGAAGCACGTGAGGACAACTATTGAATCTAGGAGAATCTGAGAAGTGTTCCCTTCAAAAGGAAAGTCTTTTAATAAATTATGTTAAGTGTACACAGCACATGCAGCATTGGTAGTATTCAGGAAGTGGGACAACATTCAATCATATGTTTACTTTTTCCCAAACCTAATTTTGGATTTTGAATCTAAGATTTAGCCATAAAAAGGATGAGAAAAAATAAATAGAAAAACAAATATATTGAACTTCAAAAAGATAAAACCCAAGTCAAAACACAGAGCTGAGATCTGAGGAGAATGGAGACTAACAGCTTCTCTCTGCCTTCCCCTCCCTCACACAAAGTATTTACTAAACTAAGATGAAGTGAGAAATATCACTTATCACTGACAGGAAATCTATAAACTCCATCAAAGAATAACATTTTTATAGAAGAAACCCTATGACACACAAACCTTAATCACGACAAAATAAACTAGCAAGTGAGAAGAGGATGAAAAGGGGCCCTTTTCTGAAGAATAATAATGATGATGATAATAATAATAAACTAAAAAAAGAGAATAAGACAAATGTAATAATATAATTTGCACCACTGAAAGGGAATGAGACTCCAGGGCCCTTCAGCTGCCCCCACACGGTAGTATACTGAGGAACCCGAGAGAAGTGTTATTTACCATCCCCTGTGGTTCACCAGCTTTGGTGAGAACCAGCTATGTGCCTGGTCATGGGCCTCATGCAGTGGGCAGTACAAAGATGAATGAGTCACATCTGTATCCTGAGGACATAACAAAAACAAGCTCAATCTATTGGGAAAGCAAACAGGTGCTCCGCTCCAGTGGTAATGTTCAACCTGTAGTAAATGCCAGATCAAAGGTAGGAAGCCAAGAAATCTAGCAGATTTGGAAAGAAAAGAAGGAGCAGTCTTTTTTGATAATCAGTAAATATTTCACAGAAGAGGACAAAAAATAGTCATGAGGTCCGAAAAAAGAGGGAAGATAAGTAACAGGAATGGCATGTATAAAGGCACAGGGGTAGGAGAGTGCAAGGACTATCCAGGAAATGGCAGCAAGTTCTGTGCAGTTGTTTGGGGGATGGGCAGGGCGGACTTGTGGAATGAAGATCGTATTGACAATATAAAAGGTTTGGAACTTAAGTTTATTGGCAATCAGCAGTTAATGAATCAGACAGTGGCATGTTTAGTTTAAGAGAAATACTTGTAATGTCTGTAGTGGGTTGAATGGTGGCTCCCAAGAAGATATGTCCATGTCTTAATTCCCCAAACCTATGAATGTTACCTTATTTGGAAAAAGGTTATTTGCAGATGTCATGCAGTTAAGGATTTTGAGATGAGAAGATAATGCTGAATTATCTGGGTGGGTCCTAAATTCAGTGACAAATATTCTTATAAGAGAAAAGTAGAAGGATATTTGAGACAAACACAGAGGAGAAAGCAAAGGGAAGACAGAGGCAAAGATTGGAATGATGTGGCTTCAAACCAAGGAATACCGAGGAATGCCAACACTTATTAGAAGCTGAAAGATGATTCTCTTCTAACGCCTTCAAAAGGGATTTGGCCTTGCTGACGCCTTAATTTCAGACTTCCAGTCTCCTGAATTGGGAGAGAATAATTTTCTATAGTTTTAAGTCACCAAGGTTGTAATAATTTGTTAGAACAGCCATGGGAAATGAATTCCACTCTTCAAAACTAATCATTACAAATGAAATAATAATGACTGGCATTAAGTATCATGCCTTTCAATTTACAAACCTCCTTTCTACACATTATCTTATTTTCATGATAAAACAGTGTGGGAGTATTATTATTATTTCCCCTACTATATTGTTGAACCTAAGCTTCAAGAAATAAAACCACTTCCTTAAGGTGTCCACATTGTACCTTAAGCTCTATTTTTAGTACCAACCTATGTTGCTTTAGTAATGAGTCAGCCCTCAGAGCCACTACTCCTCATCCACACATAGTTGATAGCTTCAAATGGCATCTAAGTTGTTCTAGGCTGGACAGTAGACCAGAGATGGAGGGAAAGAGATGGAGGGATCTAAATGGGACCAAGATTAAGAGTCTAAATAAGGATTAAAAACAATTGGGTGCCCCTATCAAATTTTCTTTGGTTTCAGCTACTGACACAGTAGTATTGAGTAAAATTTTTAAACCCCTTGAGTCTCTGTTTCCTCTTCCAGAAACAAATGGGCCTAATAATCTCTAGCTGAGTTTGTTTAAAGAGTAAACAAACTGCATATTTAAAAAATAACTTTGCAAACTGTATGGACACAGCATAAATATGCAATGCTCTGGTTCAGACTGGATTGCTCATTAGTATCATGGGGGGAACTTTTAAAACCTGCTGATGCCTAGATTCTTCCCTGGAAGTACGAAATCAGAATCTCTTAGAGTGGAACTTGGGCATCATTAGTTTAAAAATCATCTTAAATTATTATACCTGCTGCCAGTTTTGAGAACTCCTGCTAGAGTTGGAAAAGATGAGCTTTGGGGTCAAATTTATCCAGGCATAAATTCCCTACAATAACTTTACAAATCGCTGCTCACAATTGTGTAATCTTGAGCAAGTTACTTGACCTTTTCAAATCTCTGTTTTTTCAGCTTTCAAACAGGTGTAAGAATACTTAGCTTTTAATGCTGCTTTAAGAATTGAATTAAATGTATGTATGAATAGGATAGTTGGTTCAGGTCAGTTTGATTTTCTCCATCCCTTTTGCATCAATAAAGTTCATGGAAAACTAAAAGGGAAGAAGGGAATGAGGGGATTGCATTTAGCATGCATTTCCAAAAATTGGCCCTGAGTTGCATTTCTCAGGTCAGTGTGATTTCCTCCATCCCTTTTGCATCAATAAAGTTCATGGAAAACTAAAAGGGAAGAAGGGAATGAGGGGATTGCATGACATGCATTTCCAAAAATTGGCCCTGAGTTGCATTTTCTCAATGAAGTGAAGTCATATAGAGGTGTGGCTCTTGTGTTATTAATACAGACATCACTAAATGCAAACATCACACAGAGTTATTTCTTATAAAATTAATAGGTGCCCAGGGGTTATAATAATTCACATTAACTGTGAAACCAAGTGTTTCCTCATTAATCAATGTCTTAGGAAGGTGCCAACTATTTCCTGTGCTTAGCAAGTCGATTAGATTAGAGTCACAAGACAGCACTTTTATTGTCAAGGGCATTTATGGTCATTGAATGTTGGGTCACCTGTAATAATCAAATGTCATTCTGTTCACCAATAGTGGAGGTGTTCAAAAATTGGTAATAAGATAGGGTGATGGTCACAGCTTTTGTGGTTATTTTTATTTTAGTTATGGAAAATCTCTGTACTGTAAGGCATTTTAGAGTCCAAACTGGCATTTTTATCTTTCTTTTCTAGTCTGAAAAAAATCAGAGAACCTGGATGTCAGAAAGATGTTTATTTTCTCTTAGAAATGTACCGTGTCGGGACGCCTGGGTGGCTCAGTCGGTTAAGCGTCCAACTTCGGCTCAGGTCATGATCTCGCAGTCCTTGGGTTCCAGCCTGGCATCGGGCTCTGTGCTGACAGCTCAGAGCCTGGAGCCTGGTTCAGATTCTGTGTGTCTCTCTCTCTTTCTGCCCCTCCCCCACTTGCTCTCTGTCTCTGTCTCTCAAAATAAAATAATAAAGAAATAAAAAATTAAAAAAAAAGAAATGTACAGTGTCTGCACACACTTAAAAAGCTCTAAAAAATTCTACATCAGGTACATAATTAGACATGCTGTAACAACCTTGAGGATATATGCCTTTAATTTGTAATTATAGGTAAGAATATTCCAGTATATTGTGAATTACATTAGAAACTTGCTTATTAAATAAACCATATTGTGTTGGTTTACTGAGTCTAACCACAGTAGTAATAGGCATATCTAGAGCCCAGAGTTTGGCTTATAGTCCTGTTTCCAATAAAAAGAACCAGGGTTTCTCAGAGGAATGGCTGATCCTAGGATTGTGCTAGGGATCACACAAAATAAACCTACACCATCTTTAAGTGCCAAAAAGTAAGGACACGTAAGGAACAAATCAAAGCATTCAATACTGGAGACATGTCAAAAGGACACAGAAGCCAACTAAAAGAACTCCCAATGGCCAAGGAAGAAACATTTTAAGCAACAAAATAAAATCTTATTCGTTTATAATCCAAAGTATAAAATAAATAAATAACCATGAGTCCATACTGATACAAAGAAATGATTGAATAAATAAATGGGAGAGAACAGACAAATCTCCCATACAGAGGAATCCCAAATAAGTTAATTTATGTAGACCCTTCATCCTCAAGAAGGCTGAGGACAATTCCCCACTCCTTTTTTCCCCCTTAAGTTTATTCATGAGAGGGAGAGAGAGACAGAGAGACAGAGAGAGGGGGAGGGGCAGAGACAGAAGGAGACACAGAAACCTAAGCAGGCTGGAGGATCCAAGCTGTCAGCACAAGCCTGACTCGGGGCTCGAATCCATGAACTGTGAGATCATGACCTGAGCTGAAGTCAGATGCTTAATTGACTGAGCCATCCAGGAGCCCTTCCCCACTCCTTCTTAAGTGTGAACTGCACATAGCGATTTTCTCTCCAAGGGTACAGTATGAAAAGGGTGAGGGAGACGGGAAGAGTGCATTAGTCAGGTTTCTCTAGAGAGATAGAACCAATAGAAGACATCTATCATATAATTAATTAATATATATTATATAATTAATTAATTATATATTAATATATTATATATTAATTATATATATAATCAGCAGTCAACATGCCAAATAACCAGGAAAGCTGGTAGTATAAATCAAAGCCTGGAGAACTAAGAATCAGGGGAGTCAATGGTATAATTCCCAGTTTGAAGCCATAGGCCTGAGAACTGATATTACAGGAGTACATGGGGGTGGAGGGCTGCTGGTTCAAGAAGAGAGAGTATTCACTCTTTCTCTGCCTTTTTGTTCTATTTGGGCTCTCAGTGTATTAGATAATGCCTACCCACACTGGTGAGGGCAGATCTTCTTTACTAGGTCTACTATTCAAATGCTGGTATCTTGCAGAAGCACCCTGACAGACATACCAGAAATACTGTGCTATTGGCTATTTGGGCATCCCTTTGCCCATGTAAGTTGATACATAAAATTAACCATCACAAAGAGTAACTTTACAGTGGGGAAGTCTGAAAAAAGCTACCTCATCAGCTAATCAAGGTCAATATCAACAGTGATCAATAATGTGATAGTATGTGCTTTTGATATGATATGATGACAATGGCATTTTACCTTTATGGTCTTTCTCCCAGGAATCCATAATCCCAGTCCAATTATGAGGAAAACATCAGGCAATTCCCAATACAAAGACATTCTACAAAATACCTGACCAGGAACATCTGAGAAACTGTCATAGCAGAAAGAAGCTTAAGGAGACATGATGACTAAATATGATGTGATATCATGGCGGAAGCCAAGAACATAAAAAGGGCATTAGATAAAAACTAAAAAAAAAATCAGAATAAAGCATGGACCTCAGTTAATTATAACATATCAACACTGGTTCATTAATTATAACAAATGAACCATATTGTGATATTGTGATTTATAAGAAATATATATATTTAGTCATTCAGATGACCAAAACATACCTCTCAGACATGTTTGGTCTTTGTCCACAGTTCCTGAAAGCGGGCAAAGCATGTAAAAAGAGATTGGCAATGGATTTTTCAGAGTGAAAGACATATCAATAGTTTAAATATGCGTGAATAGATGTAATTTCACAATAAAGAAATACAAGTAAAACAACAATGAATTATCATTTAAAAAACCCATCAGATTAGTATAGACAAAATATTTCATAATATATTGAGATGGTGAGGATGCATAAAAACAGCTATCTTCCCTTCTGTTGATGAGTCTGTAAAATGAAGTGCCTTCTTTGGAAGATATTTTAGTGACACTGTAGCAGAAGCTGATGGTGCCCTGCCTATATCCTTGTGTCCCTGCATTTCAGTGTTTGTGGCCTGGTTTCCAAATGCCATCACCACCTACTAAAATGGGTGGGATGAAGGGCATGCACTGGCTTATGCAATATTTCTAGAACATGAGAGATCAGGAGATAATGAGAATGATAAGGACAGTAGAATTGGCTGGTTGCTGTTAGTGTCATACGCATACTGAGAAAAAACATGGCAGGCTCAGCGATCAATCAGGATACAATATGAAAGCCAGAAGTCTTCAAAGAACTGTTTACCATTTAAAAAGAAGGTTTTGGTACTCCTGGACCTAGTAGAAACTTAGCCTAAATATGAGACATCACCTGATAATTTGACTGGAGCTAGTCATCACAAGCTGGTTACCATCAGATTCTCCAAGTCATTAGGTTGGACAGGCACAGCAGGAGCCCATCATACAATGAATGATACATTTGTGATCAAGCATGAGTATGTCCGTAGGAACAACTAAGCTATGTGAACTGGTGGCCCAGCCCCCCATATTACCTAACTTGTTTAACCAGTGTATCTCCTTCAGGTCACACCCATGATTTCACAGAGAGTTCCCATAACCAGTTGTCAGAGGATGATAAAACCCAGGTCTGATTCACGAATGGGTTGGCTCAATGTATCCCAGAAGCTAAAAATAGACTTCTTATGAAACACAGCTCCACTCAGGGGTGGTCATAAAAGACAGCAGTGAAGGGTAATTCTCATTACTATAAGCAAGACTTGAAGCAAGACAAATGTTCAAGCACTTGTGTAGATGGTCTGAGTGGGGCAGGTTCAACTGTAGCAGATGCTGTTGGTACTCTGACCATATTCTCTCTTCCTTGTCCTTCAATTCATGCTGCTCAAGCTTCAAGCTGGCAGCACCTGTGTTTCTTTTCTTCTCTGGCCCATAAATCCCACTGTGCCTGCCTGTGAAATAGGCCAGAAGTGTTTGGGAGTTAATCCCTCCCAGGCAGTGGAACGCAGGGAAGCACAGTGGGAAGTACCTGTGAGGAGAGGAGTATTTTATAACTGAGGTTATAGAGAATTCCTAGCACATCATGATGATAAATTTAGAATGACTTTTAGTTAGTTTTGTTACTCCTTTTAAATTATCTACAGACAATCCCATTATTTCCAGAAGCCAAGGCAGAGTGCTTTTCTGTCCTCAGATGTCATTGCTCCCGGGATCATACAGTGGCCTTCAGACAATGACTGACATGACAGGACAGGAGTCAATGTACCAATAGTCCAGCTCCCTTACCCTCTGAATAGGATAACTCTGAGATTTGTGTCAATACTGGCTCCTAGAATTCCCTAGGGTTTCAGAACTGAGCTCCAGGTACGCAAAGTAGTGAATGGCTTGTTGATATATCCATTATTGGCTCCTTTCTTTCCCTGTCTCCCTTTCCCACTCCCCTGTTTGACTTTCCCTCGTCACCTAAATAAACTATGTATATTTGGGTCCTTGTTTCATGGTCTGCTTCTAAAGGAACCCAATCAAGATGAGTATCTATTAAACTTGTAAATGCACATACCCTTTGCCCCAAGAATTCCACTTCCAGGAATATATCCTAAAGATATACTCACACATGTGCCTAAAGACATATGAGATCTTTATAATTATAGTAGTAAGCACCACTGAGTGTTTATACTAAGCATTAAAGTTCTTTTCAAGTAGTAATTTGCTCAATCCTCAGAAAACCCCTCTGAAATTATTACTAAATCCCCATTTTATGTGAGAGGAAAATGTGGGATACAGAGGTTAAATACTTCATTAAAACAGTAAGAGCTAGTAATACACAGCCAAGGTTCAAACCCAGGAGATCCAATTTCATGGCCCATCCTTATCTACTCCATTTAACATACCAGCAAAGATATTTATGGCAGCATTGTTTTTTTTTAAGATTTATTTTATTTTTAGAGACAGAGAGAGAGAGCACACAAGCAGGGGAGAGAGGAAGAAAGAGAAAGAGAGAGAGAGAGACAGAAAGACAGAGACAGAGAGAGAGAGAGAGAGAGAGAGAGAGAGAGAATCCTAAGCAGGCTCCACACTGAGCATGGAGGTGGGGCTCGATCACATGACCCTGGGATCATAACCTGAGCCGAAATCAAGAGTGGGATGCTCAACCGACTGAGCCACCCAGGCACCCCTAGCAGCATTGTTTGTAATAGCTAGAAACAGCCAAAATGTCCATCATGGGAACCAGTTAGGTAAACTGCTATGTCATACTAAAATACTCAGAACTATTAAAATAATAAGGTTAATAAGGTTTGTATATTAATATAGAAAGAAGCCTAAGATATTGTTAAATGAAGAAAGCAAGGTGCAGAACATTGTGTTAGAGAGGCTTTCAATCTTGCAAAACCCAGTAACTTATGTGTGTGTGTGTGTGTGTGTGTGTGTGTGTGTGTGTGTTTCTCTGTGTATTCATTATCATGGGAACAGCTATTGCCTTAGGAAAGGCCTGTATGTCAAAGCATGAATGGGAGACATACTTTACAATGCAAACCATTTTTTACTGTTTTAATATTTAACCTAAGTATATATTACTCTTTAAAAAGCTATACTAAAAATAGGTATAATCAAGATATATACAAATTGACATGGAATCAGAGAGGAATAAGCACTTCATGCTGCCTGGACCAGTCTCAGAAGATCCCATGAGAAGGTCCTAACATATGGGTAAATGCAGATCACTCCTGGCAGAAGCACATGGGAAATTTCAGAAACATGAGAGGTCACAGGGTTACAGTTTGATGTGTGGAGTTTGTGGAAAATGAAGCTAGGAAGAGAGGTAGATACCAGATGGTCCGTAGATGCTTTAATTCACAAGAGAAATGCAATATTCAGACCAATCAATAGCTACTTGACAAAGATGTTTTTATTGTAGGTTTTGTAGGTTATGTTATTATAGGTTAAAGATATCTTTGAATACTGCTTTATGGTATTATGAAGAGGGAGAAGACAAATATATCAAATTAAAAGGACTTCCTATAAGGAGTATGAGATTTCCCTTAAAAAGGGCTTCCTATAAGGAGTATGAGATTTCTCCATTTTCTCTTATTGCAGAGGGTTTGGCAAGGAAATATATCCATTAACAATCAAAGGATTGGGGGCACTTGGGGGGCTCAGTCGGTTAAGTGACGCGATTTCGTGAGATTGAGCCCCACATCGGGCTCTGTGCTGACAGGATGGAGCCTGCTAGGGATTCTCTCTGTCTCCCCCCCTCTCTCAAAATAAATAAATAAACTTTAAAAAAAGAATCAGAGGACTGAATTTAAATGCCCACTGTACCACTCACAAACTGTGAGTTCAATGTCTTCATCTTATAGTACAAGCTTCATAGAATTAATGTGAAGATCAATTGAGATAATTCATGTAACAATTAGTATATTGCCTTACATTTATCAGGCATTCTATAATTGTGGCATATTATTATTGTCAATAAATACTACTAAGTAATTTCAATATGATCACAACATTATTACCTTATTGATTTTGTAAGGAATTGAAAACAATGAAAGGAAAGCACTTCTCTAGGAAAATGAAGGTCTGCAGTTTTAATTCAAAAGAATTGCCTGTGCTCCAAGTTATCTCATTTGACTTTTCTGCTGCCAAACCCTAAATGACATTGTGTTCTGCCTAAAACCACATGGCTGACTGACAGTGTCACAGCTGTGGGATCTGTCAGCATATCCCCAAAACATGTGCCATGTTCTCTGGTCCAACGAGTTATGCCCAGGATGGTAAACAATGGCTGGAAGTGTTTGACTGTGACTTTAAATGAATTCTTAAGAATTCAGAACATCAGTTTGCCCAAGGAAGTACAAAGATCTAAAAGTCATTAGACCTAACTACATGTTAAAAAAATATTGTAATCATCCTTTCTGCTGAGAATGCTGACAAAAAGTTGTCATTTACAAAATAGAAAAAAACAAATCAAGCATTGGTTTAAAAAACTGTCACTAAACAATGTACGGGCAATAGATTCTAATCGACTATTACAAAAGCCACCACAAAAGGATGCCGAAAGTATCACATTTTCACTGTAGATTGAAACCCAAATGTGTTCAACCTAAACAAAGAATCAGACTGGTAGAACTGTAGAGACACAATCAAAGAAGCTAGATCAGAGATAGTTGTATCTAATATTTTAGTGACTCACTGTACCTATTTTCTGACTTTTCTTTTAAACTCAGTCACCCATGGAGTTCCTCCTCCATAATTACAGCGACAAATCTTGTTTTCCAAACCAAAACTTCGAGCACACATTTTCACATCAAATACTCTTATGGGACCAAGGGAACAGAGTATCTTAAGACTGTTTTCTTCCTAAATTCTAGAGATCTGGTATATCTTTTAAGGTATATACCTTTAAAATGGTATATATTAAGCTTTGAATTTAAAATACTTGGAAAGTGTGGGGCGCCTGGGTGGCTCAGTCAGTTAAGCATCCGACTTTGGCTCGGGTCATGACCTCATAGTTCGTGGGTTTGAGCCCTGCATAGGGTTCTGTGCGGACAACTCAGAGCCTGGAGCCTGCTTTGGCTTCTGTGTCTCCCTCTTTCTCTGTTCCTCCCCAACTCATGCTCTGTCTCTCTCTCTGTCCCTCAAAAATAAATAAATGTTAAACATTTTTTTAAAGATGTTGGAAAGTTGAGTTCCATGAAAAGAGAGAAAAAAATAAACTGTGAGAAGACAACAAATGTAGAATAGCAGAAACTGGCTAAAATTTCTGGGGGAGATCAGAAATCTCAATCCCTGACCTGGCTATAGTTAAACTTTTTGTATGGTTTTGGAAAAGTCCCTTCAAAATTATGGGCCCTCCTCTCCTCATCAAGAATAAGAGAACATCACATGGACATTCCTGTTGTTTCTGGCAGCACTAGCATACTGATTCTGTGGTTGGATTTCAAACATGAACATAGGCTTCTAATTTGTAGTACACTTCTTATTGTAGTTCCTGAAACACACGATGATGGCTAATATGTAGGTTGACCTCCTTCAATACTGTATATATGGGACACAAATGCCCAAGCAAAATGAAGCAGAGAAAAAGAACAATTTTGCTATTACATTTAAATTTAAAATATTTGTATCAATGAAATAGATATAGGTTCTTGGACACCTATCCAGAGATAAAAATAGAGGCCCTGGTTTTCAATAAGAAGTTGAATAATAAATAACACACCTGGAAAAAAATTAATACAAATAAAAAATAAGATATGAATGAATGAATAACACAGGCTAGAACTGCTCCCTGGGCTCATTTGGAATGACACTACATTCTGTTCAAGAAAACCATCTGTGAAACATGGGTTCCACATGCTTATTTCCATTCCTCCACCTGTGTCAAGGCCATATCAATTTATTTCTCTAATCATTTGAACCACAGCCTTAATTTGGCCCTGTAAGGTAGTCTGCAGGGATCTAACCCAACCCAAATCAATCTTGAGTTCTGAAATGGTGAGACAGAAATAATTTTGCCAGTTCTTCACTTTCTAAAAAAGGAAATTTCTCTGGTCTGTACATTCAGGTGATGGTCTTTTGGCTTATGATATAAAGAATATGATCCTTAATTATTTGTAATTCTCAAAACCTATAATGAAACACCTTTCTCTTCTAGTAACCTGAGAGGAGCTAAGAAAGTCAGGAACACAGCTGGTCAGTAAACACAAAGAGTGGAAAGCATATCTTACAGAGTATATTTACCTAAGTAGAACACCATTTAGATTTTCACCACCTGTCTGGTATGCTGCCTTGTATGTATTTAGGTGACTAGATACCATTTCAATTCAGGCATCAAATTATTCAACCATCATATCATTTACTGTAGCTAAAATTTAGGCAATTAAATAAGCATTTTTTTAAATCTCTGCTTTTGTTGAAGAAAAATTCTTTTATTTATTTATTTTTCACTTTGAGTTTTGCTATGGTTGGTGTGTAAAAGAAAATGAATGTAGGATACAGCTATTGCCTGCTGAGTCTACATTTAATGGAAGTAATATTTTACTCTCTGTGCCAGAGAGAAAAATAATTAGAAGCCAGAAAAGTTGGTAAGGAAGTTCCAATTAAAATGTCCAAACTTTTTTTAATTAATGTTTATTTATTTTTGAGAGAGAGAGACAGAGTTCAAGAGGGGTAGGGGCAGAGACCAAGAGGGAGACCCAGAATCCAAAATAACCTCCAGGCTCTAGCTGTCAGCACAGAGCCCAATGCAGGGCTCAAACTTAGGAATGGCGAGATCATGACCTCAGCCAAAGTCAGATGCTTAACTGACTGAGCCACTCAGGCGCCCCTAAAATGTCTAATCTTTCTTTTTTAAAAAAAACTTAATTTACTGTTTTATTTAGAGTATTTATTTATTTATATCTCTCTCTCTTGAGAGAGAGACAAAGCATGAGCAGGGTAGGGGCAGAGAGAGAGGGAGACACAGAATCTGAAGCAGGGTCCATGCTCCAGGCTCCAAGCTGTCAGCATAGAGCCAGAAGAGGGGCTCGAATCCACGTTATGTAATATCATGACCGAAGTCAGACACTCAACAAACTGAGCCACCCAGGCACCCCTATCTAACCTTTTTAAAAGAAAAGGTATTGTACCAGATTATGTTGGATATCCAATTATCACAGCCACAAAATAGCCATTAAACATCACATCAGAAATTTTAAGTTCCACCAGCCTAGGGTGATAAAATGTATCTTCACGAATGACAAAGGAGCCCTAGACCTTACTAAGTCAGGGCTGGCTCCGGATCATCTCCTTGACATTTACAGAGCCTCTGTTGATAGCAGCAATTCCTGGGGCTAAGAGTTGGTGAACTGACTAATCCTAACATTTGTTTCAAATGCTCTGTTGTATGTAGAAACTGCTGCAAGTCTTTCAAAAGGATACAGTGACAATGCAAAGTGAAAAGGAAACAGACTAAGGGTCTCTGGAAGAACTTTAGAGGTTGAGGATCCATTTTCTACTCCAAACTAAGCTTGTCATTGACACTTTTCCAACCTTTTGGTTGATTTTGTGTTTAGTGACAGCCTTCTCCATACCCTAGAGAAAGTGGAGGACTGGTAGATTTCTTCCCCTCCTGTAATAGAGATGATTAAGACTCCAAAGTCTCACTGTGACTGGGCAGTGTTTCAAAATAATTTCAACCAAGATTTCACTTTCTCAGGATTCTGCTTACTAAAGGAAATCTCAGAAACCAAACTGAACCAAGGTGTTAATGATTCATCATGGTTTACTTAGTTTTCTCCCCAGATTATGTTTGCATGTTGACATAAAGTATCAATGTCTGCAACCCAAGTATAAGTATGATGGAATTTTAGAATAAATACAAAGCCAAGGATTTTTTTTTTGGTTAAGAAACATTTTTTCAACAATAACCCTAGTCAAGAAGGCAAAACATATATATGAACAATTATATAAAATAAGGGAAAAATCCTGCCTCTGTTTCTCGATAGATGTTGAGTTTAGTTTCTTCATAGATATAAAATGGGGATAATACCAGCACTGTAGATAGTTATTTTAAGAATTAACTGAAATAGGGGCCCGTGGGTGGCTCAGTCAGTTGAGTGTCCGACTTCGGCTCAGGTCATGATCTCGTGGTTCGTGGATTTGGGACTGGCATTGGGCTCTGTGCTGACAGCTCAGAGCTTGGATCCTTCTTCAGATTCTATATCTCCCTCTCTCTCTCTGTCCCTCCCCTGCTCACACTCTGTCTCTCTCTGTCTTTCAAAAATGAATAAATGTTTTTAAAAATTTTTAAAAAAGATTTAAATGAAATAACTTGTGAAAGAACATAGCACATCCTAAAATCAGTAAATGTTAGTTTCTATTCTATCTTCTGATACAAGGATCCTGAATTTGGCATCTGTTGTTCATATTTTATTACCCTATTAACTGTGGTTAGATATAGAACAGCACAAAGCATTAAGGAGAAATCAAGAATCCTGACATCTTCTGTGTGTTTTTGATATTACACAAGTTCTACACAAGACTAACTCTTACAAGTATAATGGTGACAGATAAGACTATTAAGGGAACTTGTAAAGTTTAGTTATATGCATTTGAATTATCGTTAGTTCTTCATCTTTTTCATTCACTCACTCATTCACTTATTCATTTAAATTGTAAATAAATGATAGGTGCTCAATATTTATTTAAAAAGGAGTGAAAGAGGGGCACCTGGGTGGCTCAGTCGGTTAGCATCTGACTTCGGCTCAGGTTGTGATCTCATGGTTTGTGAGTTTGAGCATCCGGTCGGGCTCTGTGCTGACAGCTCAGAGCCTGGAGCCTGCTTCAGATTCTGTGTCTCCCTCTCTCTCTGCCCCTCCCCCACTCACATTCTGTGTGTCTCTCTCTCAAAAATAAATAAACATTAAAAAACATTTTAAAAAAGGAGTGAAAGAGAGGTTTCTGAAGAATTATTATGTTGTAAGTACTATGCTAAGTACAAGGGTATTGGCACAAAAATACACACATAGATCAATGAACAGAATAGAGAACCCAGAAATGAACTCACATATGTATGGCCAACTAATCTCTGACAAAGCAGAAAAGAAAATCCAATGGAAAAAAGACAATCTCTTCAACAAATGATGTTGGGAAAAGTGGACAGAGGCATGCAGAAGAATGAACGTGGACCACTTCGTTACACCATACACAAAAATAAATTTGAGATGAATGAAAGACCTAAATGTAATACAGGAAGCCATCAAAATCCTAGAAGAGAAAAACAACCTCTTTGATCTCGGTCTTAGCAACTTCTTACAAGACGTCTCTGGGGGCAAGGGAAACAAAAGCAAAACTGAACTATTGGGACTTCATCAAGATAAAAAGCTTCTGCACAAAGAAGGAAACAATCAACAAAATTAAAAGATGACTGACGTAATGGGAGAAGATATTTGCAAATGACATATTGGATAAAGGGTTAGTATCCAAAATCTATAAAGAACTTACCAAACTCAACACCCAGAAAGCAAATAATCCAGTGAAGAAATGGGCAAAACACATACATGAAGAGACAGTTTTTGAAAGAAGACATCCAGATGGCTAACAGACACATGAAAAAATGCTCAACATCACTCATCATCAAGGAAATAAAAAATCAAAACCACAAAGAGATACCACCTCACACTGTCAGAGTGGCTGAAATTAGCAACTCATGCAACAACAGATGTTGGCAAGGATGCTGAGAAAGAATACTTTTGCAAGTGTTTTTGCAAGTATGGGAATACAAACTGGTACAGCCACTCTAGAAACAACTGGGGGAAAAAAAGCCCCTTACAACCCATAACTGGACTATTTATCCAAAGGATAAAAAATGCTGATTCACAGGGGGCACATGCACCCCAATGTTTATAGCAGCACTATCAATAATAGCTGAACTGTAGAAAAAGTCCAATGTCCATTGACTGATGAATGGATGAAGAAGATGTGGTATATATTTACTGTGGAATATTACTTGATTCAACAATCAAAAAGAATGAAGTTCTATAAATATCCATTATTATTGTTATAAAAATCATAATTATTATTACTATTCTTATTGTCAACATCATAGTACTTGCCCAGTTAAAGCATCTCTATGCTAACCATTAACCTGATAAAAGAACCCATAACTCCCAAGTCTTTTATAATCTAACTCCAACATATGCTTCTTTCTGGCTTTATCTCCCACTACATGCTGTCCCACATCCTGCACTTTGCTATAATGACCTACTTACCATTTCCTCTATATCATGTGTTTTACCTCCTTCGTCTTTACTTGGGCTGTTTCCACTCTTTTGTATATCCTTTAACACAGTTTCTACCTGGAAAACTCCTAGCCATCTTTTAATATATTAGAGTTCAATGGCATCTCTTTGGTGAAGTGTTCTCTAACTTCTACACTAGGGAAAAAGCAGTCACTATGGTGTAACTGTCATTTACAGATATCTGTGTCTCTTCTACAAGACCTCAAGATCCTCCAGATGTTGACTTTATAATTCATATTTTTTTGGTGTCTACCACATGTGCTAAGTGTGCTAAATGCTAACTAAATATTTCATTGAACGTGTAAAGTGTTTAAAAGTGTAGAACGTTCTCATTCTCACACAGATTATCTCATTTGATCTTTTCAAAACTTCTGGGAAGAAGCCAGGGCAAAGTAGAACAACATAACGATTAAGACAACAATTTCTAGGGAAGGATGATAAGTAACTTATGACCTAAGTCTGTAGGACCTTGAGCAAGTTGTATAATCTCTCTGCTCCTCATTTACTACTTCTGTATAATGAAGGCAACATTTATACCTACTATTAAATGAGATAAGCCAGGTAAAGTACATATCACTGTGTCTGACGCATGCTAATAAACAATAGCTCTTTAAAACTATTATACAGATTATCAAAGAAATTGAGTGGTTTGTACAAAATCACATGGCTAGCCAAAGTCTGAACTGAGTGAAATCTTGTTCTGAATTCTAGTCCAGTTATCTTTATCTTCTAATATAACCTCTTCCTCCTAGAAATATTAATAAAGAGAACTAAGTGAGAGATTGAAGAGAATTTTCTGTTGCTTTGCTATGGTGTTAGTGCATCTCAGGTGAATGTAAGGAGCAAATAGAGAATTGGTGCAAATAGAGAATTGGTGTTCCTGATCAATTCCAAACCAGAACATGTATTTTGATATTCAGGCTGTAAAACACCCTTGATTGAATATCATCATAAAATACTAATACCTTGAATTTGTGTAATGCTTTTCCCCCAGAGTATGCAGCATTTTTTTTGTGATATTTCACTTCTCAGATATATAAAATGGCATTATTATCATTTTATATTTGTTCATTTATTCAATAAATACTGCTTGCTTACTACATGCTGCCATGGACTAGATACTAGAGATATGAAAATGAATGAGGCTGCAACTCTGGTCTTGACTGTTAATCTAGGTGAATGAGTCTGACATGGAATAAACCACAAGTTGTCAAACCAATGAGTGCTGTCATGGTGACAGGAACAGTGGAAACCTGTAGCAGCAGGAGCATATGAAGCTTGCTCAGGAATAATGGAAATGAATAAAGGAATCTGGAGCTAAATCTAGGAGTGATATTTTTATTCTATAAACCAGTGGTCTCCAAACATTTTTGATCACACAACCTTATTTTTTTTTAAAAATAGTGTTTTGGGCATGCATCTTTAATATATCTTTAATGTATTTAAAAATAAAGTATGTGTCTGTATAACTGCTAATATGTTTGGGACATTTGCCTATTATATGATACAACCTTTCCAAGGCTCCAAGGCCAGGTATATTTCTGAATGTTTTACATGTGCCCCCAAGAGAATATATAATACTATCCATAGTAGAATTGTCCATATTAGCTAACAATCCAAATATCCATCAACAAGAGAGTGGAAAAATAACTCTTGATGCATTTGTACCAAGAATTGTGTGTTCTTCCTCAGCAAAAATTAATGAACTATAGCTTCACACACTATGAATGAATCCTTAAAACATAATACTGAATTAAAAAGCAAGTTACAAAGACCAAATGCAGTATGATTCCACTTTTTAAAAGTTTAAGAACAAACAAACCAAACAATATAATATTTCTAAATAAATGCATATGTCATAAACCCATTTTAAAAAGTAAGGAAATTAGAAAAAGGTTAAATTCAAGTTGAGTGGGAATGGGTAGGTGAGAGCAGGAGGAAGGGAGAGGTGAAAGCAGAGAAAGATAGGACAGTTCTGGTGATGTTCTAGGATGTAAGTCAGTAGTGAGTTCACAGGCATGCATTTTCTTACTATACTCTATCACTTGTATATATGTCACATTCTTTGGTAGATATCAAATACCACTTAATAAAAAAGAATGAATATAAGTCGAAGTCCCAACATTTTCTTCATGAACCTCATCATTCCTCCTGGGTCTACACAGAGGCTACTAAATTAAGCAATGGGGGCCATTGATATATTTCCAGTAGGAGAGTGAATTGCTATATTCTTGTTTTAAAAAGAAGATAGTTTTATCAGCAGTCTAGAGGATAAGCAATTCATGTGAGAGATCTTACAGTGGCTTTGGAAATAAATTATATAGAACGGGCTTGCGAGCTATTTAAGAGGTAGAACTACCAGGAATTTGTGATATGTAAAGGAGATGACAATCGTTTAAGATGACTATTACTTTCCAACCATTGGCATTAACCAAGACAGGGAATACAAAGAAGCATAATTATGGAGTATAATGGTAGAAAGAATGGTGCTATATAGCTGAGAGATTAAAGCATCTATACAACATAAAAATGAGATTGTCGGCAGCAGTTTGAAATGTAGATCAAAACCCCAATGAGGTATTACCTCATACCTGTCAGAATGATTAAAATCAAAAACACAAGCGAGAAAAAGAAACCCTCATGCACTGTTGGTGGGAATGCAAACTGGAGCAGCCATTGTGGAGAACAGTATGGAGGTTACTCAAAAAATTTAAAATAGAATTACCATATGATCCAGTAATTCCACTACTAGATTTTTACCCAAAGAGTATGAAAACACTAATTTGAAAAGATTATGTACCTCTCTGTGTACTACCGCATTATTTACAATAGAGAACAAACTGGTGGTTGCCAGAGGGGAAGTGGGTGGGGGATGGGTGAAATAGCTGAAGGGAATTAAGAGTAGACTTATTCTGATGAGCACTGAATAATGTATAGAACTGTTTAATCCCTTTGTTGTACCCTGATACTGTTGTTATTGTTTATAAAACACACCTAGTAACAATCTAGGAACCAGGGAGTCCAAAGCTAAGAACTGACTTAAGCAAAACTCCTGCTGGTTGCTGTGAACTGAGGAAGTCCCCAGAACAGGGGTTTGGGGCAGCTTCATGTCTCAAGATAGCTATAAACTAGAGCTTTGTGAAACGCCCTTGTATATAAGACTCTGCTGTGTTCTAGAAAACATATAACTCCTTTGACATTTTTAATCACTAATCCAAAAATATGAAATGAAGTAACAATAAAGACTAGTAGGTATACATGTGCTTTGATTCTGTACTTTTCATATGAAATCTATTTTCAGTGGCCCCCTTGTACCTTCAAAATGTAAAAGCTGTGTAGTTCTTCTGTATCATACTGTTGTCACATATTGATGTGGTTTTATAAAAAGTAATTTGACAGAAACTAAGTGAAGTTAAAACAAAGTGATTCTTTTTCCTAAAGCTGTCTTTTTTTTTTAATTGCAAATATGCCTTCCAAGAATGATGCCAGGTACAAGTTTCTGATAAAATATGGTTTAATCTTTCAGTTAACTTTTGCAGTTGACTTCAAAATTTAAGTAATTCATGTAAAACATCAGATGTGTAGATGGAGAGAATAGAAAATAGTAATTAAAAATAAAATGGGTAATAACTGAAAGACCTAGTAAAATATTGACCAAATAATTAACTTTGTCTTTGGCCACCTGGTTAATCAAATACTTTGTGAAACACATCACTCTGTATTAAATGACATTGCTTTCACCCTAAACCAGTTTTTCTAAACAGTGTTTATGTCAGAGTAGTGAACTGGGAAACAGGTGGAAAGGTAATTCTTTACCAAATTCCCAGAAGTTCACAAGGAAGGGCTCTTTTTTTTAAGTTTATTTATTTATTTTAAGAGAGGAAGAGAGAGAGAGAGAGAGAACACACAGGGGAGGAGCAGAGAGAGAATCTCAAGCATGCTCCATGCTGTCAGCGCAGAGCCTGATACAGGGCTCGAACTCATGAACCATGAGATCATGACCTGACCCGAGATCAAGGGTCAGATGCTTAACCAACTAGCTGCCCAGGAAAGGCTCTTATTCAACTTATTCTACCAGTAGTGGGATATTAGTGAATGAGTAAATGAAATATGGACAAATATGCTAATGTTCCATGAACAAAGGAAGCTAACTCTTCTGAGCAACTCAAGGTAGAGGAAACCAGTCTTGAACTGTTACTCAAAAAATAGAAAATTTCTTATCAGTTTAAAATATGCTTCTGCCAGACATGAATAGACACTTCTCCAAAGAGGACATCCAGATGGCCAACAGACACATGAAACGATGCTCAGCATCACTCATCATCAGGGAAATACAAATCAAAACCACACTGAGTTGCCACCTCGCACCAGTCAGAGTGGCTAAAATGAACAACTCAAGAGACTATAGATGCTGGCGAGGATGTGGAGAGACGGGCACCCTCCTACACTGTTGGTGGGAATGTAAACTGGTACAGCCGCTCTGGAAAACACTGTGGAGGTTCCTCAAAAAATTAACAATATAGAGCTGCCCTATGACCCAGCAATAGCACTGCTAGGGATTTACCCAAGGGATACAGAAGTGCTGATGCATAGGGACACATGTACCCCAGTGTTCATAGCGGCACTTTCAACAATAGCCAAATCATGGAAAGAGCCTAAATGTCCATCCACTGATAAATGGATCAAGAAGACGTGGTTTATCTATACAATGGAATACTACATGGCAATGAGAAAGAATGAAATCTGGCCATTCATGGCAACGTGGATGGACCTTGAGGGTGTCATGCTAAGTGAAATAAGTCAGGCAGAGAAGGACAGATACCATATGTTTTCACTCATAAGTCTAACAGGAGAAACTTAACAGAGGACCATAGGGAGGGGAAGGGGAGAAAAAGAGTTAAGGAGAGGGAGGGAGGCAAATCATGAGAGACCTGAATACTGAAAACAAGGGAGGGGGAAAGGGGAAAGAGGGTGAGGGACATGGAGGAGGGCACTTGTGGGGAAGAGCACTGGGTGTTATATAGAAACCAACTTGACAATAAACTACAAAAAATCAATCAATCAATCAATAAAATAAAA
The DNA here is from genome assembly GCA_028646485.1 of Cryptoprocta ferox. NCBI lineage: Eukaryota > Metazoa > Chordata > Mammalia > Carnivora > Eupleridae > Cryptoprocta > Cryptoprocta ferox. Next base: position 45,632,038 of record CM053570.1, on the reverse strand, counting down.
TATGCTTCTGTCTATACAGTCTTATTTTATGTCGCTGATTTTCAGACCTAAATTACATTTATATCCAAAGATGAAGCTAATGGTTCCAAATTAAACAAAGTGTTATTTCATGTTCCCACAGTATTTCAAGAAATATCAATGGACCTTGGTTTCATGGCTTCTGAAATTGAGGGTATATATTTGCAAAATAGCTGGCTGGGAGTGGGATAAGGGGTGGCCAAAGCCCTGGCAGCATTGAACCAGACCACATACAACATGTTGACCCAGACACTCATGGCAGCCTCTAGCCAGCAAGCTAACGGTAGCTAGCTACCTCAGGCACTCCCTGTTGCTTAGGACAAAGCCTTTCATTATCTGGTCCTTCCCAGAGTTTTTGCTTCTCTTTCCTGTCTAAATCACAATTCACACTCCCAGATCTCATTCCCCATCCCCCCACACTATACTCCAGACATTCACTTTCTTTTATTTTTCAGGTTTTAATTTAAATTCCATTTAGCTTAATATTAGTTTCAGGTATAGAATTTAGTGATTCATTATTTACGTATAACACCCAATGCTCATCGCAAGAGGTACACTCCTTAATCCCCATCACCTGTTTTCCCCATCCCCCTACCTCCTTCCCCTCTGGTAACCATCAGTTTATTTCCTATAGTTAAGAGTCTGTTGTTTGGTTTTCCTCTCTTTTTCTACCTCTATGTTATTTTGTTTTGTTTCTAAATTCCACATGAGTGAAATCATATGGTATCTGCCTTTCTCTTGCCAACTTATCTCGCTTAGCATAGTACACTCTAGCTCTATCCACGTCACTGCAAATGGCAAGATTTCATTATTTTTATGGCTGAGTAATATTCCATTATATATATATCGTTATCTATATTGCATATAGATATACAATGGATATGTATCTATCTATATCTATATATCTATATCTATTTATATCATCTTCTTTATCTTTTCATCAGTTGATGGACATTTGGGCTCTTTCCATAATTTGGCTATTGATGATACCACTGCTATAAACATCAGGGTGCATGTATCCCTTCGAATTAGTATGTTTGTATCCTTTGAGTAAATACCTAGTAGTGCCATTGCTGGAGTTCTATTTTTTTAACTTTTTGAGGAACATCTATAATGTTTTACACCAAGAGTATAAGAGGGCTCCCAATATTTCTGCATCCTTGCCAATACCTGTTGTTTCCTTTGTTTTCTTTGTTAGCCATTCCGACTGGTGTGAGGTGATATCTTACTATAGTTTTGATTTGTATTTCCCTGGTGATGAGTGACATTGAACATCTTTTCATGCATCTGTTGGCCATCTGGATGCCTTCTTTGGAAAAACAGACACTTACTTTCTTTGCAGTTTTCTAAGGAAATTTAGTTTCCTTCCTTCTTCACCTGTAAGAAGGTATCCCCAAACCCCAAGGCAGCTTGCTGAAGTCCTATCCTTCCCCAAGACTTAGCTCAATGTCGTGTTTATGAAGACTTTCTAGATCCCCCATCTATATACACATAGACACACACACAGAGACACACATGATTGTAGACCTAAGGTAAAATCAAAGGCTCCCTCAGTAACTAGAATAGATTAGTCTATAATCATATTTAACATAACATATTATTAATATTGTAATATTATCAGTCCACTAATTGTAATTATTTGCTCATATATCTCTCTCTTCCATAATTAAACCATGAGCTTCTGAAAGGCAAAACTGCATCTTCTGTTTAACTTGGATACTTTCCATAGAGCCTAGTACTAATTGTTTTATAAATACTTGATGAATGGGTCACCTGGGTGGCTCAGTCAGTTAGGGCCTGACTTCAGCTCAGGTCATGATATTATGGTTCGTGGGTTTGAGCCCCGCATCAGGCTCTGTGCTGACAGCTGAGAGCCTGGAGCCTTCTTTGGCTTCTGTGTCTCCCTCTCTCTCTAACCCTCCCCTGCTCACACTCTGTGTGTTTCTCTCTCTCAAAAATAAAATAAATATATAAAGAAATAAATGCTTGATGGATGACTGAATAAACTTATTCGCATCCTTCAAGAACCATAGTAGGCTCATGCTCTCTCTAAGTTTTAAATAAACATAAAGAAAAAGAAGGCTTGCAGGTTCATCTACAATAGGAATAAATTCTATCCTCTCTGATTTCTCATAACATTTTATTTATTCCTCGCTGTGGCTGCTATCACTAATTTTCCTGGATTTTAATAGAATCTTCCCTATCATCTAGCTTATCAGAAAAACATCATGCCTTTGATTATCTTTCCCCAAAATGTTCTCCTCGATGTTTGCTGAAATAAATGTATATATTTACACTATTTTCCCAAGGATATATTATTGAACAAAGCAGTGTGTTTTTTTTTCCAGGGAAGAGATGATCTCAGATTCATTTTTATTTGCCTGGGACCAGCATGTAACGAATGCCAAATAAACAGGTGCTAAGAACATGAAAGAAGAGAATGACTACTTAGGAAGCAAAGGCTCTATTTTGTTCATCCATTCTCAACAATCTGGTCCTTGAGCAAACACTGGGAGTAAGAAAAGTTACAACCACTCAGTTTTAATAGCTAAACTCATTGTATACTTTTTCTTTCAGTGCTTAGGTATTCTTGGAAATAATGACTTCAGAAGGATAATGGCAGGGGTGTTGTTTTTTTAACTCAGAAGTTAGGGAAGCATTAACTTTTTGATTTGCTGCCATATCCTTCAAAATGGTAACAACACCGCAAGCAGTTGGAAATAGGTGAGGCAGTCTCTTTCATTGAAGCTGATTGAGAAGTTACAGGATGGTCTCAGCACACAAATCAATAGCCACATGGAGGAATAGGATGGGTCTAGTTGCTACGAATAAAATCTTCAGAGACTTCATTGTTCTGACAGTGATAGTAATAGCTTCATTTATTGAAAACTTTTATATCCCATCTTTGTGCTAACCTCTTAACATATATTCTCATTTTATTCTCCTGACAATACTGTAGAACAAGTATCATTACCCTCTTTCTACAGAAGAGAAAAATGAGGCTTAGAAATGTTCATCGGTTTACCTACCATTATGTAGGTATCCTGCCTTATCACAGGATGTAATTCAATTCTGATAGAAAATCAGAGTAGGAAAAAAATCTTTACTGACTTTCTTGCAGGACCTTATTTTGTATACTAAGTGACCCATACATATCTCTGTGACTTAAGAACAGAATTTTATTACCCTAGTTCATCAGAAGCACAAATAAACCTTAATTCTTAATTACCTGGAAAGGGGGACACATTACACCATGCACTAAACTATCCACAAGGCAAAACGATATCGACAATGTCAGCCAAGACTTTGACCAAAGTTAAACAACAAAATTGGCCCACTGAATTCTACTCCTTTTTTTCTTTCACAGTCACATGTTTCCGAGCATACACATGAGTAATATACATCATTGTGAACGTGCTGCACCGTAAATAAAACACAGAGCTCAAAGTGACTGGCTTCGATTCAGGAATTCAGCTACTTCAGTTGAGGAAACTTAGTTTGGCAAAGCTGGGTTTCTTTAATCTTCTACATCCTCTGACTCTGCAGTTTCACGTTAACTCTGTTTGTGCTTGGGAAACTCAGTTTCTCCCTGCTTGGTTCCCACATCAGCAAAATTGGCCCATCCATTCCCAGCATAGATTTTTAAAGTATTGAACAATAAAAATGCTCATGGATTGACTCTAAGGAAAATTAGATGTCTCCATATATGTGAACATAGGCAATACATGCAATATTATTCAAAGAATTTGCCTACATCAATGTGAAGATATAAAGTTAATAGTTACATAAGATGATTTGTTACTTGAATTATGGAAAACATGCTTTCTAAAACACTCTACAGATCTTCTTTCCTGACAGAAGCAGCCATAACAACAGAAACAATAAAACTTCTATAAGAAACAGATGGCCAAGCTTATTACAAGCCATAATGTCAACTGTCACAATGATTGCTTCCTCAAATTGACCTCCTCTGACCTAGCAGCTCTCAACTTTCTTTTCTCGGCTTCTTAAGATGCTTGTTGATCACCAAATCTAAACATAACCATCTTGTAAATATCATTGATGTTATATATGGTTTATATTTTAAACCAGATATAAAGGGAGAAGACTATGTCTATAGTGAGCCCACCAAGATGACTTGATCCTAAGGTCCAGCGTAAGAAAGCTTATAGTAAATTTGAGAAAAAGAATGAAAACATTGGAAGGAAGCACATTAAAGACAGAATGGATTAATAAGAGGCTATTGGAGCTAATTTCAGACACTTCTCACTGTAGGTGACATCAAAGATGCACTTTTGTTTGCACATATTTATAATACACAAGAAAATCTAAGTATTTCTTAATTTCCACCTCTAATTTTCACCTAGGTAGTCTAACTTAGACTAAGAGGTGGCATTTCTCATTTTTTTGTCCACTCTTTCTGCTCAGTTATTATTATAATCAGAAACAACAAAAAATATATCATTCTGTCATTTGGCATGATTTTAGTCTAAATTATTATCATTTTTTAAACCTCATATAGTATTTTTTTTTTAAAGAGAGAGAGAGAGAGAGCACACATAAGCAGGGGAGGGGCTTAAGAGAGAACCTTAAGCAGACTCCATACTCAGCATGGAGTCCCACAAGGAGCTCTACACAGACTTGGGCCCCAGGCAGAGCCCCATCTCATCTCCTCAAGATCATGACTTGAGCCGAAATCAAGAGTCCGATGCTTAATCAACTGAGCCACCCAGGGGTCTCTAACCTCAGATGGTTTAATAGAGGGATCTTATTCACTATATACAGGATGCTCTAATGAAAGTGGGTTGGCAGTTAACCGGGTGACCCAAATGACACTGAAACCAAGCAGAGGCTCAGGGTCGAAAGGAAAAAAAAAAAAAAAAGGAATGTGCTAAAGATAAAACTTTTATACTGAATTATCATGCATGAAATTGAAAAATCAGTTGGATCAATTCAGACAGGCTCTTCTCTTATGGAAAAATTCCAGGTTCTATTGGGGTGCTAGGGTAGCCCAGTCAGTTAAGCATTTGACTCTTGATGTCAGCTGGCAGGTCATGGTCTTACGGTTTGTGGGTTTGAAACCCACGTCAGGTGCTGCGCTGAAGGCTAGGAGCCTGTTTGGGATTCTCTCTCTCTCTCAGGCTATTAGAGGGGCATGGTACATTTAGAAACTAAATAAATAATAGAATAGAGGTATAAAGGGCCCCAGTTTTTTAAGGACCATATACGTGGTGCTAATAAGTTTGGAATTTATTCTGGGAGAAATAAGAAATTCTCAAAACTTCTAATCAGAAAAGTGCCAAGATTATTTCTATGCCTTAGAAATATCTCTCTGGTTCCAGTGTGGGGAACTGATGTGGAGAAGAGGTCTCTTTGACTACACAGTGAATAGATTTGGTGAGGGAAGCTGAGGGCTGGCAGGAGAAACAAGGCTGGGGGCAACAAGAAAGCATTAGAGTAAGCCATCAGATAAGAGCACTAGAACTAATTTAGCTGCACCGGGGAAAGAGACAAATGGACAGATTCAAGGACATTACATAGAGGCAGAATTAGCACATGTGACTATAATGACAGGAAGGGCAGGTCATCCAGGATAATTCCAGGGTTGGTGGCCACAGCCTGGGAGCCCGAGGAAAGAAGCAGGCTTTGGGAAGCAGGTCATGAGTGAAGTTCAGTTAAATGTGATGTCCAACCAGGCATTGGCTATAAAGATGGAAAGTCTGAATAGGAGAGACTTGGAAGTCCTTAGCATTTGGATGTCAATTTAAGCCATGTAATCCATAACGAGTATGCTGTGCAAAAGCAGTTAAATTTCTGGAGAACATCCAAAGGAATAATTAGGTGAAGGGGATCTTGTACATGTGGATGTATTTGAGATCGCTTTTTAGGTATCTTCAGTCCAGTTTGAAGTTGGTCACCCCCCCCACACCCCCAAAAAACCTATTTAGATTGCTTAGTGACTATGTCCACTAAAGTAATCCATGATGCTTTTTCATTATTTTACATGGTTAATTAAATATAAAACCTAAAACTTAAGAGCACTTTTAAAGACATAAAAGTTAATCACTAGTTTATTATATTTACACAAGATTTAAAGCAATTGGCTAGTTTTGATTTCAAGTATATTTCACTTTTATATTATCCCAAAGAATAGCAAGTTAGTTCTGTAATTTCATTCTTATCAAATTCAGGTAAGAGTTTAACTCTTTTTCAAAGTATCAGCTTTTAACTTAGAGGTGAAAGATGACATTTTGGAGCCAAACTCAAATTCTATAACTAAAAGGCTCTACAGTCTGGATTACAGATATCTATTTTGAAATACTATATATATCCCTCTTCTTTTAAAGAGAATGGGGGAAGACCTTGATGCATTTTAGCAAAATGCTTCTTTAAAACTCTTTGTGATATAGAAATAAAAATAGAAATCAGACCTCAGAAGAGGATAAAAAGATAACACATCAAATTTGAGTCAGTGCATAAACATCACAGAGCACCAGATTAGGCAGGTCAAAGGTCAAATGACTATGGAGTTTTTCAGTACAATTAACTCAGGTATAATTTATAAGTGACCCTTACTAAAATTATGGTGATGACTTACAAAATTTACTCTAATTATCCTAACTGAAAGGAAATATCAGTATTTTGGGAAGTACTCCATGATGATGATGACATATTTTAAAAACATTTTACATTCTCAATTCCTGAATTTAGTAATATCATCTAAAGAGATGTCAAGCATTTTCTGGGGTGCCTGGGTGGCTCAGTCAAGCTAAATGTCAGACTCTTGATTTTGGCTCAAGGTCATGATCTCACAGTTTGTGAGTTTGAGCCCAGCATCGGACTCTGTGCTGATAGGACAGAGCCTGCTTGGGATTCTTTCTTTCTGCCCCTCTCCCACTTGTTCTCTCTCTTTCTCTCTTCTCCAAAAAATATTTTTTAAATAAACTTTTTAAAAAATAGAAAAAATATTTCAAGAATTTTCTAACATCTGGTTATTATTTAGTTGTTTATTTGGCATTTTTTAACAGTCACCTAATAGGATGTTTCATTGGGGTCTTTGACTCAGATTTCTTACTCAGGGGCCACATGATCATCTATAATCCACTAGTAATTGCATTGGGACTATCCTTAAGTGAACAGGTTAATGAAAATATAAATATAAATGATTCAGGGTTTCCAGAAAGGAGCTGGTTATTTGCCAGGAAGGATAAAATTGGCCACCTCTTGTTTTGTCAACACTTGATGGATACTTGTGAGAACATAGGGTTATTAATTAAACGTGTACTTCATCGAACATGCATATAATAATGGCAGTACTCCTGCATAAAGACTTCTCAAGTTCAGAAAACCCATCTTACTTATAATAATTTTCAGTTTTATAATGATTAACTTCTTGCAGTATATGAATCTCTGATACTTGGCAGGAACTTTTTATTCTCTTTTTGCCATTAACTACTTATAAAATAGATAACCTACTGCTTTCATAACTTGGCATTATTTAAACTCTTTTTTTTTTACCTAACACCCATTTTTGTTTAAAGTGGAAGTTGAAAATCAACATTCTTATGCCATTACATAAATCTATGATTACTATGGATGACTCCATTCATATGTGATTTCAACTACCTCTCCTCATTACTGTAATAACTATAAAATCTATTTTAAGGCTCAGATTCTCTCCTGAAAAATGTAATTTATATATACAACAATTCACTGGATACTGCCATTTGGATACCTCACAGAAATCTCAAACTCAGTATATTTCAAATTGAGGCTTTTCCCAACCCATTCCTCCTTATTTAATGTTTCCAAAATTTCATCATTCACCCAAGCCAGAAATCATGAGATACCTAAAATTTTCTTCCTCTTCTCTCCTCATAAGAAATCAGTCAGGATTCATGATGAATCTATTTCTGAAATATCACTGGAATCTGCCCCATCTTCTCCACTCCTACCAGCACTGCTTAATTCAGGACCATGTTCCAGAATTACCAAAAGATTCTCCTTAATATTATATCTGGTTCTCATATTGCTCCATGAGTCCTTTCTTTATGGTGCTACAGCGTTACATTTTAAAATGAAAATTTAAAAACTTGAAAAAAATGAAACTTTAGTTATGTTATTTCTGCTTTAAAAATCCCAAAGTCATGCCCCCTTTCTCAGATTCTTTTTTTTTTTTTTTTTTTTGGCCTGGGCACAGTATAGTTTATTAATGGTACATGACAAGGTAGGGCTTCCCAAGCCCCTCTCCTTCTTCAGGGTGTCTGGGATGGAAACTGGATATCAGGAGATTCTCAGTGTGCTGGTGGATGAGTTGAGGCAAGGACTTCCCAACAGCTGAGGGCCTCTCTCTTCCTCTTGTTCTTGCCTGGGTCGGTGATCCAGAGGGCTCTTACTCTTTGGAGGCTGTGTGGACCAGAAGGTCCACCACCTGATTGCTGTAGCCAAATTTGTTGTGATACCAGGAAATGAGCTTGACAAAGTGGTCATTGAGAGCAATGCCAACCCCAGCATTGAAGGTGGAAGAGTGGGTGTCACTGTTAAAGTTGAAGGAGACCACTTGGTCCTCAGTAGAGCCCAGAATGACCTTGAGGGGCCCTCTAATGCCTGCTTTCACCACCTTGATGTCATCGTATTTGGCAGCTTTCTTTAGGTGGCAGGTCAGATCCATGACTGACATGTTGGGGGCAGGGACACAGAAGGCCATGTCAGTGAACTGATTCAATTCAGGGATAACCTTGCCTACAGCCTTGGTGGCACCAGTAGAAGTAGGAATGATTTTCTGAGCAGCCCCTTGGCCATGATGCCACTGCTTTCCAGAGGAGTCATCCATTGTCTTTTGCGTGGCAGTGATGGCATGAGTGGTCATGAGTCCCTCCATGATGCCAAAGTTGTCATGGATGACCTTGGCCATAGTGGTCAAGCATTTGGTGGTGCAAGAGGTATTGCTGACAATCTTGAGGGAGTTGTCATACTTCTCATGGTTCACACCCATCACAAACATGAAGTCATCAGCAGAAGGGACAGATATGATGACCCCCTCAGCCCCACCTTCAAGTGAGCCTAAGCCTTATCCATGGTGAGGAAGACCCCATTGGACTCCACAACATACTCAGCACCAGCATCATCTCATTTGATGTTGGTGGGATCTCACTCCTGGAAGATGGAGCTGGGCTTTCCATTGATGACAAGTTTCCCATTCTCAGCCTTGATTGTGCTGTGGAATTTGCCATGGGTAGAATCATACTGGAACATGTATGCCATGTAGTTGAGGTCAATGAAGGTGTCACTGATGGTGACAAAATCCACTTTGCCAGAGTTAAAAGCAGCCTTGTTGACCAGGCTCCCAATACAGCCAAATCCATTTTTTTTTTTGACCTTCACCATTGTGTCTCAGGGATATGGCTGCCACTGCATCAGAAGATGCAGTTGTCTGTTGAACAGGGAGGAGCAGAGAACCTAAAACCCAGATATTTTAGTATGACTTGCAAGACTGATAGAGTTGCTGTGTACAAAATGCTTTCCATAATGGAATTATATCCATGAAGGCCTCCCTTATGATATTATAACTTCCATAACCCAGCAACCAGAAGAGGTCATATGACTAGTTTTCAACAAAGGCACAAAGTGTGCTACTTGCCAATTCAGAACTTAAAGAGAAAGCTACTTGCTGGACGTAGAACCCCAATCTTGACACACAGTTAAGAGCCTTAACACGAAAGGAATCTGGCTCCAGAATCACTGTGTGAAAAAGCACTCCTAGTGGATCTGTAACATCCACACTGGACTGTTTAATTAGAGTTAGAAATAAACTTTTGTTGTGTTTGAGCTATTACATTTTGAGGCATATTTGTTATCATAGTTTAACCCACCTCCATGTAATATACCCCGATATAAATAATAAATACAATATTTATTATAAATTATATTATAAATATAATCCAGTCCCTAATTGCATGTACAACTTCATCTTTTACCGATTTCCAATTTCTCATATGTATCCTAAGTTTTACCTGTACCAAATTACTTAAAATTCCATAGATAAGTCATGCTCACTCTTGCTTTTATAGCTTTATCCTGCAGGGTTACACCCTTTCCTCCTTATCCTTTAAGGCTGCAGCAGGCAACGCTCCTCTGCAGAGAAAGAGAAAGAAGGAAAGTTTTTCTTTCTCTCTCTGTTGTGGACTGAACTGTGTTCCCCCTCCCCTAAATTCATAAGTTGCAGCCCTAACCCCTAATACCTCAGAATGTGGCTGTATTTGGAGACAGGAACTTTACAGTAGTCATTAAGGTTAAATGAGGTCTTTAAGGTGAGCCCAATTTGACTGGCATACTTAAGAGGAGATTTGGGCACACAGAGACACATTCACACAGAGAAAAGGCCAAGTGAGGACACAGCAAGGTAGCTTGCTGCAAGCCAAGAGAGAGGACACAGGAAAAAGCCAAGTTGCCAACACCTTGATCTTGGAAGTCTGGCTTCCAGAACTGTGAAAAACCAAATTTTTGTAATTTAAACCATCCATTCTGTTGTATTTTGTTATGGTGGGCCCTAATAAACTAGTAAACATTTCTTGACAGGATGTTTGTCCCTCTGAAATTTGGGAGCATTCAAGATGCCCACTCTTTTAGCACTTATCATAGCTATTTTTATATCATTGGTTTACTTGTTTGTCTCCCTAAGTCTCTGTGAATCTTTGAGGGAAGGAACCCTGCCTTATTTATCTGCTTCATTACCCACTGCTGATATGTTGGAAAACTTGTGGGAAGTGGATAATCGTTCTTTAGAATGTATTAATTTTTTTCTCCGCAACTTGCAGCTTACCAGTAAGTAAGCAAGCAAGCAGTCATTGGAGTTTTCACTTGCCGTGTATCCTCCTGACATATCTGGCCAAGCTGCCAAACATGAGGCATTGCTTTTGATACAGGACTTCATTATTGGAGGCTTTGCCTTGTCATTTTTTAATATTGTTGTGTGGGTATCACCTTGCGTATTTATTAAGGTCCAGGAGATGAAGATGGGTTTTAGAACCAGAACAAGATCTTCTTCCAGGAAAGTTGGTGGAGTTATTGTAGTGAACTGCTTTTAGTATTTTATCCACATTACAATAGCCTCTTTTTTCCAAGAACTACCCCTTTATGCAGAAGCGGGCTTAATCCAGGCTCTGTGCCTTACTTGGTTGGACCAGAGTGGTCACCAAATCCAAGTCTGACTAATACGCTTCAATTTCGTACATGTTGAATTGAGAATGAAAGAGGGTAATCTCGGTCTCTTTTGAGTGGTTAAAACCAAAGAGATATAAACTCCATAATTGTGAGATAGTTATGTGCATTGAGAAACAGACATTTGACTAGAGAAAGAGACATATCCCAAATACAGAAGTTGTGCAGAAAAAAACAAAGACTAACACATGGCTACAAAGAGAGAATGACAGAAAGACAGAGAGAGAAGGAGAGAGGGAAGGTTGAGAGACAGAGAGATGGGGAAAGCAGCTGTAATGCCAATTAATTTTATTTCTTCATTTCAGTTCCTTGGGAAGTCCTATTACACACTTTGATCTTGGATTCCATGAGATTTATAAGAAATTCCATTTTGGTTTAAGCCAGTTTGAGATTGACTTCTGTTATTTGCAACAAAAGGGGCCCTTGCTCCAATCAATTGGATAGTATAGTTAACATTTGTAATTTTTGATCACCCAATTCATTCTTCCTGGATTTGGGTAATAACACTTAAACCATTCTATTTGGAGTGACTTCCCTTAATCTATCCCATAAGGTTCATTAGGGCCAACCCCAGGCCATAATAATTAGTTCAAGAAGGGAAATACGATCCAAACTGGGCTAGTATCTCCATCATCAATATTTGCTAGAACTAAGAAGTTGTGAGAACCTGAGGCATATTTTTCTACTAAGGTTGCTAACTAGTAAGGATGATAGCCTGTAGCTCTTGCTGCTCATCTTGCCTGCATACAAAGAAAACACTCCTGAGAATGAAACCAGTGCAGGAGAAAGCACAGCATAAAACCAGTGCAGAAGGCAGAGCACAAAACCCACATTCTCCAAATGTCATCTAGGCACCTAGATCCTAGACTCAAGTTATTTCAGCAATAAATGTCCTTTTTTAAAGCCAGTTTGAGGTGTTTTTTTGTTGTTGTTATTTGTAACTAAAGCATCTAGTATGGATATAACTTTCCTGCATTTCTTTGAGTTGGTGAAGTTTTATTATGTACACCAGGTTTTATTACGTAGCACCGAATGCCTGGCACTGTATCTGAAGTACAGTAGATGCCTGAAAAAATATCTGCTGGTACTGAATGAGGAAGACAAAAGGTACCTAGAATGTCATTTTGGGGGTGTCTTTTTACAGCCTTCCCTTTTCATTCAAATATTCTGCCAAATCAGTGCTCTATCATCAGTGGATTTTAGTTAGAGAGATTAAATAAGAAGGGTTACTATTTAAGTCCTTGCTATTCCTTGCCGTCACAACAAACCATTTGGGTTTGTTCTCCAAATGCCGAATCCTAAGTAGTTTCCTGTTTCCATCGCACTATCACCAGTTTCATGAGAGCTCCTGATCTGAACCAGTCTAACAGCCTCTTGATGCATCTCCGCATCTCTAGACTCTTCTCTCTCCAATCCTTTTAACGGAGTGTAATGAGAAACATCTATCTAGTCGCGGTTTCGGGCTGTGGTTGTTATACAAATTACAGATAATGTATATAAGGGAACTAACACTGTGCATGGCATATCAATTAATATTAAAATCTCTACAGATATAAAGATAGCCCTGGAATATTAACAGGTAATTATTTTTTAGTACTAACTGTCTACCTGGTGCTTTATCTCATTTATCATTTACATTATCTGTTTGAGGTACTTTTGCAGGCGAAACCCCCAAAACTCAGCTTAAATAACACAAATTTAGAGAATGGCTGCGATTATATTCAAACCTGGGGTGACTGACTTCAAAGCCTTTGTTTAATTTCCCTACTATCTATTAAATCTCTCTGCGAGATAATTTTTATATTTTGTCAGCAGGAAAACAAATCCAACATGGACCCTTCTAACTTGGAGAAGCTGATAACAATGATACACAGAAGCTGATCTTAGAAAATGCACCCCAGAGCGCCTGGGTGGCTCAGTCATTTAAGAGGTTATTCGTGAGACTTCAGCTCAGATCATGATCTCGCGTTTGTGAGTTTGAGACACTCTTCAGGCTCTGGGCTGACAGCTCAGGGCCTGGAGCCTGCTTCAGATTCTGTGTCTCCCTCTGTCTCTGCCCCTCCCCCGCGCTGGGCGCGCGCGCTCTGTCTCTCAAAAATAAACATTTAAAAAAAGAAAGAAAATGCACCCTAATACCCTGCTGCGGATCCTTCACTTAGTGTTTTCCTTACAGCTTTGCAGTTTTGTGAAAAGCAGCACATGAAAGCGTTTGCTCTTAGCATGGGATGTGGCCTTTACAACAGAATACCTGCTCTCAAATTCAGACTGCGTCCCTACCCACCGGGTGTGTGTCTGTGCATATGAAAACCAGAAAGAGTGACTCTAATAGACTAAATTGGGATGCTTTCCAAGGACTTGGAGTCATGGGACAACAGATCTTACACAACCTAATCTGACTTGATTTGGCATAAAAATGTTTTTTACAAAGAGTTTATGCTCCCATATACTGGTAAAACTGAGCAGACCCAGTTAGGTATTGCTATTATTTGCTTCATGTTAAATTAAAAAGGAACAAATCACAAAGCAGCAATTCCTTCTTCACAGAAAAAACTATCTTTGTCTTGTAAAGTCCTTGACTTATCGGGGCACCTGTTTGGCTCAGTCAGTTGAGCGCCTGACTTCGGGTCATGATCTTGAAGTTGGTGAGTTCAAGCCCTGCATCGGCTTTCTGCTCTCAGCGCATAGCCTGCTTAGGATCTTCTGTTTCCCTCTCTCTTTGTCAAAAATAAATAAAACATTAAATAAAATAAATAAATAAATAAATAAATAAATAAAGTCCTTGACTTATGGAAGTGCATGAAGAAAACGTGTGATGGCCCTTTGAAAATCACATTTCCTGTTGTATGGGCTTGGGATGTTCACAGAGACTTTGCCAGCAGTCCACCCTACTGGCATAGCTCGTGCACCTGGACTTTTGGTTTAGTTTTCCTGTTTGACCTTCCTACCTCCAATAGGACTGAGGCCCAGACCTGAGTCCTAGCGCACTTGGCTGGGGTCTTGACTATTTTTGCTCTGAGAATCAGGTGTGCAGTTCTGATGTTTCAGGCCCTGCTACACTTTAGTTTCGTTGATTTGCCCCTGTGGGTCCTTGAGAGGTTTATATCATTGTAAATATCACTACACAAGAAGGGTTTCAGTGACCAGAAGTAGCACAATAAATTAGAAAACGGAATGAATTCCAGGGCCCCAGACCTGGGTTTGCTTCATTGCCTCGGTAGTGTGTTCTTGGTAAAGTCAATTATCTGCTGTATGACTTAGTTTCCTCATTGATAAAAATGGGGATAACCATTTTTATTCTCAGGGCTTTTGCTAGAATTAAACATGATACCACATGTAGATATATCTAGCACTGTGTTTAAGCTAAAGTAGATGCTCAAAAAATTTATTTTTTCTCACCTTCTGAAAGTAAAGGAGAGCTTCATATGTTCAGAAAAAGAACTCCAGTTAACTTCTGCATTAGGCAATCCCCAAGCTCAGTGTCTCACACTGCTGTAAACTGGGATTGTTGAACTTCAGGTTGCATTGCTGGGACTCATGACAGCAGATGGGATCATGCATTGCTTACATCATTGTTGAGTATTTGCAATGAAAATAAGCAGCATGATATCATTTAGAAACAGTTACACTCCATACACTCTTGTTTATTTATCTGTGTATACATGTTCTAAAAACTATATTTATACATGCTATGGCTTGTTTTGTTTTGATAGGATGGGTGATTGTTTGTGCTTGGAAATCCTAAGAAACAAAATATTTTTATAAAATGTTCATAGTAATCAAAACATAACTTACGTGCCAGAGAACACAATCATGGATTTCATTGGGGCTATAGACATAGTGAGTGTAATGGAATAGTAGGGTTTTCCTGTAATGCCTGAGACAGAGCCTGGACCTTCACTGCCTGGGGGGTCCAGTAATGGCTGTTTTACAAAATCAACACTCCCTGCAAAAATGAACATGAATCTTTGAGCTTTACATGCTGCCATTAATTTGAAAATAGCTGCATTCTAATTTACACTAATTTTTCTGATATTTAAAGAAAGTCCAGAGCCATAATCTAATCACTGAGACTGAAAACTGGCACAACTCCACATATAAGTAGTTTAGCAAGGCTGTCTAATAATTTTTTTATGTACCTCATTCCTATATAGGATAATTTTTAATTATACAGAAACAGATGAAGCAGACCTTGCATGAACTGAGAAAGAAAAAATGATCAGCGACATTTAATCTGAATTGTGAATAATTTCTCAAGTCGGTCTACATTCTTGGCTTAATTAAGATTATGAGTTCTTGGTTCAAGTGTCTGAAAATTAAGATGAATATTCTGATCATGGTCAAACTGGGATCTATTGAATGGATTTGTGAAATCTTTGTTATAATTTCTGCATTTTCAGGATGATATTGCAACTATAGGTATTTAATAAAATCTAAATTTTGTTTCCATTTTTTTTAATCAGTCTGAAGGATGTGCATCAGAACAAATTCTCCAGTCTTGGGTAAAAATGTCAGAAAAAGACCCTGGTGTTTACCATTAGAAAGTGAAAATACTTCCTGCAGATACCTTTGTCCTCAGTTTTGGCACCCTAAACATGGGGACAGGGAGACTGAGGAAAGACAATGAAGAGACAGTGTCAGTGCAGTACAAGCTCACATTTGATATCCATTCAAATGTTAGTAATAACGTATGTTAGTACTAGAAGGTAATTTCAGTGGGAGTACTCCGACTCTC
The DNA here is from genome assembly GCA_028646485.1 of Cryptoprocta ferox. Classification (NCBI taxonomy): domain Eukaryota; kingdom Metazoa; phylum Chordata; class Mammalia; order Carnivora; family Eupleridae; genus Cryptoprocta; species Cryptoprocta ferox. The sequence goes on along the minus strand of CM053570.1, from coordinate 45,616,068 downwards.
TGGCATTCTTTGCTATAATTTGACCTCATCGTTAAATGCTCCTAACCAGGTAGGGGTCTGATGTCTGCTGCTCCTGACAAGCCTACTCTTGCTGTGGATGGTTCTCCTTCCCAAATGCTTCCTGTAGATGGAGATCACAAAAGATAAGCAAGGGTGTTTAGAGCATGCTTCTCAAAGGCTCTGCTAATATTAAAATGCCTTCTTAGAGTAAACTATTGGAATAGATTCAAATATAGTTTGCACCTTATCCACAGAGCTCCTCCGCTGTCTCTTCATGTGTGGGATAAAAGGATCAAGAGAAAAGTTTTTAGTGATGGGAAGTGAATTACACACACACACACACACACACACACACACACACATGCCTATAAATAAAGATACAAAATGTTTGTTTTTTACGAAACACTTGGAACAGTTTAAGATCCTAGGGTTGAGACCTCTTTACTTAAGAAGTTTGGCATTTCATCATTTTCCATATATAAAATATAGTTCCGTATTCTCCCTATGCCCTGAATTGTTTTCTGATGTTGAATGATGTGAATAGTCAAGCAACATTAAATTAGTCACACATCTCTAAGTTGTCCAAAGTGATTGAGCACCTCCTTTCAAAGTGTCCCACAAAACCAGAGAATACTTGAGACAGTGTTGAGAAGGGAAGAATATTCCAGACAAGAAATGGCAAGTTTAAAATTGGAGTCAAGAAACAAAGTAGTTCAGAAGAGTACAGTTCAAGGGAAAGGAATGATGAAGTTAGACAAATGGTAAAGGTCATGGTGGATTTTGCAAGCCTTGTGAAAGAGTTTGGAAAACAACGATATGCACCATTAACCAAAAAGAGAAAAATGTCAAGGACGCTTGTACTAAGACTTAGCTTGGGTTGTGTGGTCACTGATGCATTCCAACCTGGGCTGCTCATATTTTGATCAGTTTGTCATCTGTTGAGAGAAACTGGAGGGAAGGTTAGTAACGATATGGATACTCCTGTGCAGTGCTATTCAATAGAATCTTCTGTACTATCAGGTAACCACTATTCACATACGGCTACTGAGAATCTGAAATAAGGCTCGTGCAGTGAGGGTGGTAATTGCCTTTAGCTCAGTGGGTAAGGAAGAAAAAACAGGGATAGGCTTGTTGGGAATTAAATGATTGGAAATATGGGCAGAACTCCCAAATCCATTCTGCAAATTAAGAGCTATATTAAGAACATGACCAAGTTCAGTGACATCAGGACACATCAAATCTGAAGACTGAATGTGTCGAAGTGCAGAGGCATATTCCAGAACAATTTGGCAGGAGTTAAGGAGCAGGGCAGGCTTGGAGGAGAGTCAGAAAAATTCTTCCAGACCTGATTCACTGAAGTAGCCTTGCCTTAGAAACATAAGGTGTGGTGTCCCCAGGTTGATCTTCATTGTTCTTAGAAAGAAACAGACTGCAGTAAACACCATACAGCCTGTGGGGGGATTAATTAACCAAGAAGAAACAAAGCAAAAGGCATCTAGGGCATCTAGAACTGTTGGCTGTCCACTGGTAAATATTTGCCATCACAAAATGGATGCCATTTATAAATGTATATTAGTCCAAAACTATGAAGTTACTTTTTAAAAAATTTAAAAAAAGGTTTTATTTATCTTTGAGAGAGAGAGAGAGAGATCATGAGCAGGGGAGGGTCAGAGAGAGAGGGAGACACAGAATCTGAAGACAGGCTCCAGGCTCTGAGCTGTCAGCACAGAGCCTGATGCAGGGCTCGAACCCACAAACTGCGAGATCATGACCTGAGCCGAAGCGGTACGCTCAACTGACTGAGCCACCCAGGTGCCCCTGAAGAGGTACTTTTAAATAAATACTGGTCTCTTTGTCTGTAGCCCTTGACTCCAAAATTATTCAGGCAACTGATGAGGAAGGACTGAGGCAGGTTTGTAGGACTAGTTTCTTCACCTCACTGGCTTGTAAGTTCCTCATAAGTAAACTCAGGGAGTGGGTTTGTCCATCTTCCAGGGAGGAAATGAGCAGGCTCCATTAGTGATCCACTACTTCAGACAAAATCAGACTAAAACCACATAAGAAAGTCAAACATGCAAGAGATGGATTTTAGAGTGGAATTCTGTTCCACAGAGAGGAACTGATGTAAATTTGATAATTATGCCTAACCTTTCAGACATAATACTTGATAATAAATTCTAGCACTTCATGCTGTTCTTTAAATTTATTCTTTTCTTTCATAAAGACACTATTAATCAATTTAATGTCAGTGTGCCCCAAACAACTAAATGTTAACCATCCATTACATGCTTAATTGTTTTCACCTTTGTCTTAATTGTACTCTTACCCTGACTTTTTTTTCACTAGTTTATGCATATTTATATTTTCATTTTCACTCATTTTTAATTTTTTGTTTTTTTAATGTTTATTTATTTTTGAAGAAAAGAGAGAGAGAGAGCGTGAGTGGGGCAGAGAGAGGGAGACACAGAATCCGAAGAAGGCTCCAGGCTCTGAGCTGTCAGCACAGAGCAGACGCAGACCTTGAACTCAAGAACCGTGAGCCAAAGTCAGACGCTTAACAGACTGAGCCACCCAGGGGCCCCTCATTTTTTAAATAATAAGAGAAAATCACAACAAAATGGTCAAAAAACTTTGCAGCACCATTGCTCGAGACACATTTAGAGATACTGCATAGCCTATAAGAAGAAGTAGTAAGAAATAAATATTTATTAGCTGATTATAAATCTCCAAATTTGGCATAGGAAAGGTCATGCATAATAGGGGTGCCAATGCATAATCCACTAAAGCACAGATGTAGAAAGACAAATGTATCAAAGCCAAGAGGAGCCTCTTCTGTTCCCTCTATTTCTCTACTATTTGTCTTTAAGTTTAGAGTTCTATGATATTTCTATGTAATAGAGAATCACACCAGTGTACCTTAAGCAGGGGGCTGTAGAGAAGAGGTGTAGATGATTGGGCAACCTTGGTAAAGAAAAGTAGCAGAATACTGATATTTCCTGAGCACCACCTAGGTGCTTAAAGATGCAGTGAATTATCTCACTCCTCACAACAGTCCCTTGGCTCATCACACAAGTATTTCTTTGGCACCTGCAATGTACCAGGCTCTGTGCTTGGTAAAGACCAAGGATGGACAAGATCAAGCCAGTCTCTGTGCTCGTGAAACTCATATTCTAATACAGGAAACAAAGAAAGAAGTAAACAAAGAAGCCAAAGCAAGTTACAAATTAGGATAGGCACTATGAAGAAAACAAATGAGCTAAGGTAGAAAATAATAAGAAAAACGTCCTACAGATAGGAAGCTTAAGAAAGATTGGTTTGAGAAAGTATTTAAGCCATTAACCAAAGGAAGAAACAGAACTATATGTGCAGGATATCGGGGGGAAAAGTGGAATAGCATGTGCAAAAGTCCTGGGGTGGGAAAGATCCCTATGTCTACTGAGTAACGAATGGACTGGGGAAAGAAGTAGAAAAATCATTAGGAGGCTATCAGTGGTGATCTCGCTGAGAGACAAGTTTTGTGTGGATTAGAACAGCAGTATTCAAGATGAAGAGTAGTGAACAGTATTAATATATATTTTGGAGGTAAAGACATATTTTATGGTAGTATTTGCCACGTGTGCTTATTAATATCCCCTACATTAGCAGACGAGAAATAACTAAAAAGTTAGGAGATTAACAAAGGGTCTTCCAGGAAATAACTTCAGGATGGTGGTTATGAACCCTGCCTTCCTTAAAGCCCTTTTCATGCATCGCACTTCCTAGCTTTATTAATTGAAGTGCAATGCAGGTTTTTACAGAATCTTAAAAGTAGAAGCTTTTGCCGGTCTAATGATTCTGAATTAGAATATGCTTTAATAAACTGGACAGCATACAGATTTTCAGTTCACAAATCCATAACTTCATTTCATCTTAAAAAGGCACCAACTCTACAAGCACGCCAGATATATTTGCTCTGCCCAAAATACCAAAACACTTCGAATTTCTTCTAGAGATGTGCAGTGTTAACACCATGTATATGAAAAATTTTCCATTGACTAAAGCAGCAGTTTGTAGCAATTGTGAGCCATATGCTATTACACCTAAACTGGGTAATTTCAGCGACTAACCTGTTTTTTCAGCTTTGCTAAAAATATGTCTGTATCTCCCCATATTTAAAATGGCCCCGGTTGCTGAAAATCTCCCACCATGCCAAGTAAGTCAACACAAGAAAAAGGCTTAAAATAAGCAGGGCTTGGTCTCAAAATCTGAGCCGAAAAGGACCTTGCTTTCTAAACCCAGTACTTCTGCACTTAATTTCTTCCTTTTTATTCTATCCTTACTGTTGAGATTCTGGGGGATATATTAGTGCTGCTTGCTAGTACTTCCATTTCTCCTTTTTCTCAGAATGTGGTAAGATTATCTTCCTCACCATCTTTAATTGACACAGCACGTTACTTGCTCTAGAAGCGTGTGGGTACCTCTCTACAGCTCTCCTCTTTGCTACTATGATCCAGCGATGTCGGAAGCGGCAGTTAACCGAGGTCCCTGATGAGACGACCTGCACACCCAATCCCCAACAGGCAGACTAGGTGAGGAAAAATAAACTTTTGTTGTTTAAAGAAACTAAGATTTGGGGTTTTATTGTTGTTTCTGCTGCTAATGTATACCCCCGTTTTCTTCACATTCTTTAGGTGAAGGGAAATACAAATTTTCCAAATTAGGGAAGTTTGACAGACAGTATAGCTGGCAGAAGGTCAGGAGGCCTGCCTTCAAATGGATCTGTTTTTCATCGTTCTTTGCACTTTGCCTGCTCACTGGTCCCTCTTTTTTCGCAGCTGTGAAAAAGAGACAATAACGTAAGTGTGGTATGACAATTTGTCAGGTGCATAGCAGGATGCCAAACTGTAGATGATGTTCAATGAGAATAGGCATCTTTGAGAAGGGTAATGGTTACTAGACTAAAAATCCAGAAGGATAAATGCCCATGTACTCTCGACTGAATCTGATGAGACTGCAGAAATGGAGGGAAATGGCCATTTGTTCCCTCACTTTCCCCTTCTATCCCTGGAAGCTTCTCCCTAGTTACGAGCACACCTTTCTGTCCCTTTCTGTGTACCTGATGCTCTCTGCCTTTCTCCAACTCCTCTGTCATAAACTACTCCCAGGGAAGTATGCACCATTCATCAAATCCTTCATTAAAACATCCGAGTTTTCCCAGGGCTTAATTTACATCACAAGACTAAAGCTGCAACATTGTATTTCTGGCCTTAGGTGAAGAAGGGCAATGGGAAACCTTTCACCTGAACCCAGAACGACAGAGAAGATGCCTCTAGCTTGTTAGGTCCACTAAGCTGGGTGGGTCTCCTGGTTAGTCTTTAGAGAAGACTTTTATGAAGTTGTCCAGAGTGTACTGGGGAAAGCACCATGACAGTTTGGCAGAGTCCTCTATGGGCTCAGGACAAGCGGTGCTAGTGGTGTGTGTTTGCATGACTCTTGAAAATGGACAGGGGCCTGCTGTCTTCATACTAAACCTCACAGCAATCCTGCGAAAGGGCATTAAGATCTTTGTTGCAGATGATGAACTGAAGCTTACACCTTTTAAGTCATTTCCCAGGTTCACATAGATGGACAGTGGAGGAAGATGTATCCCAAACCTGCAACTCTGATTTCCAGGCTAATCCCCTCTTTCCCTTCACCAACACACCTTTCTGCCTCTGGAGAAGTAAATTCAGTGCTATCTCTTGATTTCAACAGCATATGCTATCAGAGAATGCAAACATTTCTTTTTAGTGATAGCTGGGAACACGAAATTTTGTTTTCTACATTTGTAAAATAACTCAAAGAGAGAGAGGGGAAAAGAATGAGAGTTTAAAAAAAACTACAAATATACTCTTGAATATGAAATTAAGTTGAGGTATCCTGTACAGCCATGTGTTCTAGCTGAAAAAAAAATCCCAAAGCTTCAGGTCATTTTCTTCTTCTCCTACATGAAGAAAGAGGGAAGGAAATGGGGAAGAATGCTACATTTGTAAGGACCATCATTTCTCTAAGAAACTATCATTGTTTTCTTATAGCTAATATAATTTCTAACATCTTATCTATTTTCAGACCAGTTTAAACATTGGCAACACCTTGAAGGTTACAGTGAAAAGACAAGATTTGTGGCCAAACAAACCTGGGTTTGAATACTAATTCTGCCATCTGAAGTTATAGACCTTGGGAAAGTGAGTTAATTAAGCCCCACTCTTGTGATGGGCCTCAAACTTCTCATCTCTAAAATAGAAGTTTACAGTAACAATTTCATAGAACAGCAGTATTATATGAAATAGTGAATATAAACCACTTATATATTGAAGATGTTTTAAATGTTACTTCTCCTTTCCCTTTGCATCATATAGATTTCCATTATTCTCTAATTTATAATCCCAAGTAACACACAATCAAGTGGATTTCATTGATTTAATAAATATTGGCAGGAAAGAAGGAAGGAAGGAAGGAAAGAAGGAAAGAAGAGAGAAAGAGAGAGGGAGTAAGGAAGGAAGGAAGGAAGGAAGAGAGGGAGGAAGGGAGGGAAGGAAGGAAGGAAAATAGGGAGGGAGGAAGGAAGGGGGAGGGAGGGAAGGAGGAAGAAGAAAGGGAAAAAGGAAGGGGGGAGGGAAGGAGGAAGGGAAGGAGGAAGGAAGAAGGGAAGGGAGGAAGGAAGGAAGGAGGGAAGGAAGGAAGGAAGGAGGGAAGGAAGGAAGGAAGGAAGAAAAAGAAAGGAAAAAAGGAAGAAAAAGGAAGGGAGGAAGGATGGAAGGAAAATTGCAGGGCAATACCCCTGATTAACATAGATGCAAAAATCCTCAACAAAATATTAGCAAACCAAATTCAACAGTGTATTAAAAGAATCATACACCAGGAAAAAGTGAGATTTATTCCAGGGATGCAAAAGGGTTTAATATCTGTGAGTAAATCAATGAAATACACCACATTAACAAAATGAAAAGATAAAAATCTTATGATCACCTCAAGGAGGGAAGAAGGGAGGGAGGAAGAGAAAGAAAAATCTTTATTAAGAACAATTCTAAAATGAAGTGGGGGCATTCTCCTTCTCTGAATGGTCTGTTATTGTTCTATCAGCAGAGATTGGAAGCACTTGAGTTATCCTGTCCTTGTCCTCTTTCCCCAGTAGAGACATAGGCAAGAAATATAAAAACTTTTTATAACACTTCTGATAATATCATGAGAAATTGGTCATTTTTTCACGAAGCAGAATCTCCTGCTTGAAAGACTTTTAGCTCAGTATGATTTTATCATTTATTCACCACTGGAATTGTCACAGAAATACATTTTAGGGCCACTGATCTCATCTCTATACAAAATTATACATTTATGTTTCAGACAACTGACCTGATATCTAATGTAAACCTAAGAGAGAGGAATTTCTCAATGCCCAGTCTAAGATTGGTCTTAACTAAACTCTTGCTGTTTGTGCCACTTAACAAAAACTCTTGCTGTTTGTAACTATTTCCATCCTCACCTGGAAGGAGAACATCAGAACATCTACAGGTTTGGGGAGCTATCTCCACTCTAAAGAAGGGCTATTTTTTTTTATAGTTTCAGAGTCTGAAATGTGAAATGTGAGATTAAGTACATGGTAGATATTGTCAAATGGATCATATCGATGCAATTCCTCTATTTCCTACAACTATTAGTATTTGGACAGATACCCTGGTTAATTATAGGCATTTATAATTAGGTTTTGCTGGGGAACCATTTCAAGAAAATAATTTAGTCAGCTGTAAACCAGATTAGCGACAGTCGGTTGTTGGCCAAATCTCCTGCCCAACTGAAAACACAGCAAGGCGTGTTGATACAAAGAGAACTTTAGAACTATGCTGAAAGTTTCATTATTTTGCCAAAAACAATTGTGTCACTTCCTAGGAACATAAGTACGTCTCACGAACCTCTATTTTTCTTTTTAAAAAATAGGGGGGAGGTATGTAAATACAGTGATGAAAGTAAAAAGTACAGCCAGTGGGATTTTATTGGCACAACCTATAAGTCAGGATCAGAGTCACAATATGTGCATCAAAAACAAAGTCTGCGCAATGTTCTGTGTGATCATGAATAGCATTTAGAGGCCCCCAAAGTTCCAATATGAACTTGTGTCAACAGTTGGACCTTGACATTAAAAGGACTAGGAGAGGCATTTGACCCTCAACCCAAGATAAGACTTTAAAGAGTTTTTTTAAATGTTTATTTATTTACGAGACAGAGAGAGAGAGAGAGAGAGAGAGAGAGACAGAGAGAGACAGAGAGAGACAGAGAGAAGGGGCAGAGAGAGAATCCCAGGCAGGCTCTGTGCTATCAGTTCAGAGCCTGACACGGGGCTCCATCTCACAAACCACGATATCATGACCTGAACCAAACCAGGAGTTGGACACTTAACCAACTGAGCCACGTAGGCTCCCCCAAGATGAGACTTTAATTAGCAGAAAAAACAGAGATGTAAATGCCTGTTATGCTCTTTTGAAGGCTAATCTGTGTACAAACACAAAATTGTAATTAAAAATCTCCAAATAAACAAATCTAACTCAAGAAGGCAATAGCTGGACTAGCATTATCCTCAATGCTCATTAATAGCATCATATTTCTATTTGAATGCCTCTTTCAAATGACGTTGTAAATCCTTCATTATCTTTTAAATGGGTAGCATCTAGCATCCCATAAAACTTCAACCTCTAAGTGAATATATTGCTTTTATTTGGAAACCACCAGGAAAGAAACCTGACTGTTCAAAACAGTGAAATCAACCTGCGTTGATAACTCATGAATTCCTGATAACTAAAGGAATTCCTACAACCTCCCACTCTTTCCAACATAAATAGAGCAATTTGACTTTAGTCTAATTGGATCATTTATAATATTATACAAACAACACAAATATCTTTCCCAACACCTGTTTATGAGCTTTGTATTGTTTATTTATTTACTGGAAAAACTTCCAGGTATGTCAGTGTCAGAAATATGATCACTTTTGAATTGTCTTTCCTAACTGCAGCCAGGGCTGGCATGCATCACTGAGATTTTTATTCAGGCCCTAAACCCATTAAATACGGAAGCAGCATAATTTAAGTCTTAGTATTTTGGAGTTTACATTTGGCTTCCTCTCTAATTCAACCAATATATCTGCCATGGGTTGAGTTGTCTTCTTCACCCCCAATTAAATTCCTATTTTGAACCCCCAGTATCCCAAAATGTGATCTTATTTGAAAATAGGGTCATTGCAGATGCAGTTAGTTAACATGGGGTCATACTGGAATAGACTAGTCCACTATGAATGGTGTTCTTACAGAAAGGAGAAAATTGGATAGAAGACACCTACTATGTAGGGTGATATGTCTACAAGCCAGAGAATGCCAAACATAGTTAGCAAACCACCAGAGTTGGGGAGGGTAGCATGGAACAGATTCTCCCTGATGCTCAGGGAAGGAACCAACCCTACCAACTCCTTGGACTTCCAGTCTCCAAAACTGCAAGAAATAAATGTCTGTTGTTTAAGCCATCCAGTCAGCAGTTCTTTGTTAGGGAAGCCTAGTAAACTAATACACCTTCTTCACTAGTGTGCCAGCAAATAGTCTCATTGGCTCATTAGTGATTCTTTTTTTTTTTTATCCCTGTGTACTAAATGGGATGCATGTTAGCACTGATCCCAGGAGTTGTCTTCAAAATGATGACTTTTTTTTAAAGTGGATGATATCTCTAAGCATTGCTTTTGCCTTCCAAAAGAAGAAAAATGGTGAGACTTAGAAGGAAAGCGAGACAGTTTGTCTTCTTCTCATACCTTCCTTTAAAAAATATTGTAACAGCCCACTGGGTACAAACTAAAACAGTGAAAAACATTTTGATAGAACTATGAGCATCAATCATAAATAGAGCCAACTGGGCATTCAACCAATGTCTTTAAGGTGGGAGCTAAGCAACAGAAGGATTTCAAGTAAGAAAATAAATAATGAAGTATCTTTGCTATCAGGAAGGAGAGAAGGCCATGGCTTTCATCATTTGGGAAACCAAATAGGATCCACAAAAACAAACTACTGCTTACAAAATAGAAAAGGAGGTAGTAATATCAAGGAAAGATCAGCAGTCAGCACCTGGATTGAAACCTTGAATTTCCTAGTCCTAGAAGAATTTGCACTAGGCAAATTTCCTACTACCACTACATCCCCAGCTTCCAGATCTCTGGGCCACATTTGATATATGTAGTTCTCAAACTACTGATGGTAATTCAAGTTAACACTTTAGATGACAGTTGGAGATTTGGAAAAAGCTTGTAGCAGAATTTTTGGGGGCCCTATTATGCTCATGTGTTGCTTTGGCATACCTGTAATTCCTATCTCTCAGATCCAGATTCCAGCCACTTACTCAAAATTGAGGCATCCTGTAAATGGCTTTTTTTGGGCCATATTTTACCTCTCTGGATTTACAGTGGTCTTAAGAATAATGGCTTCACATATATTATCTCTGATCTTTGCAACAACCCTACAAGGTAGGTGCTACTTACTCTGATTTGCAAATAATGAAACCGAGGCTAAGGGAAATTAAATATAGTCTTCAAAGTTATATAATTACCTAGTGAAAGTCAGGATTCAAATCCAGGACTGTCCAACTTTAAAGCCTGAGCTGCATCTACAAGATTGCACTGTTCTGCCTTTGAAGAAATGCTGGATCAAGTTAGAGAGTAATATTTCAGTTTGTTATTTCTCTTTGAGTTTCTAAGAATGCATTTACATTTTTGTCAAGTGAGATAATGTTGTGGCACTCTTTCTCAGCTTTGTCTGTTACTTCCACAGAATCTCTGCCAATGCCAAGTGTAAATATAAAACTAGTTATGCACCTGGAAAGCCACCATGGAATAGCTATTCTGAAAGTGTGGCTAACTGCCTGCCTTAAGTAACATATGGACAGTTTGGGCCTTGAATAATATTGAATTATTGCTTTTTCTCAAACTCCTAGCTCATTGTTGCACATCTTCCTTCCATTCTTTCTTTAACCAGCAAGGATTTGTTGAATGCCAAGTCTATGTCATACACCAGATTCGGAGATGAAAAACACATTCCCTGCCTTGGCTATACAAAGAAGATGGGTAAGTAAACCAACAAATTATGGCACAGACAATTATTTTATCATTAAGATTTCCTGAAAGAAGGGATACTTGAGCTGAAACTCATGAAAGCTGAGTTACGGTTAATTATGTAGAGAAGAGAAGGGAGTATCTAGCATAGAAGGAACAGTATGGGCAAACACAAAGGCATGGGATGGCAGTCTGGCATTGCTGGAAAATTGGCTGATGTGGAAAGAGACAACAGAGGCTCAGTAGAGACTAGATTGTAGAAAGTTCCATGGACTAAGTTAAGTTTTCTTAACCTTATCCTGAAGGCCATAGGAAAATATTAAGGCTATTAAGAAAGAGAACAACATGAACAAATGTTCATTTTATTAACAAAATATCACAGTGACAGCAGATGTGGAGGATAATTGGAAGCCCCAAGACTGGACACAGGGCACCAGTTACTGGAGTAAGTAAGATGGGAAATGATGGAGGCCTAGATTTAGACCATGGCGGTGAAGACGGAGAGACAGAACTAAGAAATACCTGTTGAACTAACCGACCTTAAACGATGGTTAGATCTATAGAAAAGAGGTTAACTCAGCCATTTGTGTGCTTTTATTCCAATGTCTCACTAAGAATATATTACTATCTTTTCCCCATTCTCTGTTTATTCTCTTAGTTTAACATTCACTTAATTTTGCTTAAATGTCTCTTATTCTTCACCATTACCAGAAGCATTATCATCTACCACCACCACCCCAGCAGTCAGCAATTATTTATGGAGCACATATTACTAAATCATACTTTGTCCAATCTTGTAAGAAATTTATAATCCTCTGTTTTATTCATGGATTTCTATTAGTAATCTCTGTTTAGTTTAATCCTGTATTTTTAGTGGACTGTGTTTTCCTTTCTTTCTTTCTTTCATTTTTTTAATTTGAGAAAGAGAGCATGTGAGATGGGGAGAGGGGAAGTGGGAGAGAGAGAAAGAAAGAGAAAGAGAGAGAGAGAGAATCTTAAGCAGTCTCCAAACTCAACGTGGAACTCAACATGAGGCTGATCCAATGACCCTGGAACCATAACCTGAGCCAAAGTCAAGAGTCAGATGCTCAACCGACTAAGCCACCCAGATGCCCCAATGTCATGTGTTTTCTTAGTGTGTAATTTTTTCTTCCCTTCTTGTGCCATAGTATTTCAGTGCTTAAATTTCCTCTGTACATCTGCATTTTTAAAAATTATTTACTCAAGACAATGCTGTACAAATATTTCTTGTCTATTTTCAAAGCATTTAACATTTAAGTTGTAAGTTACATTAATAAACTGATAGAAACCATAATCAGCAATTACTAACTTTCATTAAGAAATCAACTAAAGATTGTTATTCATTTACTTAGGTTCTGATGTACTTGTTTCCAAAAATAAATAAATAAATAAATAAATAACACTATGCTCAATGAATTCATAAGATAAAAATTTTTACTATCCTCATATGTGTAAATTATAATCATTTTTTTCCACATGCTATATATCTCAAGATATATACTAAATATATAATTCAGCTACTGTACCAAGGTAAGAAACGACATAATTAACTAAAATTATTATTTTGGGGCACCTGGGTGGCTCAATCATTTAAGCGTCTGACTTCAGATCAGGTCATGAACTCACGGTTTGTGAGTTTGAGCCCCTGCTGACAACTTGAAGCCTGCTTGGAATTCTTTCTCTCCCCTTTTCTCTACCCCTCCCCTGCTCAAGTTTGCGCTCTCTCCCAAAATAAATAAATAAATAAATAAATAAATAAATAAATAAATAACAAGTTACATAATTTTATTTTTTTAACGTTTTTTTTTTCTTTTGAGAGAGAGAGCACCAGCACAGGAGGGACAGAGAAAGGAAGGGGGACAGAAGATCCAAAGTGGGCTCTGCACTGACAGCAGAGAGCCCAATGTGGGGCTTGAACTCAAGAACCCCAAGATCATGACCTGAACCAAAGTCAGACGCTCAAACAACTGAGTCATCTAGGCACCCCAAGACAAGTTATTTTAAATGATGGCTTGTATTTATCTTATTTATTCTTTTTCTAAAAGTAGTCATTCCACACCCAACAAATATTTACAGTTGTTTTCAGGGCACCTGGGTGGCTAAGTCAGTTAAACATCTGACTTTGGCTCAGGTCATGATCTTGCAGTTCATGAGTTCAAGCCCTGCATCAAGCTCTGTGCTGACAGCTTAGAGCCTGAAGCCTGCTTCAGATTCTGTCTGTCTGTCTGTCTGTCTCTCTCTCTCTCTGTCCCTCACCTGCTCATGCTCACTCTCTCTCTCTCTCTCTCTCTCTCTCTCGCACGTGCACTCTCTCTGTCAAAAATAAAATAACATTAAAAATATTTACAGTGATTTCTTCAAGAAATATAAAAGACTCCCTTGTACCACTCAAATTTAAAGACCACCCCAAATGACATAACACAGACTCTTAACTATAGAGAACAAATTGGTGGTTACCAGAGGGGTAGGTGGGGGGATGGGTGAAACAGATGAATGGGATTAAGAGTACACTTAACACAAAGAGTACTGAGTAATGTATACAATTGTTGAATCACTATATTGTACACCTGAAACTAATATAACACTATATGTTACCTATATTGGGATTAATTCTTTTTGAATGACATAATATCAAAGAGGAAAATAAATAGAGAAACAAGTGTCTACTAAATGCCACCCTTACCCATAGTGTGCAGACCTAGTTACCCTAAGCATTACCTACACAGATTGCAGTCTCGTCACTTAGCCTCTCCATCAAATTTTTATTGAGTAATTTCTATGAGCTCAGCTCTGTGCTAGGCTCTGTAGATACAAAGAGATACATAAAAGATGAGTCCTGCCCACAAGGAGCTTACAATATGGTTGAGAGTTTTGTTAAAACAAACTATAAAAGCTCTTAAAAATACATTTTGTACAAATTTTTAATATAAAAAGGCACTTCAGATAATGAAATATAAAAGCCTTAAAACCTGAATGACATGCAGAAACATTTTTATCCATGGATGAGCCTAGATATATTTTGAATTAACAAAACATTCAGTAAAAGCCTAGATTAATGAAAAATATGAGCACAAATATTTTTAAAACAACAATTAAACATTTAAGTAATGATAGTAATTAAGAGTATCTCAAGCTAAGTATATTTTATACAGATCCTTAAAGTATCTGAATAATTACCATTATCTTAACAATACTTTTCTTGTGAATGTCCTTCCAACATCTGAGAATGTTGAAAAAAACTTTTGTTCTCTTAGTTTATATGGTTCCTTTATAACCTGGCTTTTATTATTTATTTCATTCTTAAAAATCATTCTTATAAATAGTAAAAATGTGGATTAATTCAATTCTTACTGAATTTTCATATATTTTATGGACCAAAGTCCTCTTATAAGACACATATATACATTTACATATAAAGATCCCTTATAACTGTAAGATACATATACACATTGACATATAAAAGATAATAACTCTAATTTTCTCCTCCATCCTTGGGAGAATTTGGATAAACATAGCTTCTGATGGAAGCCCAATCTTCTAGCCCTAATATGCCCTGTTTCCTTAGTTCACCCTGGCCCTATGCCATTCCTCTTCACACTACCCCAGCCCAACCTCTTCCTGAAGCAGAAGAACTGGGTGTTTGCTTGTTTTTGTTTGTTTGCTTGTTTCACACTAGGATGCAGTGGTGCTGTAAGAAAGCACTTGTTCTGCATAGGCAGGAGTTCATTGTTTCAAAGCAAAAGTCATAGGTCTAAAATTACCTAGAATATGTTATATGTAGTCAGGAACCAGGTCTATACGACTCACCTGGAAAGCATTTTAACATCACAGACTTGTTTGCATATATATTCCACAGTGCTTCACAGTAGGTGCTATAATTACAATAAAACTGTAGATCAAGCCCCATTTCTCCACACCTAACCTTTTTGGCAGAAATTTATTTTATTTTGAAGGCTGATTCTATTCTCAGCATAATCTCATTACATAATTATGAGAATCCATGTTTATGGAAGATAATTTTAAAAAGGAAAAAGCACTTGTTAAAGTCAGTAAGTGTATTGTTGAATCATGGATGTAGCATTTTTAAATCAGGAAAGTTTAACATAAAATTTCCCAACTTGAATAGCAACATGGAAACAAAGAGCTTTCTATCACATTCACTTAAATTTGCAACTGCTAATATTGTACATAAACGTTATCTTTCTTTATTGAGAATTTACCAATTAAGAACATCTTTCTTGGTGCCAAATACTGCGCTAGTGCTAAGACACCTATGAAGAAAATATAAGAAAAGGGCCCTGTCCACCATGAAATAGGATTTTGTTAAAGGGAAAAGACATATATAATGAAAATATTTCAAGAATAATATAATAATCATCGAAATGATCACTATATAACTTCAGAATGGGATAGAGGTAGGAAGAGAACAAAGAAACTTAAATTTCAAGGCCTAAAGACAAGATGAGATTTGCACATGTGGGAGATGGGTAGGTTTTGCGTGGAGAAAAATAATCACGAAGTATTATAAACAAGAATATTACCAAGAGATTTGAAGTTGATTCTGTCCATGACATTTAAACCTACACAATCAGGAAGCCAGTTTATATAGTTGAAATTGAGAACTCATATTTTATAGCTGGAGATAAGTCTGGGTAAAGAATTAATCACAGTTAATACTTATTGAGTATCTACCGGGTAAGGCTCACTTTACATACATTATCACAATAACCCCATCACAGGTAAGTATTATTGTCTTTAATTTGTAGATTAGTTCATTGAGATTCAATGAAATTAGTTAAATTTCTCAACATCACAGAGCCAGTGACTGGCACAGCCAGATTTTAAACCCAAGTTTGATTCCAAAACCCCTGCTTCTATTATTACATCATATTGTCTTATAAATGGAATATCATGGAAACCAATCTCACATCCCACTGTACTGTAAGAAGAACAATAAACTTGGAATCAAAGAACTTACAGTTGGATCTAAATTCTTACTTATATTAGCCATGTGACATTGGGCAAGTCCTCAGTAAACTTTGGCCTCTTTTGCAAAAATAAAATAATTTTGTGTGTGTGTGTGTGTGTACAGCAAAAGCTTTGTGCGAGTTACATAAAGCCATTTAAAATACAAGTCTGAATGAAACTAATTGTGTTTTACAGCTAATCCACAATTGGTTCAACTATTTAAAGAAATGACTCACTGTTTTGGTTTAATCTAGTTGACAGAGATGACAGTGGAGTCACAGTATAGATTCCTATGGCGAAACTGCTGATACATTTTATCATGTCTTCCTTTGATGGCCTAGTAGGTAAAAGCATGGTTCTTAGCATAGTGTCTAAAGAAGGGACACTCAATAAATATGTTTTGAATTGAGTGAATGAAGAGGGGAAAGGGAAAGAGGAAGAGGGGGAAAGAAAGTACAAGAGAAAGAAAGATTGGTTGAATTTACAAGCAGGTAAGGACATTAGCTGAAAGATATTCCATGACTCAAAAGTATTTTTTTTAGTTTGTTTATTTATTTTGAAAGAGAGAAAGACTCAGAAAGCACAAGTCAGAGGGGGTTCAGAGAAAGAGGGAGAGAGAGAGAATCCCAAGCAGACTCCACAGTCAGCGCAGAGCTCAATGAAGGGCTCAGACTCACAAACGGTGAGATCATGCTCTGAGCCAAAGTCAAGAGTCAGATACTTAATCAACTGAGCCACCCAGGTGCCCCTCAAAAGCAGTTTTTAAAAGCTCATAGAATTTCTAATTTCAAGTCAGACAAAATAGATTCCTTTATTTCATAAGAAGTATCAAAATTTGATATTTGATAGCTAAGTCACTAATTTTTTCCTTTTTGTATGCCACCTGAGAAGAAATTTTAAGAGATCCTGAACTGATAGTGGTAAATCAAAAGGCTGTACCTGGATTTTTTATTGCTTTAACACAACAGTTAATCATGTAGCCTCATTATTGTTTTCTGTGACACCTCAGGAGAGCCCTTAGCTGCACCCAGTCCTTTTAGTCTTCAAAAACAGAGAAATAGCACTTAAGCTGATTTCTGAGTTACAAAGTGACATATAACCAGAATACAGACCTAAGGACTTTTAGCTTCAAGCTTAGCCCAGAGGAACACAACATCTCCAACAGATTCATCACATATTTGTCATAAATATCTTTTGTCATGGTACCCTCCTACCTCCATTTGGCACTCTCTTCTATCTCATTAAAGTTTATGTCCTAGTAATTGAATTCTTGCTCTCAAAATGTTAACTTTCCTATGTTGAAAACTTACACTGATTTTTCAAACTCATAAAATCAAAACTACCATAAAATGTAAAGATGTCCACACTGGTTGAGATTCAGGCAAAGACTTGAAGTTGGGGGAACACTGAAAACTGGGTTTTTCATTTTCTCACTTTTCCACCAATCATTCTCTGTGAAATCAGGTTCAACTTCTTAAAAATGTACTCAAAATCCAGTCCCAGGGTACAATTTAACACTCACAGACACACATTATTATAATAAACCTAGTTTCACTGGGTATTACTGACAAGATAAAACATTAATTTTTTTTAAAAAAGATGAAAATGAAGAAATAATCCAAATCAAACATAAATTCTCCTTCTCAGGTGGGAAGAAATACACAAACTCAGGGAAGCAGGAATTTCAATAAAAAGTTCAGCTCCGTTCTTTCATTATCTGTTAGAATAGAGAGAGAAAGATGTAATAAGCATGGGTGGCAGGAATTTTTTGTCTGGCGTGAAGAGAGGGTATAAGTGAGAAATACTTCGACTTTGAAACATCCTTTTTTTTGAGTTTTTAAAAAATATTTAGGAAGTTTATTTTGTAGGTTACACAACCTTTACAAATGTTTCCATAATTGTATCTCAGCTGCCTGCACAGTCACTCTGCATAAAACATTCTTATTTGAAGGAATTACATGTGTATTTCGTAAACAAAAGCAATTTAAATAACTCTGGGATTTTGAATCCCCTAAGCTTCTGAATTACTTAATTATGCGAAGGCTATGCTTTTTATGAGTAATTATTCTGGTTTCCAAGTTTATAGTCCAGTAGAATAATCAAATCATAAAACCGTATCAGTTGTAGTCACATTGAATAATCTTGTTGTAAAAAGAAGCCCCACTCAGTGTATAACAATACCCTAAAAAGATACAAGGATGAATGCAAATCTAAATAACCATGAAATACAATTTTTCTCCTATCAAACCAACAAAGTATTTGTGTGTGTGTGTGTGTGTGTGTGTGTGTGTTTTAAAATCATATACAGTGCTGGTTAGGATGAAGTAAAGCAGAAACTGCCACATTGCTGATTAAATTTTAAATCTATAATTTTTTTGAAAAGCAGTCAGACTATATGCATCTTTAAAGAATATTAAAAATTTGCATATTAATTCTTTCTTAAAGTATACTTATCATAAAAACAATCACAAATATTTTTTAAACTACATTTCTTTCTTTAGGTAATGATAGAGTTCTATTCATTGTGATGCCAAATTTGAACACAGATTATAAGTAAACCATAGCATATCCTTTTAATAGACTATCATATAAATATTAAAATTACTTTTAAAATAATTTGTAAATAGTCTGGGGAATGTTTATCTTATGTTAAATTAGATAAAAATAAGATACAATAATGCACATATAATATAATCCTATGTATGTAAAATAAAATCAAGGAAAGTACAGGGGAAAAGATGAGAAAAAAAATTACTAAAATCATGGCAAATTTTTCCTGAGGAATGGAAATAAAGTTTAGTAAGCTGCTTTTCATTCTAATTTTCTGTGTTTTTCAAAGTTTCTTTAGAAAGTTTGGCTTTTATTTTCATAATGAAGGGAAAGGGCAATGGGATTTATTTTAAAAAATTAAAAATGAGATTAGAGTGAACCTACCAATAAAAAGATGGGAACTGGGTATCTCTCTTCTTTTCCTTTCATTTATTTTCCAAAGAAATCTGCATTTATGGCAGAAAAAACGTGCCCAGAATAGGTGTATTACATGAAGATATTTAAGGAAAGAATGTAGGACCATGAAGATGAGTTGAGTAAAAATTTTCTTGACTTTCAAGCTACGTTCCAGAATCAATCAGGTTACTGGTATACTTCAGGCATTGTTGCACACTATATCTCTATTGGAAAACACATTTTGATCTTCCCCTGAGGAACAGAAGTGATTAGCTTTCAGATACTTCAGCCATGAGAGAACAAATGGCCAAAGACATTGAGCTGCTTAAATGTCCACATCCATTTTGACAACTGACATGGAGAAGCGGAGTCCTTGTGCCCAGCCTCACCCAGGGAATGAAATAAAATGAACATGTTGACTTTCCATTACAATAGAGAGTTCAACTCATTTGAAAAGCCAAGTGTGCTATGTTTGAAAAAAAAATTAAAACTTTTCACATCCTTTCATTTAAAAAAAAAGATCACATAATGGAATAATACCCAGAAAATTATTCATTAACTTAACCCTATAGTCAATAACAGAAATATTGAAATAAGGTGTTTTAGGAAGGAAGCTAATGCTTGAAATTTAATGACTCACTATACATTGTATCTGGCATTATGTTCTGCTTTCCAGAGTGTCCATTCTTTGAAGTACATGTTTTATACAAAATAGATCTAGTCAAAGAGCAAGCAGGAGTGTGCTAACCATGTGGTGAGCATACTGAGTTCTGATGTCTAATCGGAACAGGGTAGCTTAGCCTTAAAATAGTCTTAGAGACTGTTCTTAGTACAAATCAGTGGCATGCAGGCTCTTTTACTGCATGAGAGTTGACTAGTCACAAGATCAGCCTGGACCCAGTCTCAGAAAGTTCTTAGTTGGAGGAAATTTAAGTAAAGTTGTAAAAATAGCAACAGCTCCTCTAAGGAATCTAGTCCTCCTTAATCAGATGTGTGTGCTTAATCTGCACTTTAATTCTTAGGGATATTTCGTCCTCGTAGCATGAACACAGATCAGAACAGAGATAGGGGAAGGCTCTGCTGTAAATCTAGACAGCCTCTACATCTCACCTTTCCAACTGGTCACTCCACATCAGGGTTGAGGAGCACTGGTTGGGTAAGGAGGTGGAGCTGGTTGCATAGTTGTTTGTGTGGTGCCTGATCTGTGAACAGACAGAGGGTTTCAGTGGACAGAATCGTTGCGGATGATCCCTTTTGTCAGATGACTCTTCTTTGAACATTTTTAAATAGAAGCAGAACCAAAAATCTATACATCAATTTGCATTGGCCATAGCCAAATAAATAAAGATATTTTAGATCTTATCTTCCCAAGACTGCCTCATATCTGCCTCCAAGCTTTGACCCACCTTCTGCTTCCTCTTACAATTTCACACCACATATGACTTGAGTAGAGACCACATATAATAGGACTTTTAAATCCTTAGAGCAGTTAGCATACCATTTGTTCAAAGCTGAATGAACTCACTGGCTTCAGGGGTGCCCGGGTGGCTCAGTCAGTTAAGTGTCCCACTCTTGATTTCAGCTCTAGTCATGATCTCACGATTCATGGGATCAAGCCCTGCATCAGGCTTTGTGCTGCCAGCCCAGCTTGGGATTCTCTTTCACCCTCTCTCTCTGCCCCTCCCCAATTTAAAAAAATAAAAAATAAACTTAAAAAAAAAAACCTCACTGGCTTCAAATGATCAGTGTAGGTAAACCCAATTCTACCACTTTCTAGCTTTCAGTGACTTTCTGTTACTCCTAGGACAAAGACCAGAATTCTTCACATGACCTCAAAGGTCCTTTTTGATAGAGCCTCTGCCTGCAACTCCAGCTTTGTTTGCTTAGACCACACTAGCCATTATGAATATCATGAACCATGTCATCCTCCTTCCTACCTCAGGGCCTTTGCACTTGAAGCTTCCTCTGCCTAGAGTGTTCTTAATTCCCCCATTACCTGGCTGATTCCTACTTGTCCTTCAGATCTCAACTTGGAATATCACTTCTTCAGAGAATATTCTGAATATTGACTAGGACTGGTCCCCCACTATGTGATACCCACTATTTTCTTTTCAAGAGCTCACTGTAACTTGGAAACAAAAGTTTTTTTGTGATTATTTGTTTAATATCTATTGCTACCTCTAGACTACAAGTTTCATACCTACTTTTACTTACCACTGTGTCTCTAGCAGCTACCACAGTGCCTGGCACATAGGTCATGGACAGTAAGTATTTGTGGCACGAATAAACAGTATTCTCCAAATAATAGCTTAAATTCACTGGATTCAATAAAAAGTACTAAGAAAAAAATATTTCCTCTGTATACATTTCTTAGTAATTCTCTTGTAAGAAATGGCAGAAAAATTAAATTCTTACCAAAAAAAAGTGTGATAAGGAAAAGCAGAAATAAATGAAATTCAATAATTCCTTAGTCAGTCTTTTTTATTGTGTTCCTTAAGTATTTTTTTTCTCAAAAGTTTAGTTAAGATCATTTTAAACAGCATATCCATTTCATGTAGCATAAATTACGTAAGATGTCCAACATGTAGTTCTCCAATTCCTGACTGTGTTAAGCAAATAGATAATTTCTGTTTCAGGAAGGCAGTGTTATTTGAAGGACAGTAAAATGATATGTCTTCTTTGCAACACAAATGACACTTTGACCAATATCTATTTCAGCACAAATAGAAGAAGTTCAGCGGCACTTGTAATAGAAATATTGTGGCTTTGGAAGAGTGGTCAGAGTTGAGGTCAGAGTAGGAAAAAAAACCAGAATTTTCTATTTATTTTCTGAGCCTTTCAGAATCACCTGTGTGCCCCTGTTAAAGAATAATCAATCCAGTTAGATTGGATACTTATACTACTGGACCCCTAGGTTTTTCTCTTCCTGCTATTATACTACATAGTTTATTGTTTAGAAGCCTGCTTTAACTAAGTAAAGTACTTGGGGTTATTTGTTGGCTTAACTTGAGGAGCAGATACAACTGTAGGCATCTGAATATCATGTTTGTCCAATGTCAAGGAACAGAAAAAGAAGGAATTGATGGGGTGCCTGGCTGGCTGTCAGTGGAGCATGTGACTCTTGATCTTGGGGTTGTAAATTCAAGCCTAATGTTGGGTGTAGAGATTACTTAAAAATACAATTTTTAAAAAGAAGGAACTGAAGGGGTGCCTGGGTGGCTCAGTCGGTTAAGTGCCCCACTCGGTTTTGGCTCAGGTCATGATTCAAGGGTTCGAACCATGTCGGCGTGGAGCCTGCTTCGGATTCTCTGTTCCCCTCTCTCTCTGTCCCTCCCCTGCTCATGTTCTCTCTCTCTCAAAAAATAAAAAGACATTAAAAGAAGAAGGAGAAGGAGAAGGAGAAGGAACTGAAGAAATGAGGCACTGCAAGGTTAATATGGGAAGAACCGGGAACTCGGAAGCACGATATGATTCTCTGTTTCACTCTCTAAACCACTCCTCTCCAGTGAGCCCTATTTCCCTTACAAACACTCCATGACTCACTCCATCGTTCTCAGAAAACTTTGCTTTTCCCTCGCACCTAATTTCTGCAGCTTACTCTGGCCCAGCAGCCAGTGACTCATTTGTTTCATGTCAATTTTCTTTCCTATGTATCTCTTTTATTTTACCCCTTCTCTCTAGTCTCTGTGCCCTTGTTCTTCCTGGCTAGTGAATCAGTTTAACCTATATGAAATTGACAGTTTTGTTGGACCAAAAATGGTTGGATATTGGAAATTATTTATGATTTAACTTAGTAACAGCCTTTTAACTAACCAGTGTCCTGACCCAAGTTTTTCTCCTCTCGAACATATCCTTCATATTATTTCTAAAGCAAACCTTGGCAAATCATAAATATCTTTGAATATTCCCCATTGCTACAGGATAAAGTTCTGAAGTGCTGAAGACCCACCACTGAGTGACTCCAACCTACATCTCCAGGTTAATCTCTTGCCTTTCCCCTTCACCAGAGCCTTGCATTAGTCCCTAAACTACCCAGTCTGAGACCGGCCAATGCTTTTTCACACTTACTTACTGTAGAGTTTGCTATTGCCTTTCTAAAATGCCTCTCTCTACTTCCATCCAGAATTAATTCTACTTATCCTCCAAGACCCAGCCTTTCATTTTCTTGGCAAAGTATTCCTCTTATTATTGGATTTCTATAACATTGTACACATTCTTTAAATTGTACTTTGTTGGCTTCTCACTCTGATTCACAGTAGGAGCTCAATAACCGTGAATAAATTGATTTCTAAGTGAATCATTGGGTCTCCTCTTGGTTAACGTTGTGAGACAAGGACTGATCAAAATTTCAGCACACACAAGAACCTACTACGTGTAAGTCACTTTTACAGGTGTATAATATGCTCATATTTTAAAAGATTCCCTTGGCTTAGAAATGCATGGTCTCCATCTGCTCCACATTTCCCTTGAGAATGTCTATCCTTACATTTTACCTAACTGTGTATTGCTTTTCTTCCCAGGACTGGGAAGAAAGCTTAGACACTCGGTGCACATTTTTAAATGAATCAATAAATAATAAGTAAGGACTGTCTTAGGCTGAGTACTCCCAGGACCAGAACTTATGCCAAGGATTTGTATTCAAGTGACTTATTAAGAATGTTCTCCCAGAGAAACACCAGTAAGGAAGTGGGAAAGTAGGACACAGAAGGAGAAGCTGAGCAAGGAGTGCAATTTTAAGTTATTCCAGCCTCAGTCTGAACCTTTGGGAAACTCTGGAGTATATGTTACAATTTCAAAGTTTGTCTCATTTGTAAACAAAGGATCTGGGCTTCTCTACTCCCACATCCATCAGCCAGTGCTTCTTTGGGGGAACAAAACCTATAGGCCCTTCTGGCTCTCCCCTTGCCTCTGAAGGTCAGAGTGTGAGCAGTTATCAGCAAAACAAGCAGAAGTTGGGGTGAATACATAGAACTGTTGTATGGGATCTAAGAGGTTCTGGGTAGGACTCCGATTATGTGGGATTCACTACCACCCACATATTTAGTAAGATGTGGCTGGTAGTGGTGGAGGCTGCCATGTGCATAGATTGGAGAACTCTGGGAAGGGTGTCCTGTGTGGAAAATCATCTTCTCCACTCCTGCTACTGATGCCTAGGATCCTTTTAGCTAGGGACAAAACTTAAATCTATGTGGAGAAGCAATATTTAAAAAGAGAATTGCCTGGTGTGAAAAGGTAGAAAACACTTATGTAAAACCCACTGTAGGTCAGGCAGTGCCAAGTTTGTAGGTGTAATTAAATTTAATGCTTTGTACACTGGCTTTCATCCACACTCACATATGGGTCCTTCTGAGAGTGTAGGATGTGCAGGCACTGACGGGCCTCTTCTAGACATTTTACCACTTGTCACCATGAAGATGGTGTCCTTTATGCTGCCCAAGATCTTCTTGCTTAAGATAAGTCCTCTTCCTCTTGTTTGAGTTAAATGCATAGGTCTGTGGTTTTTTTCCCCAAATTGCCAAATATGTATGATACCCAATTTGCCAATAACGCTGGTCCTCTGTGGATATGACTACCCAAAGATTTCAGTTATAGCAACCTTATTTTCAAAGCCATACTACAGAATATTTTTAAAGATTCCAGTTAAGATAGAAGATAGAAGACTGTGTGTGTGTGTGTGTGTGTGTGTGTGTGTGTTTGATCTTGAAATTGAATTTGACTTTTGGACCAAATTATTTTCCTATGGAAACTGTGGTAGAAAGATTGATGCATAAGTGGCCACTTGACAGACACCTGAACACAGACTGGTTGTTTTGTCTACTGCCATCGCTTGTTGGTGGCTCCTGGGCCGTCTGTGGTTTAGCTGCAGAGGCCTGATGCCTGTGTTCCCAGAGCCACTCAGCCTCTGTCTGTTGAATACTGTGTTTGTCTGTGAGGCTTCTTCCAGAATAACCCAGCTGAACTCCACATTAGCTCACTAACTTCTCCTCATCTGCTACCTGATGCTGAACAGCTGACAGGTATGGTAGTCTGCACTGTTTTCTTCAGAATTGCAATGCCAGATTCATAACGTATTGTAAAGGCCGTCTGGCTTTCTGAAGGACATAGAAAACTATTTGATAAGTACTTATCTCCTATCACCTCTAATGACCTGTGTCCTTGTTATGGATCCTACTCCCCCACAGCTATCCTTCCTTTCTTCCATTTTTCTGTTCACTGGCTGTGTTCCATCCATCTTCAGATATTCCTAGACTTCCCTTATCTTGAGAAATAAAACACACAGAAACACAGGTGCCTGACTGCCTGACCTTTCCTACTTCTGTACGTGTAGTCCAATTTCTTACCTCCCCTTTCACCACCAGGTTCTCTGTGCGGTACATCTGCTACTTGTACTTCCTCTCCCTTCAAAGCTCTCCTAAATAATAGCCCACAATTATAAAGTACTTTCTGTTTTTTCAGGCACTGTTCTAAACATTTCACAAATATTAACGCATTTCATTCCTTGAAGTTGGCACTATTATCGTCTTCTCTTGACAGATGAGAAAACTGAGGCAGAGAGAGGTTAAGCAACTTGTTCAGCATCACCCAGCAGACCATGGCAGAGTTTGGATTCAAATGCAGATAGTCTGGTTCCAGAATACATGCTAACTACAATCTACACTGCCTCACTGTCTCCAACCCCCATGACAGTGAAACTAACATCTTGGAAACTTTAGGTGTTTATTGTAATCTCTGGTATGGTAATACTTGGGCTAAATCTACTTGTCCCACATATTAAGATCTAGTATTTACAGGGGCGCCAGGGTGGCTCAGTCGGTTAAGCGTCCGACTTTAGCTCAGGTCATGATCTCGCAGTTTGTGAGTTCGAGCCCCACGTCGGGCTCTGTGCTGACAGCTAAGAGCCTGGAGCCTGCTTCGAATTCTGTGTCTCCCCCTCTCTCTGCCCCACCCTGCTTATGCTCTGTCTCTCTCTGTCTCTCAATAATAAATAAATGTTAAAAATTTTAAAAAAAACCTCTAGTACTTACAGGATTGTGCCTTTCTTGTTATACAAGTATAATAAAATGTCATTGATCTAGAATGAATAAATTATTCTGATGGAGCTGCCCTAAATGTAATTTTTCCAAGTTTTATATTTTTATGATATATAAAAAGTGAGTCATTGTTCAAAGTAATAAGTAAAACATGTAAGTCAATAGGGGCAGAATTTTACCTACTTGAGAGGGGAAAATGGAGATAATTTTAGAATGATGAAATGCAAATCTAGACTTCTAATATCAAATGGGTTTTACCTAATCGAGACCATAAGATATATTATGCATTTCTTGATTACTGCCTTGGTATAATCTGGTACAGAAACAATTGAAATAATAAGAAAATGACAGAATGTGGCATAAAATCACACTCCAGAATATACCATGGTGACTTTTGCCATCATCTTATTTGCTGGAATTTGTAACACATATCTTGATACCGGGAAAGTTCTTCTTAGACAGCATGGTGGTGATCCTTGTAGAAATAAACAAAACTGCACCTTTTAAAGTGAAAGAGATCACACAGTCCAACTTTCTTTCAGATGGGGATATGAGGTAATGTTACTTTTTAGTCACAGAGATGGTTGGTAGCGATGTCCCACCTGAAATTCAGCTTCCTTATTTCCATTCCATCACAAGGCCCAATAATTAATTTGCAGATTTGATCCACATGTAAATACCCCCATAGTATATAATAGTTATTCAGCAAATAACCATTTTAAAAGGACAGAAAGAATGACAGCCTGGCCCATTATACTAGTCAATGAGCCCCACTGAGGTTTTTTTTATCTGCTTTTGTTCATTGATGCATTCCTAGTACCTAGACTAGAGGCTTCCACAATGCAGCTTAATTACCATTTGATGTTTAAATGAATGATTTACATTGAGCGTCTCTAAGTAGATTGACATTATTTCCATTTCATAGGTGAAAAAAATTAAAGCTCAGTAATGCGACTTGCTCAAGTGTAGACCAGGACTAGAAACTACACCTTTTGCTTTTAATTCATTACCTGTAGAAATACTGCTTTCTGATAAAAAATAATCAATTCATTAATTATTTTGTATAAGAAATATAGATACATAAACTTGAGCGAAAGCTTTTTCTTTATGTTTATTTTTGAGAGTGCATGTAAGCTGGGGAGAGGCAGAAGGAGAGGGAGAGAGAATCCCAAGCAGGCTCCACACTCAGCACCCAGCCCAATGGGGGACTCGATCTCACAACCATGAGATCATGACCTGAGACGAAATTAAGAGTCGGATGCTCAACCAACTGAGTCAACCAGGTGCCCCCATAACCTTCAGCAAAATCCTAAAGAAATGCATGCAGCTGGTGGATTACCTACTGTCACTATGTCCATGCTGATCTTAGTCATGCCTACTCCATGTCCTGCTATTTCACACTACCAACAAGAAGAAACAGTTCCCCTTCTAACTCTTCAAAGCTTTCCTTCCTTTTCTGCTCTTAGAGAAACAAAAGAGGTAGACCCAGCGTCTCTTCTAATGGTTGCTTTCATGAGCTCCTGAGCAGCTATAACTATACTAAAGGCTCTAATGTCTATCAACCTTCTCATCAGAGGAACTACATCTTTTGGATTTTGAGAGCCTCACTGGCCAACAAAAATTACACTGTAACTAGGCTCGGTGACCTCTAATACTTTGATTTAAACCTGGCCTTTTGGAGGCACTCTCTCTCTTTTCCTGTCTAAAACATTAAAATATATTCTACACTGGGTGTTATATGGAAGTGATGAATCACTAAATTCTATTCCTGAAATCATTAATACACTATATGTTAACTAACTTGGATTTAAATGAAAAAAATAATGCCATAAAAACATTAATGAAGTGGTTATACCAATTAAAAAAAAGAATTGGGGTGGAGGGACACCTGGGTGGCTCAGTTGGTTAAGCCTCCAACTCTTGATTTTGGCTCAGGTCATGATCTCACCAGTTCCTGCGTTTGAGCCCCACATCAGGCTTTGCACTGACACCACAGAGCCTGCTTGGGATTCTCTCTCTCTCCCTTTCTCTCTGCCCCTCCCTCTGGCTCACTCTCATGTGTACTCTTTTCTCTCTCTCTCTCTCTCTCTCTCTCTCTCTCAAAATAAATAAATAAATAAACTTAAAAAAATAAAAAATAAAATAAAATATATTCTAAAGATAACATATCTTAAATGCAGTTAACACTGGTTTCTTCACAATAGTACAGGTTGTAAACTCCCCCCAAGAATTCAGAGAACAGGGAAATAAACGTGATTAAGGAGGGGTTTGAGTTTTCATCAAGAGATATCCGGTGTGAAAAGAAGAACTGGTGGGGAGGAGGGGAAAAGCTTGAGCAAAGGCCAAAATCTACAAGAGTAAGAAAGGGCAGGGGCCGCCTGGGTGGCTCAGTAGGTTAAGCAGCCGACTTCGGCTCAGGTCGTGATCTCACAGTTCGTGGGTTTGAGCCCCATTTTGGGCTTTGTGCTGACAGCTGAGAGACTGGAGACTGCTTCGGATTCTGTGTCTCCCTCTCTCTCTGACCCTCCCCTGCTCACACTCTGTGTCTCTCTCAAAAACAAATAAACATTAAAAATTAAAAAAAAAAAAGACAGAAAGAAAGAGCAAACACAGCTGGTTATAATGGGCAGCATGCTGTGGGTAGAGCTGCACAGCATTTGGCGGGGCAGGATGGCTATCCACTCCAAGAAGTTTAAGCTTTGACACAACTTTTGGAATTACAAACTAATGATTGGTAACCAGCAACCAAATGCAGGAAGAAGGAAGGATCAAATGCTAAAAACTGCCTTCTGGGGACCAGTGTCCCAGACTCCACAGACAGCAATAAGTGCTTTAGTCTCTGGCTTGCATGGACCAGTGTCTACACCTCTGCCACATCTACTATGGTGTCTGGCATATTTGCTCTCACATACAGCTCCTCAGGGGACTCTGGGAAGTTTGAATATCAACATTGAAGATATAGGTCACCCAGAAATTTTCTTTATTGCATGTTAATTGTAAGGGAAAAATGTTTTCCCTTCAAAATGTTGTCCTAAATTAGAAAAAGCAGAGTTTCTTAATAACCTAGAAGTCTAACCAGACTTTTGTGAGGGATATCTAAAGGTAGGGGAATTTTCACTGTATAATACTTCTCTATAAGAAAGAATAAAACAATTTCTTCCATGGCGTTTGATAAAAGCCTTTAGATACTGTATTTTCAAATAACCAGTTAGTCATTTTCCCACTGCTAAGAAATTTTAAAGGTATTCTCCAACTTGTTTTTTCATTAGCAGGGCACGCATAATGTGTTTCACGTGAATATTTGTTTCAAAATCCCTGTTCCTACTTATCATCAAATCCAAGTGACTCTTGTTTTTGTGTGCGTGTCTGGGGAAACCCTTTCATTCCTATCCTTTCTGCATTTTTTTTAGTGCCTTCTTTATTGTCCACCCATTGCATCAGAGCAACCCACATTAGTCCCCTACGTGTGATTTCTCTGCCTCTGGTCTCTGCTATACACCAGCAGAGACTAGATCCTAAAAATTCCTAGATTCCTAAAATCTCACAGAAAATCTCACATGTGGTGTAGAAGACAATGGACTTTAAAACTACTACCTGGCTAGAATCCTGGTCCCACTAGTTATTAGCTGTGTGATCCTGAGTAAGTTACTCGAACTTGCTGGGCAGCAGTTTCCTCCTCAGCTAAATGGGGACAATGGTAGTTACTACCCCATAAGGTTGTTGGTAAGATTAAAAGGGTTAATATATAGGAAATACTTAGAACAGACACAGGGACACAGAGGAAGCTTTCAGGAAGTATTAGCTAATACTATTTCAGCTATACTGAATATGCCATTCATTATGCCAGTCACACCTACAGACCCCTGTAAGGGAAATTCCTCTGCACAACCCCTGCTGAAGGGGCTGAAGGGGCAGCCATGGCCTGCCATATTTTGTATAAGGATTCTATACATCCCAGGCACACCCAATTGGAAAAGTTATACCAACCCAAGGCATAGGCTAGCCACTGATCTATGACTTTCCCATCAAGGAACAATGAGCTGACATGACAGAGATTTCTTCTCCTAAGAATCTGAATTCTGATATGTTGAGGAAATGAGGACCAGAGCAGGACCAGAGCCATGAAGAAGCAGATATTGTATGCAAGCACAAATCATGAAGTTAAGAACTTATATCGACAGCAGAGAAAGAGACTTGGTAGTTGGTAATGGAAACACAGTCAGGCAGGAGAAAATAGCTAGGTCCAATGTTGGTGGAAGACTAGTGTGGAATTCTATTTATTCCAAGTGTTGATTCTCTTGATTCTGATCTATTCTCTAACTCCAGACAACATATTTCAGCCCATAATATTCCCTTATAATAAACCTCCACGTGCTTGAGCTAACCTGAGAGGTACTCCATTTCTTATATCCCAAAGAACCTAAACAATGTTTAGGTAATAATATTTGGTTATTAATGTTTAGGTAATAATGTTTAGTTTTCCCAAATAACTAAACAATGGCTCTGCGGACACCCCAGATGATAAGTTGGACAACTGGATGCCATCAACCAATCAACTCTCAGCCCTCCAATTCACCCCATCCACTGTCCCTACAGCCCTTCTCATCCCGAATGAGCACCACTTCTATTGGCATATGCACAGCTTAATTTTCTTCCAACAGCTAGTTCAGACCCCACTTTCTCCATGAATGCCTGGGTATCATACCAGACAGAAGTGGATCCAGGTTTTGAGGAACCTGAAAAGTATAAAATTTCTTTAATAAAATGAATATGAAAGTAGGGCTGGGGTCTAGGAAAGACCTGTGCGAGGGAGGGGATTTGAAGCTTGAGTTTCATTAGCTTCACCCTATGTCTGTCTGCCTTTGATACCAACTCAGGAGGAACTTTTCCTCCATAAAATTATCCTACCAGGTACTTTTATAGTAATGCATATAATCACACAGACCTGCTAGACAAATTATCACAGTATTATATTTTGCCTCCCACTTTGAGAACATCATTTGTGACTGGACTGCAGTATTCCTTCTTTCTGGGGTCTTGGGAAGAAATTTTTTATGTCTAACAGGTCTACAATTGCATGGATGAATATCAGTACCTACCACTGCTCCTGCTTAGTTAGCATCTAGCATATGCCACCTGATATTGCTAGCCAAGGCATTCTCCACACAGATGCTGATAAAGAAAACCCTGTCATATCCACATACATTCACAAATATGCCCACACATACGCTTTATTAAATCATTTGTTATTTTCTTATGATCTTTAGAATAAAGACTAAAATCGATTTCATGGCATACAAGGCTCTAGTCTACCTCTCAGACTTCATTCATCTCTCTCCTTCTTTCTCCATGCCTCACCAGTACTTGCGTTGTTGTTCTTTGAATATTGTGCCTCCTGGAACCTCAGGGATTCTGCACATGTTTTTCCCTATGTCTGAATGAGGCTCCTCATATGCCTACCTTGCACCATCCAGCTACTTCTTCCTCTAGAAGACTTCATTCATCCTTTTGGTATTGACCCCCACAGAAGGAGGGTAACACATAATATGTTCCCAGCATCATTCCTGGCCTCCCCTTACTTATAAGCAGAACACAGCAAAGAGAAGGCGTTTCTGTGATACAGAGGCAGCAGTGGAATTCACCTTCAGAGGAATTCAGTTCTTTTTGTTTGGCAACATACTTTAATGAGCCCTTTGGATTTTGTGAAGGTGAAGCCCATGGCCTAGGAAGGGAATGGTTAGGATAGAGGCACCGAGTTACCCAGCAGACCACTGTACAAGACTGCCTCCCTGGTGGAGTGATGTTTCTGAGAGGTAAGGTGTTTTCTTGGCTTCTTTTTTTTTTGGTGAGAAAGGATTGGTTGAGAGTTAGAGGTCTGGGTATTTACAGTCCTGAGACTCTGAAAAACAGTCTGAATATGATGGACACAAGAAACATCAGTGGAGCTGAGGTAGTTGGTGTCCATTTGTGAACAGCTATGAACGGAACAGTCGATGAACATTAAGGAGTAGTTTTAAATGTGTGGGAAAATGTCAGTATGTACCACTGTTCCTGCACATTAAGTATTTAGCATCTATGGTTTTAAATTCTGCGTTGTTTTTTTCTTTTCACTTCCTCCCTCCCAACTCACCCCAGCTTCAGGTGAGCTCTCAGTAGAGATTCTTATAAAGAAGAGAAAGAAGGGTAAGACTCACAGACAGTCTGGAGATAAACACTGCAGGGAGAGGAAACCGCCTAGAGAAGCAGAACAGAAAAAGCTGAAGGACCCAGCAGGAATGCAAGACACCCGTCCAGAGTGAGACCTGCCAAGTGAGGGTGGAGCATGAAGGATGCCCAGAGTCATAGATTGTTCAGGAGGGACTGCATCCGCTGAGGCTACCCAGGATGTGCTTGAATTCTTCTATTTTTTTTTAATGTTTATTTTATTTTTGAGAGAGAAAGAGACAGTGCAAGTGGGGGAGGGCCACAGGGAGGGAGACACAGAATCCGAACAGGCTCAAGGCTCTGAGCTGTCAGCACAGAGCCCAACTCCAGGCTTGAACTCACAGACTGTGAGATCATGATATGAGCCAAAGTCAGCCACCCCATCAACTGAGCCACCCAAGTGCCCCAAGAATGTGCTTGAATTCTTTTATTTGATAGGAAAGGAAAGGAACACTGTATGGCTAGAATTGAAGATATTTGGTTACAGCCAGAGTCACTTGCTGAATATCAATATCATCTGACTGTAAGCTCCGTGGAAGCAGGGCTCTTCTCTATTTCATTTCCGCCCTATGCCCACATATCACAGTGCCTGGCACAAAGCATGAACTCAATACATATTTTCCAGATGAATGAATGATCTTTCCAACAAGACTCTAGCTTTAAAATCAGGGACTGTATTGTAAATACTCTCTACCTCCAAAAAGCCCAGAACAATGTCTGCTGCTAAATGGCACTAGTTAGTATTTGCTGGCTGATTTATGACGTACTATATAGAGAGTGAGAAGGGAGATTTTTTTTTAATCTTAGTGATATTCATGCACACCTGGTCAAATTCACAACCTGCATTATCTTCTAAGTACTCCCTTTATGTAAACGTAAGCCATGCAAAAGGAAGAACAATTGATTGGTATCAACGAATCAGTAACTAACCCTTTCCTGCACCATCTTTGCTGCTCTCTGACTCACTGAATTTGGTTGGTGTGTTCCACATCTGCAGTTTCTTGGATCTCAGAACCAGGAGGGTGCAGCCCTATTCCCAGAAGTAGAGTTTAACCTTAGCCTAGTTTCTGAAAGATCTACAGGGACGCCTGGGTGGCTCAGTCAGTTGAGCATCCAATCTTGATCTCGGCTCAGGTCTTAATCTCATGGTTGTGAGTTTGAGCCTCCATTGGGCTCCGCTCTGGGTGTGAAGGCTACTTAAAAAAACATCTTGCGGGGCGCCTGGGTGGCTCAGTTGGTTGAGCGTCCGGCTTCGGCTCAGGTCATGATCTCGCGGACCGTGGGTTCGAGCCCCGCGTCAGGCTCTGTGCTGACGGCGAGCTCAGAGCCTGGAGCCTGTCTTCGGAATCTGTGTCTCCCTCTCTCTGAGCCTCCCCTGCTCACGCTGTCTCTCTCTCTCTCTCTCTCTCTCTCTCAAAAATAAATAAAATATTAAAAAAAAATCTTGCATGGTCGGGATTATCATCATGGCAAACTTGTGCTAAGCAAATGCCTACTGGTGCCCATAATTGTTGGGTTGAGTAATAAACATGTGTTGTTACTAGATAGAGAGCAGGTATGGCTTAGCTATTGTAGCTACCTGTTATGCTGTTTAAATTGATTTAAATAATCACATTCTTTAGACAGATCAAAACAACAAAATTATTTTAACTATTCAAAATTACTCTACTAGTTAAATAATAAGGGTAGTCTAGGAACTCACATACTACTTAGCAATTTAGAGGAAAAGAATTTATTTTTTCTTTTAAGTAGCCTTCATGCCCAGCACAGAGCCCACGTGGGGCTTTTGGCATTACCCTGAGATCAAAAGTCAGACGCATAACAAACTGAGCCATCTAGGTGTCCCATATTCTTTAAATATTTAAACACCTCCTAAATATTTTTTGGATTGCTAACAGTATTGTTTCAGTCCCCTCCCCACACCCATGGCAACCCACCTATCATTATAGCCCCAGGGAAATGGGAGAGTGAGGTCCACCTAGAAGGAGGAAACACAAGGAGGGACCACAGCAGACAAAAGCACTTCTAGTGCTGGAAAGAATGGGCAATGTCCTTACTGCTCCACAAATGCCTCAACATCAAACCCCATATGTAGGAGGATGACAAAAAAATAGAACCCCAAATAGGAGAAAGGAATGGCTACAAGATTTGGAGGACACAGCCTGACAGGTTGGCCTGGCACATATGTATGGGCACTTCCAGAGCAGGGGAATGGCAGAGAGGAGGCCCTCATAATTCTCTGCCTCCACATGGTGGAGAAGGCCCTTCACAGTCTCCTTGGGGTCCACAGAAGAGAAAGGAAAGCTGAACACCAGAAGGACTGCAGTGGAGCTGCTGTGTTTAGAGCCAGAGTCATTCCTAGGGTTAGACAGCCAAAGCCAGTGTCTAGAGAAAAGAAGTGGCAGAGTCTTAAGGGTCTGCTGTGCCAGTGAGAAAATAACAGGGCCAAGTCAGAAAAGAAGCACAAATGCTCAAAATGTGCTGAGGAAACACCAGATTCACAGCCAACAGCTACCCAGCAACCAAGAAGACCAAAATCAACTCTAGGGAGAATGGGGAGGACCCCACAGACAGGATCAGGACTTTCTGTAGACAAGTGGTCTCTCCTTATCTGCCCCCATTATCATGACAGGACATAAGCTTTCTTCTTCAGATGCCACCTTGGCTAAGAGAACGGGGGAGGTGGGAGAAACTCTGAAGCAAGAGCATTTCCCTCAAAGAGACTGGTTAATGCAAAGTGAAAAAAAAAAAACACAGATGGACAACATACTTTCAACTGTAAGTTTAAAAACACATCCTCTACTGCTCCACCTCCCAGCCCCTACCCCTAGCCATCAGAGAACATGGATTTGTGATGAATTTTTGTTCTACATACAAATTTTTAAAAAGAAATTTAAAAATATCTAAGTTGTACACTATACAATTTTGACCCTAGTCATTAACAAAAGTAGAGACTCTTAATAGCCACACAGATGCTAATAGCACTAAATAAATATGGGGACTACCTTTATAAATCTGAATATGAGCTTTTAATTCTCCACTTCAATGCATTGTAAAAGTAGCCAGACAGGAAAATGAAACAGAACCCAAGATGACTAATATAAGAAGGCTATCCTAATTCTAAACAAGTTAGGTGTATGTGTCTAAAACAAAGTAAACCTTTTAATAGGTGTAAGATTTGTTCTATTGTATAACTTATAATCAAAGACAGTCAGTGGAGGGTCTTACTGTGATTTTATGTCCAGGCTTTAAAAGGTTAATCACAGGACATACAGCTCAGATGACAAGACAATTGAATGCACTCTTATAGTATATTACCAAATCAATAGTTGAGAAGGATTGAGTAAGATTAAAACATATGGTAAATATAGTAATTGCACTGAGTAATGAATTTCATGGTAAATTAATCCTTATCCTCCAGTTCAGAGCTAATTTGACTGATCTCTATGCACTTCAGTATGCTGGAGGATTTCTCAGTCTTTGAAGCCGCAGGTGTGATCACTGTCTGAGGCAAAATGCTTACATAGGTAGGAAGTGTCTTATTCCCTGTCGTCCCATCTATTCTTAGCAATAACCTACAACCACCCACTACAATCAAATTGAATCAGAGCTAGTATAACACTGTCATTAGATTAATGGTTGAATACTAGCAGAAGCTATCAAGGGTCTTTTTATCTATCAGGCAGATAGATTCACCTGAGTAGCAGAGGTCAATTCAATTTAGCATTCATTGATTTTCTATCTTTTATGTGTAAGACACTTTGTGAAGCATTAAAACAAAATCTTGATTCAACACCCGTAAAAATGTTATAAACTGTATACAATTAAATAGTATTCATTATGTTGTATACATATTTAATGGTAATGAAATGTCTAAATCCTCAATGCATTCCCATTTCTGGAAGTGACAAGGACAAAGAATAATGATGATAATCCCATTACTCATCATTTGGAGTCTAGATCGTCTATAAAAATTTAGAAGTCCATTATTTAAATACAAAATAATTTAACAAGTCATATATTATTCAGTTTCTCTTATTCTTAGTACTATAATAGTAGTACAGTATATAATAATATAATAACTATGATCCCCAGGCAAAAACTTAACAGATTCTCTGATATAAAATAATCCATATACATAAGAGACATTTAAAATGTCATGCAATACAGCATGAAAAAGGACAACCTGCCATTTGCAACAACATGGATGGCACTTGAAGACATTATGCTAAGTGAAATATCAGACAGAGAAAGACAAATAGGATATGGTATCAGTTTTATGTGGAATCTAAAAAAGCCAAACTCAGAAACAGAGAGTGGAACGGTGGTGCACCAGGGGGGGTTGGAGGTATAGGACAAATGTTGTTTAAGGGTAAAAACTGGCCCTAAAGATCTCATGCACAGTATAGTGACTCTAGACAACAATACTGTTGAGAGATAAGCTTGCTGAGAGACTAGAATTTAAATGATTCCAACCACTAAAAAGAAATGATACTAATGTAATGTGATAGAGGTACTAATTATCACTTCAATGGCAATCATATGAGAACAAATGTATCAAATTAACATGCTATGCACCTTAAATTTACATAATGTTATATGTGAAAAATATTTCAACAATAAAAATGGTACATAAAATAAGGAACTATTCTTTGACTACAGCAGAGATTGCCAGTTGCTTTCTAGTATCCATTCTCTCCTTCTTTAACTGATTATTACTTGGCTCCAATTAAAACACTGCATTTCCAGGACTCTCCCAGTTAGGTGTGGCTGTGTAACTAAATTTTGGCCATTTATATATATAGGGGAAAAGTGATGACACTTCTGGGAAATCTCCTTAAAGGGAAGGGGACATTCTTCTTTATTTAATCTGTCCTCCTTCCTCTGAACAGAGCCAAATTAATGGCTGGATCTCAAGCAGCCATATTGGACCATAAAGCAGTACATTAAGA
Source organism: Cryptoprocta ferox (assembly GCA_028646485.1). NCBI lineage: Eukaryota > Metazoa > Chordata > Mammalia > Carnivora > Eupleridae > Cryptoprocta > Cryptoprocta ferox. The sequence continues at coordinate 45,578,848 of CM053570.1, read as the reverse complement.
ATGGCTAGTAATAGCTTCAAACTCTGACGATCAGGAATGGCCAGATCACCCCTGGATGCCTACATGCAGAATTTATATAAGTTGGAGAGAAATGCCCTTCATTCTTCTTGTAGCCATTGTCATTTTGGATTTTTTTTGCATCTGACCAAACCTAAACACACTGATAAAGCATCTTGCCAACCTAGAGTAAATTTTGGGCGGTTGGTTGTCAAGAGAACGCCTAAAGTAATACAGAGAAAACTGTACTGATAAAAGGAAACTAATGGTGTTTTAATCATGTCTAGCTTAAAATGAATCAATTAACAAAATGTGCAATCCTTGAGGCTTTAGGGTTTCACAGGAGGAACTGGTTTAGTTAGGGGCCCTAACATAGATCACGTCCAAAAGTTGAAGGTGACTTCAAATTGTTTGCATATAATTTTCTCAAAATTTGTACAGTATTTCTACATGATCAAAGAGGAGTGTCATAGCATCAAACCACTGTATAATACAAATCTGGTCTCTCTCTGTACTGGGTTTATAACATAGTTCAGAAATTGATCATAAAAGCTAGACTTGAATCTTAACTCACTTTAAATCTGGACAAGCTTGCTTAAATTTTATAAATTTCAATTGCTTCATCTATGATAATGGGATAATGATAACATTTGGCTCCATTTACTTTCAGAGGAAATAAATATATATCAAAGTGTTACCAATGTTATTAACATCATTTTGGTGTATTCACTTATGTTTCACTGGGAGAGGCACTTTGTTTTCAATTTTCTGAGGTTTTATGAGCTACATGTATTCAAGTATTTAGGCTAAAAGAATAGCATTGGGAATGGGTATTTGACTAAATTGCAACTGTTTCTTTTGTAATCAGCATATGAGAAACACAGGGACAGACCCTGAAAATAAAAATAAATTTATTAACTATGTTAGAATATACAGTTGGAATATGTCACTCACTGACTGAAATCTAAATGCTGTGTGTAGCAAATTCCCTTTAACCTGGAATTAAGGACCCAGCAGAATTTATTTTCACAGCATTAAACAATTATCAATGGTCATAAAAATGACTCCGGACCTACAGAATACTGTTGTATATTCTAAATTATCAAAGACATATCATCAGTAATGGAACCAAATTATTTTACTAACTGCAGTGTACCATGTCACAGTCTTCTTTATAACAGGTAGTTTCATAGCAATAAAAACACTAAATTATCTGAGAAGTCTACCTGGAACAGAATAACAAAGGCTTTAATTCCATTTTACAGATAGTGAGGGTAAGATTGAACTCCTTACTCAAAAGAAAGTAGGTTATTTGAATTGCATTGTTAAGAATGGCTTTCTAGGGGCACCTGGGTGGCTCAGTCAGTTAAGCGTCTGAGTCTTGATTTCAGCTCATGTCATGATCTCACAGTTGTGGGATCAAGCCCCAGGTTGGGCTCCACACCGGGTGTGGAGCCTGCTAGGGATTCTCTCTCTCTTTCCCTCTGCCTGTCCTACCTCATCCTACTCACACCCTCTTGGGCTATCTCAAAATAAATAAATGAATAAAATCTTTAAAAAAAAAAAAAGAAAGAAAGAAAGAATAGCTTTCTGGAGCACCTGGCTGGCTCAATTTGTAGAGCATGCAACTCTTGAGTTCACTAAATAAATAAATAAATAAATAAATAAGATTTGCCTTCTGGATTGGGATTCATTTCATAGTCTCCCTTCTGATTCATATTAAGTGACCTGAAGCTGCCATGTGATTGGTAATGAAAGTTTTTTTTCTGTCATTCTCACTCAATTTCTCTCTCTCTCTCTCTGTCTCTCTCTCTCTCTCTCTCTCACTTACATGCACACACCATTAGAACTTGCCTTCTCCAGTATGATTCTAAAACATGATCTGCTCTACAAGGACATGAATGTGGGGCTTGGCCCTGCCCTCACATTGTAGAGCTGACTGTACAAGGAAACGTATGGGAGAAGAGCAAGTGTCTTGATGGGTGCCAGACTTTCTTCTCACTGCTCCCTTCTTAATCCCAGTCACCTGCAGTTACTGTCAGCAAGGCTGACCGGCAGGACATCCTCTCTCCTGTCCCCTCTACATCCTAAGTCTTCCCGTATAAACTTTCTTGATTCCTCTTCCTTTTCACTGCCATTTTCAACCTACTGTCTTAGACAGAAGGCAAGAGCATCGGTATGTATGTGGAGTGAGAAGGGAGGAGACAAATGCACCAGACAGGAGCATGAGGAGACCCTGGTACCAGTCTTTTCTAGGGACTGTATGGAAATTCATTCTGTGCCTCAATCTCTGACATGGGCACTGAAGAGGATTTTGAAAGGGGCCACTTTTGTTTCAGGTATGTTTCATCTGACCAGTATCTTCCTTCCAGATTTGTCCCTCTTTCAACTTTCATGTCTTTCCTTGGTTTCTATAAAGAAATCCTGTCCCAGCTCATCACCAAAACTGAACTGTTCTATGTCCCATTCTTAAAAGGCCCTACTAAGTGGCTAGAGCTAATAAAAATAATTGTTTCTGGGATATTAGAGAGTGGTAGTTCTTTACTTTCTATGAGAAGCCTCCCATTTCCTTCCTTAAAGAACCAATTCTAGAATTTTAGATCTTAGGGTGGGTACTATGGGATCGAGAGACTTTTTAAATCTTTAAAACATAATAATAATAGCTCACACACATTTTTTTAACTAAATGTCAAGCACCTTTCTAAGTGCTTTACATATTTTAGCTCCTTTGCTGCTCATAACAATCCTAGAGGAAAAGGTCTACTAATATCTTGACTTTACAGATGAAGATACTGAGGTACAGAGAGGGCAAGTACTTTACTGCAGTCATAAAGCTAGTAAGTAGTTGAACTAGGATTTGAACCCAAGTAATGTGGCTCCAGAAACCCTGCTTCCAACCATCTATATGGTGGTCAGAAAACCCACCAAGGTTGAAATTAGCTTGGGAAAAAGGCGTGAGTGCTGGTCTTGGCTCTCTCTCTAAGGACTTTTGTGACCTTGGACAAGCCACTTCAACTCTGAGTATCAGCTGAACTAAATTTGTAGATTATGTTCTTATAATTTTTGGATACTGTGATATAATAAAAATACATATATTTTAGTCTTCATCTCTAGCTACTGAAATAATGTTGAATGATAAAAGTGCCATTATGACATTTGGCTTTTGTCCTCAGTTCCTGAAAAAGATCCAGAAGGATAGAGGTGAAAGAAGCATCTTCTGGTATTCATAATAAGCCCCTTTCAACCTCATCTGAGTTTATGTTAATGAGGTGACTTTCAGAAAGCCTCTAAGATGGTGGGCTCCTTGCCAGAGAAACTAACCATATGATTAGAGGGTTGGAACTTCTAATTCCACCCTCTAACCTCTGGGGAGAAGAGAGGAACTGGAGATGAGTCAATCATAATGGCCAATGATGTAATCAATCATGTCTATGTATTGAAAGCTTCCATGATGTAATCAGTCATGTCTATGTATTGAAAGCCTCCATATGAAACCCTAATCTAGGGGGTTCAGAAGGCTTCCAGACTAATGAACACATTGAGGTACTGGGAAGGACACAGACACTCTGCACCTCTTCCATACACCTTGCCCTACGCATCTCTTCCATCTGGTTGTTTCTGAATTGTATCATTTTATAATAAACTTGTATCTAGTAAGTAAATTGTTTTCCCAAGTTTTGTGAGTCATTCATGCAAATTACTGAACCCAAGATGAAGGTCCTGGGAACCTCTGATATACGGTTGTTTGTCAGAAGTCTGAGAGGCGTGCACTTGTTATTGGCATCTGAAGTGGGGGGCAGTCTTGAAGACTGAGCCCTTAACTTGGGGATCTGCACTAACTCTGAATAGTCAGCATCATAATTGAATTGTAGTACACCCAGCTATTGTTGAAAAATTGGTGGGTTTGGGGAAAACCTCACATGCTTGATGTCAGAAGTATGGAGGGTAGGATGTAGAAGAAATAGTGTTTTCCTTTTAAAAGCAGAACCATTACTTTCAGTGAAAGTCCAACTACAAGCCTGATATACAGGACAGATAAAAGAGAGATCTTGGGCCCAAGCTATACTAATAGCTGGCCTCATACTGTTCAAAATCCAACCCATCACCCTTGTCCCTAATTCCACTACACACATGCACACATACACACACACAGTAGCTCTTGCAGATAAGGCTCTATTGAACCCAGTTGAAATCCTCTGGACTCAATGGTCTCTACTGCTTCTTCCAGCAGTAGGATTCTATGTAATCAGTTGTTTAGACACACTCAGGAATAAAATATCAAAATATGTTCTCCTCTCATCTATTATCTCAAGTGGAAATAGCTAAGCTTAGAGTTAGAAAACAAGAGCAAGGAAACAAGTCATCCTTTCACTTGATTTCCTTTAGGGCTCAAGCAAATATGGAAATACTATTTTAAAACCTCACCCTATGCTGTAAATCTCCCTCAGAGAAGCATAAATGAGAAGAACAGCTTCTAAGCACTTAGCATAGTGACTGGCATCTTGGAAGCATCTGATGAATGATCATTGAAGCTGAATTGACTATGATAGCAAAAAATGTCTGAGACTCACAATGTAAATAACTATATTACCCTGGGCAGAACTCTTTGAAACTAATTCCATTAAATACTTGAAAAGTAAATTCCATGGACCTTATTTTCCCTCTGACTTCAATAAAAGTTCATTGAGACTCCTCAATGTTAAATTCTTCCCTCTTCTAACACTGAATGTGGGTAGTAGAGTTAGATGTGCTTACATTCTTCCCACCTCCAGATAATCTCTTAAAAATCTCATCCTCTCTTTTCTGCACAGTGGAACACATTCATCATTAATTCATTTACTTTTCTACATTATTGTCCCACCTTTGATATGTATTCCCCTCCAAAGCACAAGGTATAAGAGATGATGTCCTTAAGGGTCTAGAGAGATCAAGAAAGATCCTCCAGTCTATGGCTTGCTTTGTAATGCACCTGCCTGCACTCAGGACACTAGTGAACACTCCTCTGTGACAGGAGATTTTGGGTACCTCAACTAGGGGATCTAATTGCTCTGCTCACTTTCTTAGAAATTCACTATATGCTGAAAAGTGAACTGATGTAGGCAGAAATCTATATTTTGTAACTTAGTCTAAAATATCCAACACTTTAGATTCCCCTCTTTCTGCAGTGCATTAAACATGGGGTGATGCTCAGGAGCATTTATGAAAGTAAGATCTGTAGGCTCTGAAGGGCTCGGAGGAGAGTCAGAAAGACTTGGGGAGGCTCCTGCGAGTGTGCTTTTGAGTTTTTCAGTCTTTGAAATGTGTTATGTTGCATGCTTTGCTCTTGGAGGGCACTTTGTATCCTGTGTGGCCCAGCATAGTAACAGGCAGACAGCAGCCTAACACAAATGGGCTGAGTGAGTGAATGGAAGATTGAGTGATAACTAGAACTAATGGGGAAACTGTGGTCCAATGATAAGAGCACCTGACAGGAAGCAGAATAATGTTACCAAATGTTAACCTACCAAAGCATTGGAGCTGTGCTGATAGTTTTCTGTTCAGTTTCCTTACATGTCAAAAGAATTTTACTTGAATACTCTCAGTTCTTGGAAGGGAAGTATTTTTTCTACTGTATCAGCTTCTGACTCCACAGCATGGTTGCTGAAAGGGCCCTGGAGAAAGCATGAGGGTTCCCAAATCAGACTATTCAGACCTTGTGGGCTAAGGCTGTTTTGCTCCTCACACCATCCTGCCAACCACAGCTTCCCTCCTCCCTGACAGCCTGAAACATCACCTCGTGGACTGCCCATCACCTACCTAAGGCCATTCCACAGACATATGAATCGACATAGACAAGATTTTCCCTTCACATTACCTTATAAACTTAACATGAGTGTAAGAAGTGTTTGCACTCAATGAGACTAATTTGATGCTTTTCAATGAATAATTTAATATTCCATCCAATTTAAGACTTTGTCCAATGATGGCACCAAAGGACCTTCACTGGGAAGGGATAAGAGGCATTCTGAGTGACATGTATGCCCAAAAGTTTGGATACCATCATCTCTAATTTCAGTCCCTAATTGCAGTTAACAACTATTTGCTGAAACATGTACTGTATATCTAGCATTGTGGTAAGCTCTGTAAGCCTTAAATTTTTTTAACCTAAAACCCCTTACTGGACAGCCTCACATTTTTTATTCATCCTATTTGTACTGCAGTCATTAAAATAAATTTAAAACATATTCCTATGTCTACTATGTGTCATTTCAGTCTTCACTGGGTTGGAGGCTGGAGGAAGGAGAGGAAATGAGAGGGTATGGGACACTAAGATTAAAAAGATGTGGTCTCTCATTCAAGGAATCTAGTGGGGGAGCTACAAACATGTGCAGCTGACTGTCATATAGCTCAAACAGTGAGAGGTAATCACAGAGGCCTAAATAAATTATCATGGATGCACAAAGGGGGCAGTTGTTAATTCTGAATCAGGCATCAGTAAAGAATTCTTAAGTAGGTGTAATTACAATGGGCCTTAATGAGGGAGCAGGACTTTCTCAAGTAAGAACGTTCAAGCAAAGAAAACTGTAGGAATAGAATTATGAATGTGCATATGGTGTTTGGGGAGACAATTTCCCCAAAGGCTGGGATCTGATTGTCAGATAACACTGGAATGGTAGAGTTATGCATATGTGAAGCATTCAGGGTTTGCATAATGGGCACTGGGAAAACACCAGACATTTCTGGGGATACCGTTACTATATATACTCTCCAAAGGAGAGAACTGAGGCTTAAAAAGGGAAGAAACTCATTTCTAGGCCAAGTGTAGAGCTGAAGTTTAACACTAAAGCCCAAATGCTATACCTGGTGTTATTTTGCTTTTTGAGATATAATTATCACATACCATTATATTAGTTTCAGGTGTACAACATAATGATTCGATATATACATTTTGTGAAATGATCACCATAGTAAATCCAGTTAACATCCACCATCCAGTATAGTTTCAAGTTGTCTTTTTCTGTGTAGTTACAAGTCTTCTTTTTCTTGTGATGAGAATTTTTGATATCTACTGTCTCAGCAACTTTCAAAGAGGCAATACAGTATTATTAACTGTAGTCACCATGCTGCCCATGACATCCACACAACTTTGTTATTTGACAACTGGAAGTTATCAAAACCTAGTCTTAGCCTTAGCTTTTTATCTATAAAATTTGGATAATAACAGTACTTCCCTCCCTATTTGAACAGTTTGATCAAATAAAACTACAAATACTAAAATGCTCTAGAAACTATAAAAGAATTCTATACGTGTTGATTGTTTAGATACTAATTTATCATGTTTACAACTAATTTACTCCTCCTGAAGGTGGTATAAATGTATTTTTGCAAAGAGAAGTAAGGCTATGTAATGTTAATACTGGCTATAAATGATGGAGTTTCTACTGTGATTTGTACATGTATTATTTCCTTTCACTACCTGGTGAAATAGGTATCATTAGCACCAATTTATAAATCAGTAAACAGAGGGAGAAAGAGATTTAACAACTTCTCATTCACATAGCTAGTAAGTCAAGAACCAGGTTGCAAATCTATGTCTTTAAATCCCCCAGACTCTTCCACAAGGCTACCCCCCCCATGCCTTCCCACTGATGATGTTAAGACCTCTCCATAAAAATGGCATAGGTTGCTCTTCAGAGAGCAATGAATGATGCCAACAATTTCAACACTTCCAACAAGGATGTTAGTGTCTGATTCTGTGCCATAGAAGAGATGTAGCTATATCTAGCTCTCTTAAGGATCATGCTATATAAATAAGTGGTATGTTTTCTTTAGGCTTAATTTAACTGGAAAAGATGACCTATTTTGCCTCACCAGGTGAAATGAAAAAATGTCTTTCTTGAAGAATAGTTCCACTGTTGATTAGAACAAAGAAACAAACAAAAAACCCAACTCACTATTTATGTAATGTAATGGTATTGGTTCCTTACAGTTATTTGAAATTTTAAAGGCTTCCTTAAACATTTACTGAATCAGGGGCTCCTGGGTGGCTCAGTCGGTTAAGTGTCTGACTTCAGCTCGGGTCATGATCTCGCGGCTCGTGGGTTTGACCCCCACATCAGGTTCTGTGCTGACAGCTCAGAGCCTGGAGTCTGCTTTGGACTCTGTGTCTCCCACTCTCTCTGCCCCTCCCCCACTCACTCTGTTTCTCTCTCTCTCTCAAAAATAAATAAACATTTTAGAAAAAAAAACATTTACCAAATCATTTGTTTCTATATTTTAAAGTACATTTCTCTTGTTCATAAAACTTAAAAATATAGGGTTGGTAATGTATAAAAATTTGATAAATATTATTCGTATTTGGTTTATCCTCCTACAATATACGCTTTATGCATAGTAAAAAATGATCAGTGTAGATAATAAGCTGCATTTGACCAAATTCACATTCTTGGAGGCCTTTTATACTCAGTGAGGACAATCAGATACCCCAGCTAATAAAGTCATTGATATTAATGGCTACTAGATATTCTGATTTAATTACTGGAAAATAATTGCTGTAGCTCTTTTTGATAACATGTTTTCTGTTTTTCTGAGAAGAGTTTTACAAAAAAGTTGTAAACTGATAAGATGAACACAGAGACCTTGAAGGTTAACTTTGAGATTAGATCTGACAACAATTCAGTTAGTGTCACATGAGGCAGAATATAAACCACATATAAAAGGGTTTAAAGCAGGGAACTAAGTTCAACAGTTAAATTCAGGCATCATTATACACCATTTCAAATACTGTGGCCATTTTAAAACTGGTTTGACATATAAAATCACAGAATCATGGGTTGGAAGAAGCCTTTCAAAAGATAATTGCAGTCCCGGTTTCTACAGCAAACTCCTTTGTGTATATCTCTTCTTAGTATTTGCCTGAACATTTGCTGTCATAGAAAACTCATTACTTTCTAAGATTGGCCTTTCCACCTTAAGCACCATCGATTTTGCTTCTTTTTGCATTGGGTCAAAAATTTTCTCTCTATAGCTTCTCCCCATAAACCAAGTCCAGCCTATAGGACATATCATCATATTTCATGTGATACTCCTTCAAGCATTTGAGAGAATTGCACCACGATCCTTGGATGAAGCCAGGGATGAGGAGAAACTTGCAAAAACATTTGAAAGAATATTAATCAAAACATTTATAGTGTTTAACTTTGAGTGGTAGAATATAAGAATATTCTTTAGTTTTTGTGTTCTTTGTTGCTTGAATTGTATACATGAATATATATTCTAATTAGAATGAAAAGAAAAAGTAAAGCTATTCAACATTTTGGGAAAAACATTAAAGTCCTAAATGTAATGGATATGAATTCATACTTCACGTTGAAAAATCAAAGAATCTTAAATCTGGAATCTGTGAGTGATAAACTTTAGTCTCCCCCGGACCTAGATCTACATCATAGGAATTCATTAAAGATGCATCAATAACTAAATAAATCCAGAAATTATTCATTTCATCAGTGATAAAAATCTATCAAAATCCAACACAAATAGTCTGATTCTCATTTCTTTCTTGGAGGTATAGTCATTACCAGAGGAGTCATGTACTAACAACCAAGTTGTTAGTGTTCTCAATCCAAGTACTAAGATAAAAAGGACACTTGCATTCTATTTTAAACTGATTTCATGTCTTTTTTATTGTGTGTTTTCCCCAATGCATTTCCAAAAAGTCTCTAGTAGTTCTGTTCTCTACTGATTTTATAGCTACAGAAAAAACAAAGGACAGAAATAAATTATTGTTCTGTCTGAACCATGGTAAATCTCTGAGAATTTTGCACTAAATAATATGATGATAATAATGATGGAACATGGCATGTATATTGTGAAAATTAATAAGGGGAAACCTCACTAAAATGGAGTAGGGAGGCCAGAAGAAGGAAATCTCAGCCATACTACTCAAGGTCAAGAATTGTCAATTACAATTGACAATTACAATTGGCCAACAAGAAGAGAGGCCAACAGGAAAGAATCAACAGTCACAGGCCCCAACAGGAAGAGATGTACTTTGCATCTCCTACAAAAACTTGACTACCCCAGCAATTCAGAGAATGAGAAACGATCACCACCCTGAACTCTTGCCTTTCTCCAATGGACTTTTCTTCAAAGAAACCCCTCCCAACTTTTCCTTCTTCTCCATAAAATAACATTCCTTTCCTTTGTTGGACTAGCCTATGATTTTGCCATTGTTTGTTTACCTTGAATTGCAAACCTCTGCTATTCCCAAATAAACCCATTTTTGCTGGTAAATGACCGTTTTATTTTTTAAGTCAACAGTACCAAGTGATTTGCATATGTTATCACTTCTAATATTTACAGCTACCCTATAAACTAGAAATTATAATCCCCATAGTCCTTATAGATCAGGAAATTGAGGGAGCAGGAATGTGTTATATGAATCTCTATTAGATAGTGGTAGAAAGCATTAACTCATTTGACCAGACCCTATTTATTGCTTTTCAGACAAGAACTGCATACTGAAATTCACCATTTTGCTTATATGCCTTATTATTTATTTTTCCTGGGTTTCACTTGACAAAATTGTTATAGAGACTTCTCAAAACACATCTTCTGGGTTCCTCAAAAAATTATAAATGGAACTACCATATAATCCAGCAATTCCACTTCTGGGTATATATCTGAAGGAAACAAAGTCACTATCACAATGAGATATTTGCATGCCCATGTTCATGGCAGCATTATTTACAAACCATTCAAGTGTTGTTTCCATATATATAATGGAATAGAGTTTATTCATACATGAAAAGCAGGAAATCTTACCACTTGCAACAACATGGATGGACCTTGCAAACATTATGCTAAGTGAAATAGATAAATGAGTGCAAAGGTCAGGATGTCTCTTGCCACTTTACCAATATGGTTATGGACTCCTAAAGCAATTAATATTGTTACTGTAGCTACTAGTATCACTACTAATACAACACTAATAACACTACCCACTACATATTTATTGTACCCATAACTCTTCTGGAACATTTACATATTTAATTCTCATGGCTACCCTATAAAGTAAGTGTAAAAATCCCACTTCTTCATATACAAAAATCTTAAAGAGTTTAAGGAATTATTTTGAAGTTCCACAGCTTTTATACCAAAGCTTGATCTCAGGTCTGACTCCAAAACATATTTTCATACCCTTAATGATAATCCAACCATGATACTTATCCTCTAAAAGAAGATCCTGCTTATCTAGCTGACATCTTCTTAGTTGCTTCTTCCCTTTCTCCAAGAATATCCCTCTCCCCCTTCCAAATGGTTGTGTTGGGCAATTGAGAAAGAGCCCCTAAGTTTGAGAGGACCATTCTTCATCCAGTGAAATGGAGAATGGTGTTTCCCATTAAGAAACTTCATGTAATGTGTGTAATCATTCATTGTTATTTTATTTTTTTCTGAACATATTCTCATATTAAAAATTACTTTTATAAAATGAGGTCCATAAATTACTACATTATTTTTTAAATTATATTATTATTAATAAAAAACCATTATGAAAATCTCCAGCCTCCATTTCTCATGCAAATTACTTAGAAGCCAGCAGATAAATGGGAATTTGCCTTTCAAACATTTGCCCTAAGCATTGACTCATTTGATTTGGTTTAATTAACTACCGATTAGTAAAAAAAAAAAAATTAAGTAAATATTTACATGTAATTGGGTTGAACTTATTCTGAATAAATGTTAATTGATCCCTGAGATGCCTGAGAATTGTTGACTCCTGTAATTATATTGAAATAGTAGAGACAATATGCAAAATTAGACCAAAGCTAAACTCCAAGATGTATAGATATTTCATGTTATATAGCTATTGGTACGTTGACTTTTGAGTTCATTTCCTGATAACAGAATTCAAGTTTTGGAGATGCCAACATTTAATCCCTTGCACAACATGTTCTACACTGTTCTTATCAGTCTGATAAGTTCTGTGGAAAACAGAGCACCTAGTTGAAGAGAGAATACTGGCAAATGAATAAAATGTCAGATATACATAACAGATTTTGCCTGCTAGCAACAAGGAAAGAAAGACTCAAAAACAGGGAACAGTTTTTCTGTTTCTCAAAGATGAAATATTCTCCATTCTAGAACTGCACTGTATTTTGCCGGAAGAAGTTTGACCAAATTTCAAAATTAAGCAGGGGAGATGATAAACAGAAGGGCTTTACTGCTGACAAAGGCCTGTTCTCCCTCTCTTGCATCTTGAATTTGACATACTCTCCCAGGAGTCCCTCTGTAGTTAGGAAGCAAAAGTACTTATGCTTTTCAGTTCTCAGTAAACCCGCTTCTGAGTTAAGCAGAAGAGGAAGTGTGAAAGGAAAAACAACAACAGCAACAACAACAAAAAACAAAGGGGGTGGAAGAGATGTATATACTTAGTAACCTGAATCATGATAAACTCAGCATCCCACAAAACCCACAGGCCTGGACAGGAAGCAGCAATGCAGCCTTTCTGTGCAACCATGTACTGCTAGGCTGCTGACACTCCCTCCTCTGCAGAAGCAATTCTGTATCCAACAAAGAAGGTCAGAATATTTACAGTAGTAATATTCTGTGAATGCCCAGGTTGGGCATATAGACTTTGAGATGTTTGCTAAGAATCTTCTGAGCTGATTCTAATCAGTACTGTCAGAAAAGCTACCTGTCCACTGCTTCCCAAAATTGTTTGTGGCTGTTTCCAAATGCCCAGGCATCATGATAGTCAAAACCCTTTTCTCATGGGGCCTTAGTGGAGCCCTCAAAGATAAACTTGAAGCTTTGGAAAACAATCACAGTAGTAATTCTTTGCTCAGAATACGTTTGCCAAATGTATTCTCACCTGAAAGCAGATGAGAACCCAGCTTTACTTCTCACTAACGCTGTGGACTTGGTGGAGTGATTCACCCTCCCTGAACCCCAGTCTTTTCATCTGCTGAGTGGTGATAATAATACCTACTTTGTATTGGCATGAGCGTCTGATAGCATTTGCAAAGTGTAGTTGCTCATAAAATGACATCTGCCACTATTGTTATTAACAGCATTATGTTAGTGTTCATGTCTACTGAAAATCATTCTCTCTTCTTTTCTAGTTTGATTCCTTTTTTTTCTATTGAAAATCCCATTTTTGAAAAGTGTGTTCAAAATGAGTGAATAATTCCAGAAATAATTCCAGACACAGCGTCTAGAACACAGGGTATCTAATAAAAAAAAAAGAGGCAAAAGGATCAATGACAGAGAAACCCAAGATTCTAAAGGGGATAAAGACTACCAGATAGGTTACAATGAGATACCACCTCACACTCATACCTGTCAGAATGACTGAAATCAACAACACAAGAAACAAGCATTGGGGAGGATGTGGAGAAATGGAACTCTCATTCACTGTTGGTAGGAATGTAAACTGTGCAGACACTGTGGAAAACAGTATGGACATTCCTCAAAAAATTAAAAATAGAACTACCCCATGATCCAGTAATTCCACTGCTAAGTATTTACCCACAGAATACAGAACACTAATTCAAACAGATATACGCATCCTTATGTTTATTGCAACATTATTTATAAAAGCTTAATTATGGAAGCAGCCCAAGTGCCCATCGCCAGATGAATAGATAAAGAAGATCTATACCTATATCTATATCTATATCTATATCTATATCTAATCTATCTATCTATATACACACATACATACACATAATGGAATATAATTCAGCTCTAAAAAAGAATGAAATCTTGCCAGTTGCAACATCATGGATGGAGCTAGAGAGTATTATTCTAAGTGAAAGAAGTCAGTCAGAGAAAGACAAATGCCATACTATTTCACTCATATGTGAAATTTAAGAAACAAAACAAATGAAAACAAAAACAAAGGGGGAAAAAAGAGAGACAAACCAAGAAACAGACTCTTAACTAAAGACTCTTAACTAAACTAACTCTTTAACTAAATAAACTGAAGGGTATCAGAGGGGAGGTGGGAGAGAGGATGGGATGAGCATTGAATGATGTATAGAATTGTTGAATCATTATATTGTACACCTGAAACTAATATAACACTGTATGTTAACTATCCTGGAATTAAAATAAAACACTTAACAAAAATTTTTACAAAGAAATACACATTTGAGATGTAATGGATATCACATACATAGACACACACACACACACACACACACACACACACACACACTGATAAGCCCAAGCGTATGAAAATCTACATGACTTAATCTTTGTGATATCTCATGAGCCAAAAGTAAAGAAGTAAATAAGATACCTAACAACACAAACTAGGATTTGGTAGTTTGGATGAAGAGTAAAGTGAAAGCAAGCAGAAAACCTTAGCAAGTAGAAGGCATGGCCCCTGTATTTAAGGATATCGTGATTTGGTTGAGAAAAGAGAACAATCTTGAAGGAAAGGGAGAACAGGAACCTAAAAATTCTTAGAGAAAAAGGGAAGAGAAACATCTTTATGGGCTTCCTATCTATGTCTCCTAGAGGGTTCCTATGAGCTATTTTTCAAGATTCAGAAGAAAAAAATTTGTGTGTGTTTAGCTGACAAGATTAGCTGCATGACATTCCATAGAGAAAGGAGAATCATGTTTTAGAAGATACCACACAGATAGACCAACCCTGATCATACAGATGAGGCAACTAAACTTAAAAGAAGCCGTATATTTTTCCCAAACACACATACCCTATGTGGGACTGGAACCAGTCTTCTAATATCACTTGTGTGTTCTGGTGAATGCCCAGTACTAAATTAACAAGACGGTACTATAGCAACTATAGTTGCTTGATATGAGAATATTGTAATTAATTTTCAATGTTTCATCAGTGAAGTGAGGATGGTAAAGTAATATTAACCATCAACTAGTTGTATAGTACTTTGAAAAATGCCTTATCTTATTTAATCCTACTAATGTTGTGCTGATAAGAAAATTCAATTCAGAGACGTTTACTGACTTGTCAAGGGCAAATAACTAGTGAATAGCAAATCAGATAATTAGGCATAGTGTCCTGACTCCTTTCCCAATGTTGGAAATTTTTCTTTTTCATTATGACCTAAAAAATTTTGTAGAGCATTTTGGTGAAATAATTTTGTTTAAAAAATACTTTAAAATATTTTAAATTAAATATCTAATATCTTAGCAGTGGCCAATATTAATAAAATTAACAAATTAATTATTTGTTTTCAATGAAAATTCTACTGAAGGGATAGTAACAGAAATATTCAAAATGGGCATGGTGAAGAGAAAAATCTGGCCTAAGATAAGGGTCATACACATCTAATTAGGGCTGCACCACCTTTTAAGGCAATGATTCCTCTTCAGAGCTTGGTAATGAATCAACATTACTTCTCCAAAAGTTTTAAACTAAAAATTAATTTTGTCACCACAATTCTTAAAAATTCTGGGCAAAAAATGTTTAAATAGCCGAGGATTGTTGAAAATAAATATAAATAGCTTTTCCTCTAAAAATGGCTTTTCAAGAGATCTTCTAAGGGAGAAGATTCCAAACAACTGATTCATGAAAATCCACTTGCAATTTTATGCACATCTTCTACTGCTATCCAATTCATGTACATATATCTAGAATGGAGGCTGGTTTGGTACCAAAGAGTGGCTTCCAACAGACAAATACTTTAGTGTTTTAAGATCTCATTTCCGTCTTCCTCAATAAGGCTAGAAAAATCCAACGATAAATGTCATTACTTGCTCCAGACTTTTCCCTGTAGAGAAATACAAACTATAAACATCAATAGAGCATTTTACTAATAGCTTTAAGTGTTGGCTTAAAGCATCATTGATTTTACATTTGTAAGATCTGTAAGTATACACCTTGCATTTTCACTGAAAGGATTCAATCATTAAGGTCATCCTTGCTGCCTTGCTTCTAAATTGCACAAATATGTGTGCAGTACATGCAGAAGTGTAAATATGTATGTATCCATACACACATGTAACATAATAACATAAAGTTACATAATAGAAAATAACAGAAAGTAATATTCTAACCTTTTAGCTCGTTTGCTTATAGCATATTGCACTTTTCAGGTGGAGTAAATTTTTTATTGACTTTTAAATAGCTTCATTTTAAATCTTTCTTGCTGGGTAAGCACGAAGGAAAACTGAAGCAAGCTCTTTGTTGTAAGGCAAATGCATCACTGAATTACTTGTAATTAAAAAATAATAATCCTTTTACTTTTGACCTGTTTGTGGTGAGTAGTCTATGCTGCCCCTCTTCTGGTCAGAATTGTGTTATTTTTTTTGCCCATGTGACAATATTTAAAATTGATTGCAGCTCCTCTTGTAATAATTCTATCCCTGATTATGTTATGAGCATATAATGAGATGTCAGGCAAGTTTGGCATTCACAGGGAAGTAATTATATTGACTTAGCTCCAGTTTTAGATTTTAGCTTTCTAACCAAACATGCAAAGTCATGAAGTTCCTTGAATCATAAAGACTCTCTCACAGTGAGAATTCCTAACCTGTGTCCATAAATTTCTAAGACGTCCACAGACAGAATTCAAGAGGGCCTTACGGTCTCTGACACAGTGTAAAAATTCTCTGTGCTTTCTGTGAGGAGGGGATCCATTCCTTTCATCTGATTAGCAGAGGGGCCTCTGATCCCAAAGTGGTTAAAAGCCAGTGTTCTACCATCTATGTTCTAGTTAAATCTAATTTTAAAAGTCTCCAATTGGTGGTAATGGTTTCAGAATTATGTTTCTTCAATGTTCTTTTTGAAATAAAATGGAAACAATCTTATATATTATATTCCAAGCCTTCTTAAATATTGTATAAGAATATTAGACAAAGACTGATTCCATAGACCTAGCTTACTTGGCCTCAGAAATTTCCAGTAGACTAATGAGTACTCTTGTTCTAATTTTTTTTTTTTGGTCAGATTTGGTTTTTAAGTTTTTCAACCCCCCATTCCGTACAAACCAGAGGCTTAAGTTAGTCATAGAGATTATGACTTGAACTTTGTCTTCAAAATGTGTGGTAAAAGCTCTATGCTTGGGGTATTACAGACTGGCATGAACTCAGAAAAAAACACAGGCCAAAAAAGAGACATTTTCCCAGAAGTGGACTGCTCTTTGATAAAAATCATCTTTCAGATTAAATAAAGCTGCTATGGCTCTGTTACACAGACCAAATATGCAAAAATCCCATAAATTAGTTCTTTCTTACCAAGGCAAGTGTCTGGAAGTGTGAACTTAAGAGTAATTATCACAGACTTTTAAAAGTCTTGGGAGAAATAGACTCATTCCCTTTAAATATCTCTTTGAGGAGACATACAACCCCAGGGCCTCTTATCAAGAACAAAATAGGGATTGGAGTTATCAATAGAAAGACGATACTTTCTAAGAAATTGTACCTCCTTATTTGTGAATAGATTTATGTGATTATGGAAGTGGATCAGGGCCCATGGTGATCCAGGTATTGTTGTAGTGGTAGTGCCACATTTTTGTGCAGTCAGACACAAACTGGCATTCGAGTGCCTGCCACTTCGGGAAATGCCAGAACCATGCCTTTCAGATCCAAGATCCCACAGATGGCCTTGTCCTGCAGTACCTCAGACGCATAGCCATGTGTCTCAATGGTCATGGCCCTTGCCCTAAAGCATAAGCCTCTCAACTGGGAGCAATGAGTATATTTGTATATTTGGCAATGTCTGATTTCTGATTGCCATAGCTAGAGAAGTATTACTAGTATCTAGTGGGTAGAAGCCAGGGATACTGTTAAACACCATACAAAGCACAGGATAGCCCCCATTACAAAGAATAATTTGGCCCATTGTGCTGAGGGGCTGAGTTGGAGATATCCTGCCCTAAGCTGATGCCACTCTTGCCAATTCTGAGAGGAAGTTATGGATATATGCTCTATTTAGACCTATACTACTCACAGGGCTACTAGAATTTAGTTAGTTTGAATGCTTTGGAAATTGTAATTTGGGGTAAAATGTCCTCCCCTTCCCAACTAACACCAACTCATTTCTCCAAAACGCATGTTAAATGTCATCTCTTATAGGAAATGATTTCCTATTTTAGCATCACCTCTCTCTTATGCTTACTCTAATAGCACCTCTGATCAATTATTTTCTATTTCTCTACTAGATTACAAATTCATTGAAAGCTGATTTTTTGGGAAAAAAAACCCTTGTGTATTAACACCTACCAGAATGCTTGGCACATAACTGGTACAACAACAAACACATGTTGAAGGAAAGAGTAAGCCCAGAGGACTGGCTTGGATTCTGAGTACCCAACCTCTGAACTGGATTTACTCAAAACTGTTATGGATGGACATAACAACTTCTAAGGATATCTAAGGATGTCTGAGCCCATGTCTGACGGTAATGATTCATTTTATGGCATTAGGTTCTACATTGTGATGGTATTTCTGGTTAACAGAAGGTAACAGAGTAAATACTATAGAGACCATCAGACCTGGTTGGAAGCCTAGGACCCCATGGGAGAAACCATGGACAGAGCTCTCCCTAAATAACTTTCCTACTAAGAAGGAGGGCAAGCCTGATGTGCTACTTTTATGAGTTTGGCTTAACAGCCTATATTCTACAGAACATCTTCCTTCACTCAAGAAGGATGAGGTAATTTGACCTGAATGAGCACATAGAACAGGGTACTGGGGCAGCCCAACATTTGTTTCTACCAATAATCAGCTTACACCAATACCCAGGGACAAACTATCAAAGGATCTGATTACAAGCAAAGACAATTCCTCGGTTGGCTGCCTGTAGATTACACTGGAATCCACAAAAAAGAAGATGAACTAAATTGAGAATAATTTATAAATGTGTTTTTGTATTACAAACAAAAACTCTGGGATTATAACATGAATAGATACCATGTTGAAAATGGGAAATGAGCACCTCAGATCTATGGTAAATCAATGATAATCTGTACTGTACATGATTATGGACTATAAAACAAAATGGTATAATCATCCAGTTAGCATAATGTGGTTACATATTACATTGTGCTTTTATTTGACAAACTCGTCAAATAGGATATCAGCAAAACACATCAAATTATAAATAAAATATTCCTGACAAGAGTTGGCATCAGGAAAAAAAGACAGGAATGTTTCAGAACATTCAACTTTATTTTCCATTGACAAACACAATGTAAAAAACATACATTTATTGAATACACAGACTAGCTATGACTTGAATGCCATCAAAACTTTGATGTAGTTTTCATAGGCTCTTTTACTCTCCACAATACTGAATACCAGCCTTTAATATACTGGAAGATATGTTTAACTATACTTAGGTATCTCCAAAAAAACTTTACAAAGAGATGACAAAAGTATATGTTCCCACTTAACCAAGTGTGTAGGGATAGGATGCTGAGTAGGAGAGATGGAGAAACATATGCTTTCTATACTGAGCTTTCCATTATTGATTAAAGTGCCAATGATTTCAGTTCTTACTTAAATATACCATGTAAGTAGTACTTATACTAATTTATTGTAAACAGATGAAGATAATCAGCACCTATTTCTAATTTGTCTGTGTAAAGAAATGTTCAACTTTACCTATTTATACATAAACATTTGATAAAAGAGGGAGAAAATAAAATATTTCATATACTTATATGGATAAATATGTATAAATATATAAACTTCATATATCTTTCATATATATATATATATATATATACACACACACACATATATATATATGGAAATAAGAGAATTTAGCAGTCAATGAGGACATAAATCAACTGAACACCTGCTCTTACAGAAAGGAATACTAGCCACTCTTTGCTTTGTCTCACTGACACTCAACTGTCAGTTGAGACAATCAATTCTTTGATTCTGTGGAATGGTCTAAAAGGATGAAGAATTTTAACAAGTTGGAAATGTACATTTCCTCCATGTCTTACGTTTTCTACCCCACCCTCCTCCTTGCCCATTCCACATAAGTACCTTTTCAGTACCTTTACTGGAGTGTAAGTCATGTACATTTTTCTCTGCTTAACATTACAGCTCTACACAAACTGAAAATATATAAAAAATCTATTTTTAAATAACTATTAAAGTTTGATGATTGGTTGCCTTTTGTCTAGATATGATTCACTTTCATTAAAAGGCCAACATATTCTGTTTCTAAAGCAATTGACAAAAGAATTTAAGAGCTGCACTTGTGAAAATAACTTTAGAGGTGGAATCATCTCCCAAATGTTCAAAAAGCTTGAAAAGTCTGATTTTGTTCCTCATGATGATCTCTTTCCTTCCTACCTTTACTCCCATAATAACGTTTTATCATCAAAACAGACTTAGTAAAAAACAGACTCAAATCCATTTCATGTACTAGGGCAGAAGCATACTAAAAGTACAAAGCTGCTCTCTATCCTCTTAAAAACAATCCCAGTTTCACCAACAGTAAATATCTGTTACTTTCTCTCTGCTGAGAAAACGAATAAACAAATTGGAAGCAAGGGGTTTAGGGTGACAGTATCATTCTTAATGAAAAAAATATATAATCCAGTAAATATTTGGGTTGTTGACAATATGCAACTGATTGATTTAAAACTCCTGAAAATAAAATAATTTTCATTCTCAATGAAGAAAATGAGTGATATATAAATGAATATGGTATATATCGATTGAATTGTTTTTTCTAGAGAATCAAAATATACTCAGCTTATGGTATCATAATGTAATGGTTTACAATTCACCTTGTATGAATTATAAATCTTTAAAAAGAATCTGTGTTTAAGGAATTATAAAATAGAGAATATATAAAGTAAAAATGCTGTGTTCTTTCATTCCTTAAAAGAGTAGAGAACAGGGACAAGTGAGAAAGGACATATTAAGTAGTATGGAGTGAAGATATCTTTCCATCTGACTTTAAAATGAATTGTTGATCTCCTTGTGAAACAAAAATTCTTTGATTCTACACTTGTTAAAGTCTTTTAGAGATAGGCATAGTCTGTTTTCCCTTTTGTCACTTTGAGAGCAAGGTCACCCTGCACTATTCTTTTTATTTTCTTGAGTTTTATTCAAGGTGGGCTCAATCCAAAAGAGGCATTCAGAGAGGACACGTGAAAGATTTTACTTTATCACCGTAGATGCGAATTCCTTGTAACATTGAAACTGAAACCTTTTGGGTGGGAGTAATTCAGCTGAATATGAACTTTCTCATGAAACTGGTATCCATACAAATCCAATATAATGGAATTTTAATTTTACAATTTCCCCTAATTCTCTGTTTCATGCTTCATACGTAATCACTGCCTGTTCACTAGAATAGTTAGAATACCTAGCTGATACAGTTTTTAACAAATGTGCATGTGCATATTAGGCTGATTCTCAAATTTTGTAAATTGGCTCTATCAAAACCTATGTTAGAAAACATCACAGATATGTGCCACCTCTTATCAGAATATTATTGCAACTCAGAACACAGTCCTCTGGATGTAGCCACTGTATTAAATAGTCTTCATTTTTTTTAAAAATGATATAATCTCATTCATTGAACAATTCTGCACTTTTATTTAAATCTTAATTTTAGCAGACTTTGATACATTTTCAAGCACAAAATCAGCAATAAACAGCATCACTGCATATTTGGCATGATTGATCGTCTAAATTTTTCACATGGGTAAATCATAGAAATTTTAGTTTTTCCATATTAAACATTTATCTGTTTGTTGGAATAAATACTCTGCAGTCTTTCTGTGTCACTCATCTTCTGGTATCTTGTTTTATTTCAAGAGAAGCTTTCGAGGCTAAAGGATTAAAAAATAAGCAGGCAATATATATGCCCATAATTTCAAAGATCAAAATGTTTCTACTTTCTGTCTCTGGTTTAATCCCAATACCAAAGAACTATTAAGTGATTGTTGACATGGGAAGATTGAAAGCTAATCACAAATTAGGAGTAAAAAACAACAAAAATATAAAAAGTATCAATAAATAAAAGGTCTAATTCACTTGAAAATCTATTATTAGAATATTGCCACAGATTTACCACCTTTCAAGGATACTGATTTGTCAGAGTTTCTAGTCAGCCCATTCATTACTCAGTATCAGCATGGCCCCAGGGTCTCTTACAGCTAACTTTACATGAACTTTCCCAATTTTATTCTATAACATGGTCAAGAGATCTTTTATGCAATAAAGAAGTGTTAAGTAGAAATATATGCTCACTTTTTGACTTAGTCATTTAAATCTGTCATGATTAAACACATTTAACTTAGAATATCTTCATATGCAGCATTAGGTAAATTTGGTAAATCTTAACACATTTTGTTTCTTCCATTTAAATAGTTTTAAGATATCCACCACATTGATTTTATTTGAAAAGTAAAATATTTTTACCAGAGAGCATGTCATCATTCTCTTCTATGACACAGCATACTGTATAAACTCATCGTTTAGAAAATCAGCACTGCTTTGTAAAATCTATAATAGCCGATTATACATATATTTCTACATTGCACTTTCACTTCCCACGTAGTTTCCTAGGCCTCTATTTCTTTTAACCAATACTGTCAAGTTAGGAATTGTCATAATTTATGCACACATTTTCTCTTCCTGCTCAGATATATACATAGATCAATTAAGTATATGAGAATGAATTTAAAGGCCAATAAACAAATTTGGAAACATAGGTTCTTCTACAGTGACTTTAGACATCTGCCTCCTAACCACAGCTAGGGCCTCTGCACAACATATCTGAAATCTAACCTCAGCTATCATCCAAAGGCTGAAATAATTTGGGACTTACGTTTCTTATCTGGTTTTCTCTGGACAAACAAATGGCTGCCTAGATAACAAAACACACACCATTTACATAATTTTTCCTTCTCCACCTCCTTTTGAACCTTGTTCAAAAGCTGCCATTTGTCCACTCCTATCATGTATCACTGGGCAGATATTTATTTTGTCATTAAGGATAAGTTGGAGGCTGTTTTGTCTTTATGTATTTCTGTGCTTTGATGAAAAGTGGTATTTCTTTGACAGTAATCTCCATTATCATTTGAAAGTATCAGTATCTTAAATTATTAATACAAATAAATCACTTTGTTGTACAGCAATATGATACTACACATTTGAAGATAAATTCATATTTCTGTAATTAAATAGGCAGAGATCATTCACTTTATCAGTTTGCTGGACTGTTATGGCATGAAGCACTTCAATCATATGGTAGATGCCTCACTGATATGCACTGAGTTTTGGCAGACATCATTCATTCACTGAATACATACTGAACACTTTCTATATTTCAAGTGTTGTACTAGGTGCTGGAAGGAACAACCCAATGACACTCTTAGCAGTTAAATTTATACTGTGTGTTTGTGTGTGTGTGTGTGTATCTGATTATAACCCAGGACTGGAGGACCATTCAAGATGTAAAGCTTCTTTCTTCTTTACTATAAGGTCATTTAAGTGCACTTTTTTTTTTCTTGAAAAAGGAGGTAGTTTTGTCTAATTCTCCATGAGGTGACCTGTGGGATAACCCAATTCTATAGCATGGAGAGATTTTATAATGGGGCTTTAGTATTAGGTTATTTATCATTTTTTCTAAAACATAGGCTAGTACAGCCATCATGAATTACATAAGCACTCTCAGAAGATCTTGTTTCTCACGCAGTTTGACATGGTGATTTAAACTGATTACTCCTGACTGACCTGTGATGGTTTACATATTAACCTAATACATTAAGTTAATGTATTAGGTTAGTTGAAATCAATTCTTCCTCAAATGCCTATTAAACATAGAGGGAAAAGTGGTACTATAAAGAAGTATAAAATGTATCTCAAGTTTTCTAAAACTAGGAATGCAAAAAGGTAAGTTGTAAATTAAGACCTTCATGAGAAAATGTTAATGAGTTTATAAAATTAATGCTCCAAAGAATACAAAGAGCATTTTGTGCAGGTATGACTTAAAAGATTCTTGTGTTTGTTGGGGAGATTCTTTTTTTAAGTGCAACTCTCAAAACTTAATGTACTTATCTACTTGTGCCAAAAAGATATCAAGCTTAGCCATTAAGGTTTGTACACATGTAGACTATAAGAAAAACATATTATTAATAAATATTTAGGTAAAGAGAACAGAGAAAGTGCTGTGAGGTGTCAACCTTATAAATTTTCTTATTCTATAAATAGGCCAAAGTCTTTATGGAGCGTTCAAAATATATATTGGTCCTAGAATCAGAGTTAGTATTTAGATATCCAAAAGACTAGAGAATACTTTTGGTGGAAAAATCAAGGGAGATAATTAAGCACAGTACCTATATTTAGTTCTCCAATCAGTTCTTGAATAGCATTTTGAAAAACCCACTACATTGACTCTCAAGATCAGATTCATGACTCTTATCCAGGCTTGTAGAAATTAAAAATGCATTCACAAAGAAGAACATTTAGTCATTTGGATAGTCACAAATCCTGCCATATTTGAAATCAGTGGAATTGGCTCTTATTTAGATAATGAGTAAACCTAATTACCAATGCAATCAAAACTTAAACACTATAAGTTCAGCAGACAATTTATATATTGAGCAATATTGACATCAGTACCACTGAATATTGTATACATTATACGTTTTTTATCCTAACGCAACTTTTTAAAAAAACATACGAGGAAAAGGGTCACCTGGAGAGAAAGAAAGAGAATACAGAAGACCAAGGTCTTTGCCTATCTGTGATGATCTATGCATTCAATCCCCCATGTACTCAGTATACTGGAATATTAACTTTCCCTACCCCATCCCCACCATGGACCAAGATCATTTATAAAAAATGTTTTCATCTCATAAATAATCACTTTTTCAGCTATAAATGGCAGAGACCCCAAAACATTAGACTGTTGTTAATATATTTTCCTTTGTTTGTGTTTCAATACTTTTGGCACATAGGGGATTATCTATGCTTCTGAGACCATTTAGCCTTGTATCAAAATTCTCCTTCAATGTATAAACGGTGGCATGCCTGAGATGCCTAAATTCACAGTAAGGTTTAGGGCTATTTGTTGCCAAAAGCTGTGAACATGCAAGTTGATTAGGTGTTCTCTTTCATGCTCCTGTCTGTATTATTTCATTGGATAATGAAGTAGGCTGCCCTTTCTGTCCATCATTAGAGCAGCTGGAGACAGCATTTGCTACCTGGCAAAACTTTCGAAGAAGGATCTTTCTTAGCAGCAGATAAACCCAGGGATCCAAGATCTGGTTCAGTGAAGCCAGGCGAACAGCTATTAAGAAGAAGTTGCATTCTTTCAGCTTTTCAGTGTGTGTCTTGCAGTGCTCAACTGATGTCTGATTGAAGATCATTTTCAACATCATTATCTAAGAAAGAGGGACAGATAATTGTTCCAAAGATTAACAAGGTCACGTGCATCTCTCCTGCACAATACTTTGCACATAGCTTACAGAAAATTGGTTGTTAGATTGAAATGATTAATTCAGGCAAATTCTATATTCACAGGACCCAGTCCTGAATGAATATGACATTCCTACAGATTTTCCCTTACTTTTGGCATTTGACATAATGCAGCTTTTTAAAAAGTACAT
The DNA here is from genome assembly GCA_028646485.1 of Cryptoprocta ferox. NCBI lineage: Eukaryota > Metazoa > Chordata > Mammalia > Carnivora > Eupleridae > Cryptoprocta > Cryptoprocta ferox. The sequence goes on along the minus strand of CM053570.1, from coordinate 45,553,293 downwards.
GTTCTCAGGCTCTTGGTCCTTGGTATTTAAGAAGCTTGAAATCTCAAAAACACATTTCAAAATTAGCCAAAGTCATCTGTCTTGCTGCAGAAAGTACCGATGGGTTGATAATCTAATGAAAGCCAACACTTCAACAAACCAAAACATATTTAATCTTAAACTTCAGTAGTTCTAACTGAAGCAAATTACAGAAAAAAAAGTAGAAGCAATAAAGGAGGAAATAATACTTATTTTAGCATTTTCTGAATCCATACAATTTGCCAGGGGTCCATCAAGTTCTTTATATGCATTTAATAAAAAATTAAGATAGATAGCATTACAGTCTCCTTTTTACAGTTGCTGCCAAGGTTTAATGATGTAAAAATGGTTGAGCCAGGCTTCAACAAGTTTTCCTAATAACACTTGACCTATGGTGCTTTACTTATTTTTTTATCTCTCCCTCCTCATCATATACACACACTGAAATGTAAACTTCTGGAGGGCAGGATTTCGGACTATTGTTTTCCCCACTAATATAGTCCCAGTACTTAGACCAATACTTAATAAATAGTGCTCAATACATACATATGAATAAACAGATAATATGACTTATATGGGAATATAATATTATATGACATATATCATATAAATACATTTATAGTTTACTGAATAAATACTTGTGATTTTCTATAGAAGAGGAAAAGAATGAAGGTTCATATACCTCCGAAAAGATATTCAAGCTCATTAATAATCAGAAAAGTGCAAATTACGGGAAAATAAGAAACCATTTTACACCCACTAGTTCGACAAAAATGAAGAAATGAGACTTTCCCAAATGTTAGTATAGATGTGGAGGAATGAGGACGCTTTTACACACCATTATCTGGAAAATGAACTGGGGCCCCCACCTTGGAAAATAAACTGAGCACTATTTCCTCTGTGACCTGCCAGCAATCCTACTCCTAGGAATATACCATCCTGAATCCCTGCACCAGGAGCTGTGCATAGGACTATTCATTACAGTGTTATTCACAACAGTGAAAAACCCAGAAACAACCCAAACACAGGTTCACATTAACAGACAAAGAAAGGTACCGAATTTATAACTGGCTCCTGAATTCATCTTTCTTTTTTTTATTATTTTTTTAACCTTTATTCATTTTTTGAGAGAGAGATAGAGTGAGAGTGGAAGAGGGGCAGAGAGAGAGGGAGACACAGAATCTGAAACAGGGTCCAGGCTCTGAGCTGTCAGCACAGAGCCTGACGGGGCTCAAACCCACGAGTGGTGAGATCATGACCTGAGGCGAAGTCGGACGCTTAACCGACTGAGCCACCCAGGCACCCCCTGAATTCATCTTTCTAATTGTGCTACATGACAAGCACTTGAAATGTGGCCAGAACAAACAGAGATGTTGGAATATGTAATGATTATATAATGAAATGATAATATTTTGATATATTGTCAAATAAAATATATTATTAAACTCATCATTACTTTTTTTTACTTTAAAAATGTCACTACTAAAAAATTTAAAATTATATATGAGGCTTGCATTTGTTGCTCACAGTCCATTCTATGGGATCCAACGTCTCTTGTGAGGCCCACACTTATCTGGATGTCTGTCCTTAGGTCACATATCTCCAATTTAAGTCAACATCTCTGAACATCTAAAACACCCTGGACCACAAACCCACAATCCCAGCAATGGCACTTGCTTCTTATACAGTCATGTCCATTATCTTTGAATCTTTCTTTTATCTCATCGTCTTTAGTGCTCTTTGCTCTAGTTCCAACCTCATCCTACTTCAGCTCCTTCTGTTATCTGAACTGTGGTAATAATACACCCAGACGGTGCATACCGATGTCAGTACATGACAGATTCAGCATCTTAACTAAATTCCAGCTCCGATCAAACCCTCACCAGCTATAAAAACTTCAATTTGGTCTTATTGGACAAAATTGATGCACATTCTTAAACCAATCACTGGCAAAAGAGATAGAAATTTCTGTTTGGTTTATAGGACAAATTCATCCCCTGGGGCTTAACTTATGCTCCTTGACCACATTACCATCTAATACCTGAGCAAAATTGTGGTTATATAAGCAAATAAGAAGAGGGGAATGGGTAGACAATCCACAGATAGTCATATATTCTTACTCTGTAATTTCTTTTAAAGGAATTTTTTCCAAGGGATTTATTCAATAAAAGCAAAAACAGTTGTATAAATAAGTCAATGTTTAGTGAACCATTATCTATACTAGCAAGAAACTAAACACATAAATCTCTAACATCGGGAATAAAGCTTAATAAAATATTGCTTATTTGTGTAATAGTATACCTAAGAACTAGGTGAAAACACAACATAAAGTATTTTGTGTACATAAAGCTATATTTTTATTATAATTAAATTCTGTGAAATACATAGACTTGTGGAAGGCAATGGAATTATTACTATTAAACAATAATTTACCATTAAATAATCATTAAATTATTTTAAAAATTGTATGTACATCAGAACATTTCAAATAATTTATGAAAGTCTTTTATTTAAAGGAAGTTGATGATAATTGCCTTCATTAATAAACATGAATTATTATACACCAAATTTTTAAAAAATAAGTAAAGTATTTATCCAAGGGATACAGACAGGTGTGCTGTTTCAAAGGGGTACATGCATCCCAATGTTTATAGCAGTTCTATCAACAATAGCCAAAGTATGGAAAGAGCCCAAATGTCCATCAATGGATGAATGGATAAAGAAGATGTGGGATATATATATATGATGCAGTATTACTCAACAATAAAAAAGAATGAAATCTTGTCATTTGCAACTATGTGGATGGAACTAGAGGGTATTATGCTAAACGAAATTAATCAGTCAGAGAAAGACACATATCATATGACTTCAATCACATGAGGAATTTAAGATACAAAACATGAACATAGGGAAAGGAAGCAAAAATAGTATAAAAACAGGGTGAAGAACAAAACATAAAAGACTTTTAAATATAGAGAACAGAGGGTTGCTGGAGGGGTTGTGGGAGGAGGATGGGCTATATGGATAAGGGGCATTAAGGAATCTACTCCTGAAATCATTGTTGTCCACTATATGCTAACTAATTTGGATGTAAATTAAACAATAAATAAATTTTAAAAAGATTATAAACAAATAAAATAAAGTAAGTAATTCTATGTCAATATCTTCTAGTGCTGGCTCATTGTCTTGTGAAATGAATGCTGCCTCTCACAGATGGCCCCAAAAGATATCTACATCTCAGTCCCTGGACCTGTGAATATGTTATCACACATGACAAAAGGACTTTGCAGATGTGATTCATGATAAGGGTTTTGAGATGGGGAGATTCTCCTGGATTACCTGGACGTGCTCAATGTATCACATGAGTCCTTAAAACCTGAGAATTGTATCCAGCTGTGGGGAGAGGGAGATGTGTGTACAGAAAAATTGACAGAGAGATGCAACATTGCCAGTTTTGAACATAGAGGAAGGGAGCCATGAGGTGAGTTAAGGAATGGAGATGGCTTCTAGAAACTGAAAAAGGTAAGGACATAAGTCTCTGATCTCCTTCAGAGCTTCTAGAAAGGAATGCAGCCCCATGGACACCTTGGGATTGACCCAGTGAGACTCATGCCAGGCTTCTAACATACAGAATTGTAAGAGAAATCAGTCTTGTTTTAAGCCTCTAAGTGTATACTAATTTGTTAGAGAACTGCAGTAGAAAACTAATATACCCACAGAGTGAGCTCCAACAGATGTGGAGAAGGGATGTGGAGGAAGTTTCTTGAAAATGATTTACTGTCTCTCAAAGATAAAACATCTCAGCAAGCTTGTTTGCTTTGTTCACTTTTCTTAGGAAACTTATTTTTAACATAAAGTAAAAGTAAATTTTATCCTAACTTCTATTTAAATTATCTCAATTTCTAAGTTTGCAACATGTAAAAATGAATTCTTGTTATTCTAGTAACATCAATTAGAGTTCAATGTGTTTGATTAAAAGGCATAAAATTATACTTTCAATTAGGTTGCTTTTAAGGAAAACATATGCCTATTAATCCTTTTTTCTCCCTTTTATAAACTATTGGAAAGGTTATATCTAGCTCTTTTAACCCCTCGCTTCATCCAATAATTAAATATATTTGACCACCTATCATCTTTCAGGAAGTGCTCTGGGCCTGGTCTAGAATGATCTAAAAACTCACTTCAATTACAATTTCATTTTTTTAGTATAAAAATATATCTTAATATAAAATATTTTAATATAAAATTGAAATTGTCCAACTTCTTATAATCAGGAAAAGTTACAAAATTACTAACTAAAATGTGATTTCAGTCATTTTACACAGACCTCCTTGGTAATTTTAAGATTTTATGGGGCTTATAATTTTAAATTATTATTAGACTATTATAGGTTTCATATGCTTTACGTTGGTTAGTCCTCTGTAATTTCCTATAATTTACTATGGACAATGCAGTGATTATGAAATTATGAAACCAAGCTCTGTAAGCAATAGCTGGCTCATGGGGATAGACACTCTAGCTTTTCCCAGAAATCATGAGATGTGCAATATGACAATAACTACAATTAGAGGCAGTAAGCATGATACTGTCATTTCCAAATGGCAGCAGGGATGGAAGTAGGACTCCCAAATCCGTCTGATTTTGAGCACAAATGCAAATTAACATCCATCTGTTGATTTCCCTGTATTCAAGGAGCTAAACAGTGATTACAATTTTTGCAAATATTTTTCAGACATTCAGACCTTGGAAGAAAACCTTTGGCATGAATATGTAGATTTCTAGTAGACTTCATTTTTCCTATGAGTCCAATTCAATTCCTTACAAGGAAAAAGGGACAAATAAAAAACAGGGTGCTTGGAAAGCACAGACCCTACTTTTTTGGCAAATGCATGGATAATCTGCAAGATTGCTCTGTCTGAACAGCCTCTTGGAACGATCTGGTCAAGGGAGCAGTTAAGACTACTTCTGGGTGTCCTGAGAACAGCTTTTCTGCCAGCATCTTCCCCAGGCTCCATGTGACTCTCCCAGGCCTCGTGCCTCTCCCAGGCCTCGTGCCTCTCCCTGGCTATCAGCAGGAATAGAGGGCTCTTTTTGTGCCTGTGATAACCAGGAACACAACTAAATCAGTGTCCCCTAAATTCTCCATCCCTGCCTCGGGTCAAGGGCAACTTCTTTGCTCCACCTAAAGGAAAAAAGTCTCTTTCCCAGTGATAATGATCTTTTCAATGTGTAAAGCGCTACCCAAGGAGACTGTTCTTATTATGCTGCATTTGGATTTGGTTTTACTGCAGCAGGATTTATAACTACACATTTAAAAATCTTTGACATTTCACTTCTTGATTCAAAAATGCCTTGGGTTACAGGTCATAAATATCTATTGAAGATGATAAATGAGTAAACCCAGAAAAATTAACTTGTAGGGGAGGGAATAAAATTGTATGAGAGAACTTTCCTCACAACCAATTTTTATCTCTGATATTTTGTTTTTCATAATCCTCTGTTGTTAGGCTATGGAGGATAACCTGCTCTACTGGAAATTCCCTCTATCGTTTAATAAATATCCTACATTATAATACAGTGAAACCAGTCTGGGCCCTTTAAATTGCTTAATTACATAATTTGAAGGATTATCATGGGAAGAAGCTTCACTGGAGATTTAAGAAATAATTGCAGACTTTCCAGTCTGGTTACAACTCTGTTCTCCAGTTGCCAAATCACCTCAGCATTCTAGACTCAACTGTTTCAGAAGCTTCTCCTGCCTTATCTAATCTGAAAACTGAAAATAAACAGCTCATAAACATTAAAAATGTTACTAGCAGTCATGTTATTTCATCTTTACTATTATGTAATTTTATAAAATTCTTCAAAATAATGAATGAAGAATCAGAAGAAATAAATTCTACTGCTGGCCCTGACACCATGTGATTTTAGGCAAGCCATTTACTCTCAATGTTTTAATAAACTCACTAGGAAACCAAAGGGCTGGCCCAGAAGGCTTCTTACCTATACCTCCATGGTTAAGTTTTTTCTTAGGAGTTCTGCAGCAGAGCTGGAACATGAATAAGGAGTTGATGTGAAGAAGAAAAGAAACCAAAAGGTAAAATATGTGAACAAAAAATAAAATTGCTCTTCAGGAAAACCCCAAATGTGTCTTTTGGAAAACAGAGGAGAGAGGAAAATTACAGTTAGAAAATGGACAACTGAATAGTATAAGGGACTAGATTCATAAAGCTTTAGGGAAAGACATTTTTAGAAGTAACTGACTTTGGCAAACACACTGACCAAGAGTTAGAAACCCACCATGAATCTGCCTCAGCTCTGTGTCTAGGTTGGGGACCAGTTACCTAACTTTGTATCTTAGGTTCTCCCTTCTCTAAACATGATTAATACATCCTTACTGAATATCTTCTTCATCTAGTAATGCAGTTGCAAAAATTAAAATGAGATGAGAATAATTAAGGTCTTTGATTAACAAAAAAACACCTCTTCCCAAGCCCCAGGCTATTGCACTATTGCATATGCTTCCCAAAGAGAATCCTCTATCAGGGATAGGAGAGTGGATGCTTGAGGAATACTAGGAAATGAATGCATTATCTCTATGTCTGCTTTCCTTAAATTTCTACCTGAGTGTTTTTTTTTTAAGAAAAAAACCCTGGAATTTGAACTTCAAAGGTGTTTGGTAATGCAGAACCATTAACAAATCACTGCATAGGAAGACCTCCAAATCTTAAAGAAGACTGCATCCTGCCACCACTTTATTTGGTACCTAAGAATTACCATTTACTTTCAAGTTGTATGAATTGTAAATTCTGTGTGATTTGGCTCAGTATAGCCCACTGCATACGTTATGTCTAGATAAATACCTTACTATTAGAGCTGTCAAAACATGTCAATAACTAAGTAAGTATTTAAATTCTGGCTGAAAAAGGAAAAGCAAAATCTGCACTATAAAAGTATTTATTCCTTTGACTATAGATGATAAATTAACTTTGTGATACACATATCAGAAGAGCTATGTTCATTACATTTCAACCCTTTATATTTCAGTTGTCAATAGAAAAGTCTAGAAAATATGTCTTTGTCAAGGTTTAAAAAACATTCATCCTTGCAAATATTGAGATTTAAAATAGTTTTCTTTTTTCTGCCAAAATACAGTTGCATTTAAACCCAGAATTGCTGAATCCCATCATCCACTCAGAGAACCACAGTATTAGTGACAATTATAGTAGTGTATGGTGAAAGTAGCTATACTTGTAGTGAGCATAGCATAACATATAAACTTGTCCAATCACTATGCTGTACATCTGAAACTAATGTAACATTGTGTGTCTACTATACTAAGTTTTTTTTAAAGAAGTAGTTAACTGATTAAAGAAGGAATTGGAGATGTTGACTAAGTTTTGTGTGCAGGGATATTTACCTCAAAAGAAAATTAGGAAAACTTAAAAGGCCAACAGTACGGCACAGTTTAAAGTATGTGATATCCACTCATTTGCATAATATATATGAGATACGCATAATACATATGTATTTCAAAGCTGCCATTTAAAATGATGTTTTTAAAATATTTAATAACATGAGGAAATATTCAGGATGTTAAAAGTAAAAACAAATGTTTATTATACAGTATAATTGAATTTTCAAAACATCTCCAGGTGGTGGGGCACCTGGGTGGCTCAGTCGATTAAATGTCCAACTTTGGCTCAGGTCATGACCTGTGGTCTGTGAGTTCAAGCCCCTTGTTGGGCTCTGTGCTGACAGCTCAGAGCCTGGAGCCTGCTTCAGATTCTATGTCTTCCTCTCTCTGTGCCCCTCCCCGACTCACGCTCTATCTCTCTCTGTCTCTCAAAAGTGAATAAATGTTAAAAAAAAAAAAAAAAAAAAAAAACCATCTCCAGGTGGGAATTAGGGAAATTTCTATTTTCTTTGCTATTCTTTTCTTTCTTTTCCAAATTCTCCACAAAAATAAATGTGTTATTTGCACACTTACGAAAAAGCATTGAATTTAGAATAGTTGGAAGCTTCTGTATAAATAATAACCTATTAAATAATTTATTGGTAAGATGTTAGTGTCACAATCCATCCTGGAACTACCATATGGTCATTTCAGTTTGAATTCTTAGGTGGTCGATATGTGTATAATTTAACAACTAATAGGTAAACAGTGTGACACTCTATAATTTATCAAAACATTTAACTAAATCATCAAATTCATTATGGCTTATTAGAGGGAATGTGATGTTTAGTGGCCAATTACTGGCTTCTGTGATTCATGGACAGCACATGTAAACATATCCCTCCTTGTGCCACCACCTGTATGCGATGCAGGCTGACTGTGGTTCTAACCTGATATGATAAATTCTCATTTAACTTTATTTCATGTCAGAATGACACTCTCTTCTAGATCTATGCTGTGAGAGGACTTCATCTCACATGGGGATCCACACAGACACACCTTGTACTTGCGATGAACACTGGGTGAATATGGGCCTATTGGGGTCTTTCTGAATTCATGGTCCCCAAACTTATCTCGCTCCCTAGTCACCTCTCTCTCTCTCTCTCTCTCTCTCTCTCATTCACCATAGTGAATGAGAATCATTCTGTGAAACAGAATCATTCACACATTTTCCACTGTCCTTCACCGCACAAAGGAAACAAGCCCTTTGGGGGCCTTTCACCTTCTTGCACCAAGTTCAGCATCTTTTGCTAACCATTCCTCCTTTCCTCTTGTTCAAACAGAAGAGGTGTCCCATCTCCTAGCTAAGACTGATGCTCTATCTGTGCCCCGGAGCTTTTTCATCATGAATGTCAAAGGCCTTACTTATTCAATGAGCTCTTTCTTCTTTTATCTTTAACTTTTGACTTTTTCCCAGTGTCATATTAACATATCTAAATTTCTCCTACCTTGAGAAAATAAAACCTTCTGCAGAATTCTCACATCCCTACATATTAGTGCTCCAGAAGTTACAGTTGAACTTCTCAAAAGAGTTGTCTATCTTCCTTACCTTTATTCTTAAACCTACTATAGCCTGGCCTTAGTGCCCACAAATACTCAAGAAGCGTTGGTCCCAAGGCCACCACCAAGACTTCAATGTCCACCAGACACTTACAAGTCTTTCTTGAAACTTTCTCTTCCCTAAGATTCAGGTTGCCAAATGTACAGGTTGGCATTTCCCAAATAGGCCCAAATATTCAAGTTGCCATTTGATTTGATTTTCTTACTAATTTTCCTGCCACCTCTCTGGGTGATCCTTTGCAGTCTCTTTTATGGCTCCTGTTTCCCTACCCATCCTGAAAATGTTAGCATTTCGGGGTCCTATCTTAAATAATGGGAGGCTGCCTCCCCTTCTTGCTGTGCATAAACTCAGTGGGTGACCTCTTCTACCCCGATGACTTCAAAATCCATCTATGCGTTATAGGATATACCTCATCTCCGAGCTCCCAACAGATTAATTTATCTGCCTAGATGTCTTACATCAAACCCAACAGGCTCAAAAGTAATATTATTATCTTCTTCAAGGCTGTTTCTCCACCAATCTTCCTTATTTCAGTGAATCCAATTCCCTAAAACAGAAACCTAAGAGTTATCCATGATCTTGATTCATTCCTCTCTGTTACTCTCTCTTGTCTGTTTCTCTCCCCATTCCACATCATTATCAATATTCCTCACCTCCTATCACAAAGTCTCCCATTAACTTCCTAATATTTGTTTAATCTATCACTTCTCTCATCTTCATTCCCATTGACCCTAAACCCAGACCACCACCATCTCTTGTCTGAACTATGACAACATGATTTGTTAGTTTCCATTCTGAGCCCCTCCATGCTGCTTACACAGGATGCACCTAAAACAGAAATTTTACTGTTATTTCCCTTTGGAAAGTTCTTCAGTGGCAAAGTCTAAAGTCTTTAAATGAACATTCAAGGCTCATCACCACTCAGCCCATGTTGATCTCACATCACCATTCTTTACCCTCATATCTATATTCCAATCATCTTGAACCTCTGAGTTCTTTAAAAGTTCCAGTCTGTCTTGCTTCTGCACTTTTACAAATATGGATCCCTAGGTCTTTCAACTCTCATTCCTTCTTTACTTGACCAATTTCAACTTATTTTTTATTTTTTTGTGTAGACTTGAAATGTCAATTTATTTGGTGTCTCCCTTGCCAAAAGCCTAGCAGATAAGTTTTAATAGAGACTCCCAAATTCTTTACTTCCTTTATCACTGCTAAACATTTCATATTGTTGATTGTTTTTAATTGTCAGTCTCTCTTAATACATTAACATTGTTACAAGAGCAGGGATTATTTCTGTCTTTTTAGGTGTATCTGAGAAAGCACCTAACACAGAACATATTACATTGTATGTTCATAAATAATTTTGAGTTAACTAATGAATAAATGGTAGGAAAACTACTCCCTACCCATTTGGAGGTAACAGATTCTAGTGTTTTTATCTAATATACAAATCCACCAATATTTATCCCTATTCAAGTCTCTGGTCTTTTTGTTGTTGTTGTTGTTGTTGTTGTGTTTCTGCTATTATAATTAGTCAGAATAACAGCTTGTTGGACTAATTCTGCTATTATAATTAGTCAGAATAACAGCTTCAATTTAGCTGTTGGACTAAGTACCTAATGGACTTTAGATACATCTTATCACTCATGGTTTTAAGTGGAATATTCATAGCTACAGTAGTAACCTGGAAGAAGCTGGAAAGCTGGGCTGGAGAATCAATAGGAGAAGCAAATATTTAAAATAAAACATGTTGAATCAGTAAGAAAGGAAGAATTCTTGTTGTGTATTTAATAACATTTTTTCCAGAAATATAGCTCAAGACAAAACCAAAATAAGACATGCATAACAACATGGTCTTTAAAAAGGATATTTACTATCAAATTTATAATGCATAGCAAGTCAAAAGTTCATTTATTGTTTAAAAATGTCACATAGGATTCTAGTGTTCCTTGCTTAAAGAATTCTTTACCACAAATGTGAAACTATATATTAGACCTATATTATATTAAGTATTTAAAATACCCTTCAGAGTATAACAGGTAACACATCAATAATAGTTTAATTTATTTGTAAAATTCTCCGCCAGTGTTAGGCATCTAGTCAGCGTTAGCAAAGGAGCTTCCTAACATTTCATGTAATTCATTTTCTTTTTCCCAATACAAAACACAGCCTCATAAAATTTACCAGTGTTTTCTATAGTTAACTCTTGCTGTGTTGACTGTAAATAGGGGGCTAAGTAATTGTGCAGTGCCAGACCCACAACGGGAGGGGCTTAAGGTGTCATGCATTGGCATCACGTTTTCTTTGACATTAAAAAGAACATTCTGTGATTTCACAATCATGATGGGATGGTCAGTCTCCAATGCCTCAATCTTTCTAAAGAGAACTGTGTTCACTAAGTTAAACCTGTATTTTTGTTGCTTGTGTGAGAAAGCCACAAACACTTCTGCTGTTCTACCAAGTAGCAGCAGTGAAGACATTGATACCTGCATCCCACTCAGCTCACTGGTCTGCTGTTTTAACAGGTACAAAAGTTTATAGTAAACAGTAAAATACTCAGACTTATGTAAATATTACTTGTTTTTATTTTTGCTCTTCTTCTTCTTCTTCTTCTTCTTCTTCTTCTTCTTCTTCTTCTTCTTCTTCAGATGTTAAGTATAATAAAAGGAAGCATAAAATATCCTCTCAATGGGGCACCTGGTTGGCTCAGTCAGTTGAGCATCTGACTCTTGGTCATGGTCATGGTCATGGTCGGCTCAGGTCATGATCTCACAGTTCCTGAGATCAAGCCCTGTGGCCAGTTCTACGCTGACAGCATGGAGCCTGTCTGGGATTCTGTCTCTCTCCCTCTCTCTCTGCCCCTCCCCCTACTTGTGTATGCATGCTGTTTCTTTCTCAAAATAAATAAATAAACTTTAAAAATGTCATTATATATATTTTAAAAAATCCCCTCACTGTTGACTTCTAAGTATACAGATTTTAATTGGGAAGACTGTGGCTATGACTTACCACAGAATTGTAACTTGCTATGTCCATAGAGACACAGGTCCCTTTGTAACCCCATTATCCCTCAAGATTTATGTAGCAGCTTTGTAAAACACCTTCACAATCATGCCTTCCTTTCATGTACCACACATGCAGCAGGTGAAAACTATCAAGTGCCTTGTGTTATTTACATTACAAATGATAAACTTTAGTTTTCAAAATGCTCTTCTGAAAAGATCATGCTTTCATTTTCAGAAAATCAGACTTTACAAAACCACTTAAATTATAGTTAGCACTTAACAATTTTGTACCAGGTTTGAAGAAAGTTTAAACAGAATCGAATTCACACTACATGGGATGTATGAAAATGGAAACTTGTAACCTGTTCATCTTCTATGTTTTCCCCCCTCAGGCTGCCTTTGTCTCATCTGTTGGTTTAGTTGGATTCATATCATTTGATCCAACAGAAAATTAACTAATAAGAACCAGAAGAAAGCAACCATGGGAAAGAAATCAATTTTTCCCATGACTCAGAAGCCAAACTCCTATGCAGACTATAGGCTCTTAAGAGAAGATAGTCAAATCCCAACAACCGAATCCATTAGTTCCCTCTCTCCTTAACGTGTGAGTTCCCTGAAGGCATTTTTGCTGCACTTTTGGCTTCCTAGGGAAGATCTTAAGCCATTAATTTATAAAATTATTCCTATTACTATCTTAGGGACTTTTTGATTTCATTTTAAAATCTATATTTAATGTTAGGATTTTCATAAATATTTTTTGCAGGAATTGGTGAATAGATGTTATTGGGATTTGGAAGTATCCCAGTTTCCTACCCCACTAGACTAGAATGCTTCTGCTTTTGTCCATTTCTCTAAAGATATTTATTGAAATAATTTCTCCAGTTAAAATGATTGGAAAGTCATTGGCTTAATGCAGCTCTGTCCAAAAGAAATATAATTCAAGTCACAAATGAGAGCCATATGTATGCTTTTAAGGTTTATAGTAACTACATTTAAAAGAAGCAAAGAAACATGTAGAATTGATGTTAGTAATATATTTTAATTTGCCAAATATATCTGAAATACTATTTCAATATGTTATCAATATAAAGATTTTTGAGATATTTTACATTATTTTTTTACATAATGCTCAAAATCTGATGTGTATTTTACACTTATATATGTATTTTACACTCTTAATTTGGAGTTATCACCTTTCAAGTTCCCAATAACCACATGTGGCTAGTGGCTACCACACTGGACAATGCAGATCTAGGGCTTTATGCCTTACTGAGGGCCTATCATATATATTTTTCAATTAAACGGCATAGGTTTCATCACTATAGTGTCCGCTGTTGGTTGCCTACCCAACATCCATTCTTCCATCTCTCCTTCTCATCAATACATCTATTTTCATGGAAGCCTAAGTACTCCAGAGCTGATCTCATCTCTAAATACTAGAATGTGTCTGGATCAGGGGTGATGATGTGATCCCATATGAGGCAATGAAATCCAAGAGGAAGTTCCCTGAGGATATCTGGAGAAAAGTTTCTTCATTTTTAGGAGGGCAGAGAAAAACCCAGCTTCTTACTCCTGCTAGAAGTGAACAAGGAAGCATGTACACTAGTCCTCAGTAATAAAAAAGGGACACATTCTAAGACATCCAATGAATATCTGAAACCACAGATAGTACCAAACTCCATATATACTATCTTTATGCTTATATATACATGCCTATGATAAAATTTAATTTGTAAATTAGGCATTGTAAGAGATTAACAATAACTAATGTGAAATGGAACAATTATAACAACATATTATAATAAAAGTGATATGAATGTGGTCTCTCTCTCAAAATATCTTACTGTACTGTACTCACATCACCCTTCTTGTGATAATGTGAGGTGATAAAATGCCTACATGATGAGATGAAGTGAGGTAAATGATGGAAGCATGGTGACATGTTAGGCTACTACTGACCTTCTGACAATACGTCAGAAGGAGGATCATCTGCTTCTGGACCACGATTGACCGCGGGTAACTGAAACTGTGGAAAGTGAATCTGTGGATGAAGGTTGGGGGAAGGTTTCTGTACTACCAACCATCTTAAAACCTGAGGGGAACGAGCCATTGATAGGATGAGGCCAACACTGTAGACTGAGAAAGACAGGCCAAGCTTTGGTCCTTGATGACAATGCTAAACTTTGGGATTAACCAACTCTGAAGGCTGCCCTAACTCTGAATTTGCAGTTATGTGTGTTTTGTTTTGTTTTTTTTTTACTCTGAAGCCAATATACTATATCATCTCTAGTAACAACTGAGAGCAACATAATTATACTGAAACTTTTGAGCATCTTTTGAACTGCTGTCTTTCTCTTTCTTTGTTATTTTTTACTGTTTCCCTATTGCAGCTAAAATCCCTCACTGTTTGTTATCCACAGGGCACCTTCCTAAACATCTTTTTTGTTTGTTTCTTCTTTGAAGACCAGGCATTAGAATAACTGTTTTCTAGTGTTTCCACCCTCTGCTTCCAATTAACTTTTCTCTTCCATTACAGAAACAATGTTGTGTCTCCCATTCTTGTCTATCCTAAAAGTATTTTTAATCTTTCTGAGACTTTTTATTACTAACAACAATATGGAAACAATAAAAGTAATAAATAAAAGAAAAAATATGGTTTTAAAAATGCTCACAAGCTTGACTGCATACATAGTACACAGTATTCATTCATTAGACACAAGCTGTATTGGTGGCTTTGGCATCGAAAACATTTGGGTTTGGGGCGTCTGGGTGGCTCAGTCGGTTAAGTGTCCAATTTCAGCTCAGGTCGTGATCTCATGGTTTGTGAGTTTGAGCTCCATGCCAGGCTCTGTGCTGACAGCTCAGAGCCTAGAGCCTGCTTCAGATTCTGTACCTCCCTCTCTCTCTGCCCCTCCTCCATTTGCACTCTATCTCTTTCTCTCTCAAAAATAAATAAACACTAAAAAATAAAAAAATAAAACATTTAGGTTTGATTTGCTCAAAACCATTTATAAACTCTGAACCTTAAAGCAAGTTGCTTACCCAGCAAATGAAAAAGTAAAGGAAAATAAAATAAAGAGATAGGTATCATCCACCTTGAAGGATTTATGTGAAGATTAAAAACCACGTAATATACGTAAAACTCTTAAGGCCAGGATTTCTACATCGATCTTCTGATTCCAAATTGAATGTCTTTTTCACTTTATTACATCATTTTTTTTTTATTCGTCCCATAATCACTTAGTGGGTGGCTGCAATGGGCCAGAAAAATTCATAGACTAATAAGGCAAAGTCTCTGTTCTTAAGCAGTTTACAGTGTACAGTGAATCGGACAAATAAATGAATATTAACAAGAGGGAGGCCATACAGTTTAACCATTTATCACATAGGCTACACAATCAGACAAATCTGAATGTGAAAGTCAGCTCTGCTTTGTGTTTGTGTGATTTGAGAAGGCTACTTAACATTTCAAAACCAGTTTCCTCAGCTGAAAAAGGAGGTAGCAGTATGCTTTCAGAGTGTTGTTGACAAAATGAAATGAGATTATGTCTGTGAAACGCTTAGCACAGTGCCTACTGTAAAGTAAGCATTTGTCTACTGCGGGCCATCATCCTCATTGCCATAATAAATATTATGACAACTGCAAATATAACTGTGCATAATTAAGTGATCTGGGTATACACAGGCACTGTGGAGTATAGGGGACGACTTTTAAATCTGTCTCCAGGATCAGGGAAGCGTGGCCCCCTAAAATAGTAGATGCTTCTAGAAAGTTTTGAAAGATAAAGCGTTCCTACTGCTGAGTGGGAAATTGTGTGAATCATCCTAGGAACTGCAAATTGATCTTTATGACTGAAGGTAAGGATGCTGGGGGAGGGATGGAAAATGAGTACTAAGTGTGGTCAAATTCAGGATCTTAAGGATTAAAAACTAAGGAGGGGTGCCTGGGTGGCTCAGCCGGTTGAGCATCCGGCTCAGGTCATGATCTCATGGTTCGTGGGTTCGAGCCCCGCGTCAGGCTCTGTGCTGACAGCTGGCTCAGAGCCTGGAGCTTGTCTTCAGATTCTGTGTCTCCCTCTCTCCCTCTGATCCTCCCCTGCTCACGCTGTCGCTCGCTCTCTCTCTCTCTCTCTCTTTCTCTCAAAACTAAATAAAACACTAAAAATTTTTTTTTAAAAAAAGAATTGAACTAAGGAATCTGAAGCCTTTTAATCTGGCTGAGAAGACGCTAGATAGTAACATGCCTGAATTCTTTGTGAGAGAGTCACTGTCAGCACCCTGAGGTTTTTTCACTACAGCTCTACTATTATAAGAAAAAAAGATGAAAGCAGGTTTGCAAGAATCCCAATTGCACTATATCATGCTGCAAGTTTTAAAACTGTCAAAACAAATTTTCTAATTTTGACTGTAGTCAAACACTTTACCACTAGGCAATGAGAACTCAATAAACAGTTTTATTTGTCTTATAAATAGTTCAGTGAAAAGAATAATATTTGTGAATTGTACTAGCTGGAAAATGTTTGCCTAGTAAAACTGTTACCACTGTATGCCAGCGTCCCACACCTCAAAAGACAGACACTAGATGAAATGGAGGTCCCATCTTCACAGAAAATACCTCCTAAATTGTAGGTATCATGTCGAATGGAATCCTTTAATGGTTTATTGTAGGACAAGCGAAAATTCTTCTCACCTACTATGGGGATTTGCATGATGTATAAACCCAACATTCTAATAAGGCCAATCAATTAATGGATCAATGAGATTCTGTAGGAAATCTAATCCATGTGATTATCTGACCCAGCCAGTTTGTGTGATTTTTAGGTATTTTCATCCAATCTTTTTTGTACATTTTCAATAATGTAATATGACAGTGCTTTAGTAAACCAAGAAAAGTAGAGACAACCACTATGAAAGAGAACATTATAGCATAAAAAAAGCCTCATGTAT
This sequence comes from Cryptoprocta ferox, assembly GCA_028646485.1. Classification (NCBI taxonomy): domain Eukaryota; kingdom Metazoa; phylum Chordata; class Mammalia; order Carnivora; family Eupleridae; genus Cryptoprocta; species Cryptoprocta ferox. The sequence continues at coordinate 45,536,306 of CM053570.1, read as the reverse complement.
GCCAGTTTCTAGGGATGTGACTGGGGAAAGTTGTATAATCATTGGAATCTTAGAATGTGCAACTGAAAAACAGGGATTAAAAATACCAAACTGATAAACTGTTGTGAAGATTAAGTTAGATAATCTATTAAAGGGCTTCACACAGCAATTCTCAAATACTTGCATGTAGTAGGCATTCAGGAAATCTGTCTTTCTGTTTTGTGCATCTCTTCAGTTTCCTCTCCTTCAGTCTCATTTCCACTCCACTCAACAAGGGATGTGAACACAGGCAAATGTAGACAGACACACACTCGTTGCTGTCATACTGTTTCTAAAAATGAATTAGGTGGTAACAACGAACTCCCACCTCTTATTACTATCATCTCAAGTTTGTAGAGCTTTTTATTCATATTCTAGATGGGAGAGAAATTCCAGCACTTATCCCCACTATTACCTCCTACCTCAAATATAAGTTCTGCAGGGGTGCCTGGGTGGCTCAGTCATTAAGCATCTGACTTTGGCTCAGGTCATGATCTCATGGTTTATGGGTTTGAGCCCCACCTAGGGCTCTGCATGACAGCACAGAGCCTGCTTTGCATCCTCTGTGTCCCTCTCTGTGTGCCCCTCCCTCTCCTTCCCTCTCTCAAAAATAAATAGACATTTAAAAAAATAATAAGATGCTGCAGGCGCCTGATCCTTCTTCTGGTGACCCCTTGATATAGCCCGGGAATAAAAACCCCAAGCTAAAGCAGTCAAGTCTACACTCAGGACTTTGAATCTCGAGAGAGAGACACAAAGAAGGGAGCTCTGAGATGCTGGATTCAACCCAGCCACATGCAGCAAACCATCTTGCAGTATGGCCTGATGCTCAGCTTTCAGAAGAGCATGGCCCTATCTGTCTTTTAAACCTGGCCTGGTAGCTTCTTATGAACCCTGTGAACCCTTGATATCCTTTACACATATGCCCTGTGGGCTTGAAGTCAGATTCTGTTGTTTGTGACCAAGAACCAAGTTTAGGGAGGGGATTAGAACTCTGAAGTCAGAAGATATTCCCATACTTCCTGCAACTGATCTACAGCAAAACTTAATTAGAAATAAATGCTGGAGAAAAAACAAGTTTTTTAATGTTCCCTAATGTCTTTTATAGAACAAAAGCTACTTTTTAGAAATTGACTTTTGGGGCGCCTGGGTGGCTCAGTCGGTTAAGCATCCTGCTCAGGTCATGATCTCATGGTTTATGAGTTCGAGCCCCGGATTGGGCTTTGTGCTGACAGCTCAGAGCCTGGAGCCTGTTTTGGCTTCTGTGTCTCCCTCTCTCTCTGCCCCTCCCCTGTTCGCACTTTGTCTCTGTCTCTCTCTCAAAAATAAACATTTTAAAAAATTAAAGAAAGAAAGAAAGAAAGAAAGAAAGAAAGAAAGAAAGAAAGAAAAAGAAATTTACTTCTGGATCCAGGCAAATCCTCAGTCTATTCTTGGAGGAAATTACTACTATTAATAAATTCAAAAATCTGCCACACAGCATGTTGGCTGTTAGCACATCTACTGATTTATAAAGAGAAAATTGCCAGATTAACATCAAACCCAGACTACAACTCACCCTTTATGGAGCTGTTTTCTTGTCTGGTCATCTCACTATGGTGTTAATAGTATTTGTGAGCTTTACAGAGCCTCATGTGGCCACCTCTGTTCCATTGTAAACCTTCCATTACACTCTTAACTCACTTCTGGACAATCCTCTGACCCTAAATCTTTAATTGTGGCCTACCAAATTCACATTAGTCTTTGAAGATGAAATGGGGTCCTGAGACTGAATGTCGTGTATAACTGTTTCTTGTATTCACAGAACAAAAAAAATTATAATGAAGAAAGAAAGATGTTGAAACTGCTTCGAGATGACATCATCACTGAAATATTGTATTGTTATAAGAGCCAAATTAAAACCCCACATGCAGACTGTAAATATAAACCTATTAACCAAAAGCTTTGGGGAAAAACAACAACAACAACAACAAAAACGCCATAGGACCTGGTCAATGAGCTGCAAAGCTATGTCGTAAATTGATTCCTTAGAAGCAAAACCTGAACTGGGGATTCTGACACATGGCAAGAAATTGAAGTGAGAGATTCAGAAAGAGACAGTTTAGCTTTAATCTTCCAGAGGGCCAACTCCAACCTTGACACTTCTGCAATTTATGTAAATCAAGCAATCCTACCCCTCCCCCACTCCTCTACTTTTAAGTTTAGCCTGGTCTGGATCTTCTCCTGGGGATCATGATTCTTATGACATCCTATTATTTCATAAGCAAATTTGCTTACTTCTCTTTCTCTTGGTGACTGTCCCAATTTACGTCTCCGGGAAAAAAATAGCACCCATTTGATAGAACTTAATCCTGACTCTGTCCATTATTAGCTGTGTAGGCTTGCAGCAATCACTTCCTTGTTAAGGAGCCTGGGGAATGCCTTTGGTGGACAGATAGCCACCTGACTACCAGGGGCCCAGAGAGGGAGGACCTTATTTCTTGTCATAGTCACAGGGCAAGGATTAGAGAAATCTCAGAATGTCTTATGAACTCAGCCTTCAAATCTCTTTGTGTGAATACATCCACTTCTCCCCCATAATCCCAGCTGTCATTGTCTCTCACCTGGACAAGTTCAACACCTTCTATCTGATCTCCCTGTACCTACTCTTGCCTTTCTGCAATGCAGGATCTTTTAAAAACATAAACCCAATAATGTCACTCCCATGATTCAAACCGTCCAGTGTTCTCTTAAAATAACATTGAAACTCCTTAGTATGGCCTTATACAATCTGGCCCCCAGCACTGTCTCTGACCTCACTTTACAGCACTCCACTCTTTCCTTCTCACTTCATTTCAGCCACACGAGCCTTCTCTCTCTACCTTGAACACACTAGGTGAGAGCCCCTTGCTGTTCCCTCTGCCTAGAATGCCATTCTTATAGATCATCCATACTTGCTTCTTTCTTTAATTCAGATCACAACTTAAATGTTACTTCTCTAGGCATTTTTCCCTGACAATTCAATCTACAAAAGTTTCCGAGGCTTTCTATATCACATCACACTGCTTTATTTTCTTACCAGTGTTCATGACAATTTGACTTCTAGTGTATTTGTAGATTGACTCTCTTCTTCTACTAGAATTCATGTTCCCTGAGAACAAGAAACTAGTCTATGTCATTACTATATTTCCAGCATCTGGTACTGTGCCTGATGCATAGTAGATACTCAATAACCAACCACCAAAAGCATGAATGGGTAAATAAATTTTAAATGACCCTCAGGTGTGATCCTATGTTCAAAATTGACAATGGAAAATAATATTGCTTTTTTTAGTCACAGCCTCAAGTCTCTCTAGGGGAATCACTCACTAGATATCACGTTCCTTGAGGAGAAGACTATGCCATCATTCTGTCAAGTTGTAACAGTGCCTGGCATATAACTGATATTCAATAAAGTGTCAATTAAATGAGTTGATACATCATGGCTCCTGCCCTTCACGTTGTCAAGATAATTTCATGTAATTTTGTTGTTCATAAATTTAGTGGAACTCCTTGATACTTAATGCAGATGTATAGTATCATATAACTTAAAAAAAACTGTCTCTAGTTAAATTTAGTATTGTTCCATATAAACCAAGGACTAGCATTATCAACACTCCAATGCAACCAAAATAAGAGAATTGAAATTTTTATAATAGAAAGAACAACTCAAAATGAATTGGGCGACCTAGAGGCACCATGGCTTAGAGAAAAGAGCTTGGCCTTTGACTCAAGGCTTGGCCACTTACTAGCTCTGTTACCTTAAATGAATCAGTCAACTTTTTCAGCTTTAGTTTCTTCATTATCTATAAATTGGAGCCAATAATGCCTTTCTCTTAGGTTTATTTTAAGAAGTTAAAAAAAAACGAATTGTAAGATAGAGCCTAACACAGTACTTGGCTCTAAGAGAATTCTTTGTGCCCCATGAAGAGAAACAAATTTCCTATAAGTAAGCTTAAACAATCTCACCAAGAATATTCTAGAAAGATATCAAACATTAAGTTGTTTTACTAAGTGATCCTCAGAAGCCAAGAGATTTTATAATGTGAACTCTCTTATTTTACAAATATAGAAGCAATACAACTTGCCCAAGATGAAATACAAATTGCTATTTCTAATCTTCAAGGCAATCTATCAATGCACTCCTCTTTCCCTCATCCTTCAATCCCCATTTGACTCATAACATTGCTCAGCATTCTCAAACGTACTTCAACAGAAACAGATTTGCATACCATTCTCAGCACACCTGCTTCAATTTTTTCTCTGTGCGCCTGCACACACTCCCTCCCCCCACCAATTCTGTGTCAAACTATGTCTCTCCCTTCTCTTCAAGCAACACTTAGGGGGAAATTTTTTTCTTCACTAATAACTCTGCATCTCCATCAGACCTCAGCATTCTCGGACTCTGATGCCCCACGTCTCTAATTCAGGAAGCAACAACCTGTTTCTTCTTCTTCATACATAAAGCAGATCAACTCACTGTGCCCTCATGCACTGCTTTTAGTTGCTTTCCATCATATTTAAGATAAAAATATAAACTCCCAAACAAAAACGACAGGGGTTTGCATGGTTGGCCCTGCCCCCATCCCTGGCCTCACCTTGAAGGCGCTCTCCCTCCTACTCACTCCAATCCATCCACTGGCCTTCTGCCAGTTCCTCTGATGCTTCTGCTCTTTCCCACATTGATAGGATCTTTCCTCAAAGTATCATCTTTTAAGATTCATCATTAAGTGACTTTTTCTCAGCAGACCCTCCTTAGTGCCCCACAACTCACCAAGGAATCAGGAGGGGGTACTCTTTGACACTCTCTCAAAGCACTTTTATCTTGCCTTCATAACACGCTCATTGCTCTAGTGATGTACATAATAGGATGCAGGAGCCACCCCCCACTTCTATACTCAGGTGGACAGAGCAAGTCACTTTGGAGCAGATCACAGAATAGTAAGAAACAATGACTTTGGTAAATGTAGAGTGAGTAGGTTTATATAGTGGAAATCAGTGTGATATAATAAGAAAAGTCACACAACACTCCTGGTGCATGCCACTGGTCACTTTGGAAGAGGTAGAGCATCATGTTTTCTGGGGGAAGAAAGGGGGGAAAAGGGGGTACTGAGAAACCTAACCTCTTCTCCCAAGATTTAAAGCTAAGAAACTTGGAGTAGCATGACTTTGTCTACATTCAGTAGAGGGAGAAGACATGGAAAATCTAAAAAGAAAATTCATTGGAAGGGAAAGGCAAACATGTCAGGAAGTGGTATGAGTACAACATAGAGATTAAGGACCCAAGAAGGCTGGTTCCAGACAGTACGTGGCCTGAGGCCAGCTGTCCTCTGTGTCCATAAACTGTAGCACAGTGGTTATCCTCTGGGTAATTACTGCTGAGCTCTATGGCTGGAGTTATGGATACGAATTAATGTGCTCTCTAATGACGGCACCCAAGCACAGACCTACTATAGCCTGGACAGGGACATGCTACAGCAGGGCCTCACAGCAGCAGTACACTAGCAGCACTGCCCTTCTGCCCAGACAAGGCCCATCTGCAGCAGCGACACCATGTGCCAGTGAGAGCCACCATGGTAATGACCCATCAGATTGGTGATATTTGTTTATTGAAATGACTGTTTATTGACTGTCTGCTACCTCAGTAGGTTGCAAGCGTCATGAAAGAAGATTGTAGAGCACAGACTGCACACTGCTCAGTAAAGAGTGTCATTCACATAGAACTATAATGTGAGCAGTGCCCTCCTCCAGAATGAGCCCATAACTGCTCAACACGTGCAATCATGAGTCAGTCCTCGTCACCACTCCACCATCAGTGTGAGCAGAGTAGCGGGCACATGGCAAGTCCTCAAACAATATTTATGGATGATTGTATAAAAGATTGTGTGATCTACTTTGCCCATTTGCATACATTTCTATGCCCCTTTGGAGGAAGCCTTTGGGTGTTTTCCGCCATGCATCTAGTGCCATATGTCCACCAGGGACAATTTTATCTATTTCAAGCCACAGGGAGTCAGAACTGAAAGGAATCTTAGAGGTGATATTTGCCTTATTTTGTTGATAAGGAAGGGAAAGCCATAAAGATAAAGTGATTTCTATCATGTGGTGGCAAAGCCTAGATGAGAATCCCTGTCTTTTGCTTCCCAGTGCCTTATTTTCTCTGTGGCCCTCACTTCCTTCTCCAGTCACTTTCTTTTGTTCTCATGGAGCAGAGAGGAGTGCTCACAAGTCAGGGGTCACTTCATCACTAACTGCCACTCTGTACCTTAGGACAGCTGAGGCACAGAAATGCACACGTGCATGTTCTATCAACCCCACACAAGGTGGTTGGTAGCAGGACATTATCAGGGTAATTGCATACATCAAGACCATGGTGGGGGGCACCTGGGTGGCTCAGTCCATTAAGCGTCTGACTTTGGCTCAGGTCATGACCTCACAGTTCGTGGGTTTGAGCCCTGCATCGGGCTCTGTGCTGACAGTTCAGAGCCTGGAGCTTGCTTCAGATTCTGTGTCTTCCTCTCTCTGTCCCACCCCCACTCATGCTCTGTTTCTGTCTCAATAATAAATAAACATAAAAAAATTAAAAAAAAAAAGACCATGGTGAAAGCTCCACCCTACTGTCTGGTGAATTCCCCCAAATGCATCTTCTGTTTTACAATCTCTCTTTTTCTTTTCCTTCTTTTTTTTCTTTCAGCATTTTCAACATTAACAACATATTTCTTTTTCCAAATTTTCATGAATCACACCAACAGCAGCATATTCTCGACCACGGAAAATGACACTTATAAAATATTCAGAAAGTAGGACAAAAGGATCAAATCTACTTTCAAAAATCAAATCCTTTACAGAAATATCAAAAGATTAGTGAAAATATATATTTTTTAAATTACACTTGATTTTCTGGAGGGTCACTAATTGCTTAAAGCAAGGAGGATTCCAGCTCTAACTTGACCTCCTGTTTTTGTATTTCAAGATTTTTAAAAATAGTAATGCTATTTGTACTTCCGTTACATAACTTTTACCTAAATAAGTAGTGAATCTCCTTCTTTCCAACAGAACTCAGGTGTGAAAAATCAAGTCTCCTCTTCATCTATGTTACTATATTTCATTTTTAGATTTATGGTTCTTCAAATGCCTATCATAAAAATCAGTACTTGTGAAAGTGATACAGTATATACAATTTTAATAGGTGCCAAGATCACCCGATGAAATGTCTTCCTTATGAATGTTGCCCAAGAGACTGCCTACAAGGGCCATTGGATGGGAAAATCGCACTCTGTGTTATCTGTAGACTACAAATAATATTAATGTTTTGTCAGGAGCTGGTCAAATTGTGAGACAGTTTACAACTCTGTGGTTCTCATACTTGTGCCTCACTTAAAGATCATGTAAGCTCAATTTTAGGCTGTGAGTCAGTGGTGGAAATTCTCTTCAGCCTCAACATTGGTGATCACCTGTTCTGATGAGGACAACTGAGTCACGAGCTCCATCCTTAAGAAGTCTGACCAATGACAATAACTAGATGCATAATTAATTTGACTTACACATTTATGTGAGGACAGGTCTGAGCAAACATAGAAGCCCCTGACTGGAGAAACAGGGGACACATTCTCTACCTGTGGCAGTGGTCTTCAGAAGATGAGGTCATGTTGGGGCGCCGGAGTGGCTTAGTCACTTAAGCAACCGACGTCGGCTCAGGTCATGATCTCATAGTTCGTGGCTCGAGCCCCGCATCAGGCTCTGAGTTGTCAGCTGTCAGCTCAGAGCCTGGAGCCTGCTTTGAATTCTGTGTCTCCCTCTCTCTTTGCCCCTCCCCTGCTCATGCTCTGTCTCTCTCTGTCTCAAAATTAAATAATAAAACATTTAAAAAATTTTTTAAGAAGATGAGGTTGTGCTTACTCCTCTAGGTTTAGGGAAAGGGGAGATGGGACCCAGCAGGCTTTAGATTTAGAGAGTTAATTCACTGGCAGCCATAAAGGGGAAAGGATTCCAGAGCTGACAGAATGCAGAAGAGAGATGGTGGCAGGGGGGAGGGATGAATTATAGCACCTTGTAAAAATTTATGCACTTGAGATTTATCATTTTTCTTGCTTTATTTTTTTTCTGAAAAGTTCCATTCTCCACCACATTTTTGTCCCCAGTAAACTATAACTAATCAAGCCGTGAAACATCACTTGTCTCTTTTCTTCAGTTTCCTAGGGGAAAGGTCTATCTGAACACTAAGAAGTCAACATTATCATCCAGTAAAACATCCTAGTAGTATTCCTAATATTGAAGAGATATTCCCAATTATTCCCACATAGATTTTTGTTGGTTTTCATTACTACGCTGTGAAATGGGCTGGGTAGGTGTTTTTATTCTTACTTTACAGAAGAAAAGCAAAGAGTTCACAAAGATATCAAGTGAATTGTCTAAAGCCACACAATTAATTGCTTATGTAACTGGGACCAGATACTGTCTTCTGATTTGGGTGCTTAGATATTCAAACAAGAGCCAGGTAATGGGCATACTTTGTATGGCATGAAATCATGACCATTCATAGGAAAAGAACAATGTACAAGACAGATACTGTACCTGGCCTCAGGAGGTCAATTAACCAATATGTCCAATGAGTGTGACTCAGTCTATGACTGGGAAATGCAAGGTAGGTGCTGTGGAACCAAAGGGCCAGAGCACTGAGTCAAGCTTAGAGAGAATCTAGGAAGTCTTCTCAAATAAAGTGCTTCTAACTTGAGACCTGAGGCAATCCAGGAGGGGTGATTGTTCTGCAGCTATTGTTGAATGACTGAGGGGTGAAGTGACAAATGAAAAAATGAGAGACGAATGTTCTGAATAAAGAGCAGAGAGAATTTCTTCCACTTCATAGTGCTACGTCTCGGTTTGTGTGTGTGTCCTTGCTAAAGAAGTCACACATTGTCCACCTGTCATTTCTGATACTATGTTTACTATAAAATATTGGCATACACTTAGGGGTCAGGATAGAAGGGGAACCCTAAGGAAAACCAGGCTTCTTTTTTGGTTATCTTCTTTAACCTATGAGAGGTGGAATTTTCCAAGGAAAAGGAGTACTAAGAGGCCATCTAATAGTCTTCAAGAAGTGTGGTGGAAGTTGAAATATAAATTTCCTACTTCTCTCTATGATACAGAACTGAGGAAAATGGGGGATTCAAAATTTGACATGGTACAGTGGTAGACCTCTGGATCTTAAGGCATGAATGAGATAAATGTGGAACACTGGTGAATTATAAAAAATACTGCACAAATATAATGAGTTTTAGGGAGGACTTCCCTCCCAGCTTCCTTGCAATGCAAGGCCAGAACAGGAAACTGACACATGACCCAGAATCCCTCACTACCACCTTTCAGCACCCCCTGATGAATCGCATCTATTACAAATGCGTGCAGCATATATTGTGCTGAATGTTATTCCCAGAAAACTGAACCCGTGGAAACTTTCATAATTGAGTTCTTGACCTTTACACCTTTTTCAAAAGAGAAAGGCCAATGAGTCACAATTATGCTACAGTTCTAGACCATCTGAACTTCTTCAAATAGAACAGCTTAAGAACTGTTTAATTCTTGGCTCTCTCTCTTAAACCCAAAATAAAAAATCTGCATTTTTTAGCCTTGATTTATCTCATTAATCTTCAAGTTATATTGGATTCTGGATATATCATTTAGATAATCCACCATCACCATATGTACTCTGTCCAAAAGCCCCAGTCACTCAGGAGTCCGTTGTTACAAAAAAAAAAGAAAAGAAAAAAGAAAGAAAAAAATCAGCCACAGTCTCTTTTCCAAATTTCCCACTGAAATCATCATTGAACCATAATTCTCCCCAATAAGAGAACCTGAGAATAACATAAATTGGGGGAAAAAACCCTTAAATGTCTATTAGTCCTACCTCCATACTTTACAGATAAGAGGATATATAACTTGCCCAAGTACCATTATGAGAGCTAGAACTCCTGGCCTCTATTTAAGCAAAACAAACAAATCAACAACAACAACAACAACAACAAAAACTGAAAATAAATGTAGTCAGACACCCTGAATTAGAAATCTAGTTCTAATAGTCTTTATACTTAAGTTCTTTTTCTGAATGATGTAGAAAATAGTGCCAAATTTATTGGATGCAATTAAATGAGATAACAGCTGTGAAAATATTTGCCATGGTGAAGAGGATAGAGTAGAGGTGCAAGAAATGTTTGTTAACCAATCGCTCCTTAAATCAACCATTTCTAATAACTTTAGTTCTCTATCACCTTTCTTCCTTGACTCATCTCTTCCCATTGTCTCTACCCTAAAGCCCTAAATGACTTGTGAAAGTAAGTCATAACTAATCTCACTTTCCTATTTTCCAGCCCAAATCTATCTGCAAACCACGGCCCTGTCAATCTTCTTAAAACCCTCTCCCTATTCAGAAACACAAAACAGAGGTCCTACTGTCTACTGGCAAAAGAACATAGTCCTTATCCCACGTTCATCCTAACCACCTCAGTCTGATTCCATAAACCTTTTCAAAGCATTTCCCCATAGTTCTAATGTTCTGGTTCCTGGACACGCTCACTCTCAGCCACAAGGTCAAGTTATGCCATTTCCCCTCTTCCTTGAAGCCCACTTTGGTAAAGTCAGGTGGACATTCTTCACAGAGCCAAAGACACTACTAATTATATCAAACTTTGTATTGTTCTCCAATTCACTCATAAATGTGGAGATTCTGCTCCGCTGAGCAGATTATAACTCATTGACCAGTTTTTAAAAAGTCTACTTAATATCCCTTCCATAGTGCCTAAACAAATAAAGTAATAAACAAACAAAAAAAATTCTGAATAATCCCAATTCTTATAAAAACAAATTACAGAGGGCTTTTCTATAATCATTTTCCCTGTAGCAACATCCTAAATAGGGCAGAGATTTATAGGCAGAGAAGATTAGCAATTGCATAATACTTTTTTATATTATGAAACAGGATTAACTCTGCAGTCTATCGCATATATTTATCTATCACATATATATATATATATATATATTGTATATATACACCACATGTAGTGTACTTAAGGCAAGTTTCATTTGTCAAAATAAATCAGCGATTCCTTATATTTAAACAAAGTCACATCCACACTGTGAAATATCTTCTTGAATTGAAGCATCTCTATTTACATTCGTGGATATTGAGCAGAATTTGCTGGCTCAAGATTGAAGGCAAAAGTTTCTAAGGCTGCTTTTATCCAAGTCCAAAGGTGTAGAGGAGAAACTCTGTTCCTCAGACCTTACTTTACAGAATGTTAGCCTTATATTTACTATTTTTAAGATAGCTACAGTGTTAGCCACATTCTGCCTGTCTGGAGAGTGTAAGGTTTACAAAACTACAAAATGTACTCATGGCTTTTTGTGAACAACACCCTAAGGTTATTCTTATTCCTGGAAACTTGGCTATCATGTATAATAACTGGACGATTTGGTGAATTTGGTTCATAAAAAAATAAAATAATAAAAAGTTGAACAGATTGCATTGCTCAGTCAACTGGTGGATTCCAATAGGATTTGATGCCTCATATAAACCTAAAGTTACTACAAATTGTAGATCATCTATCACTGTGACATCATTTCCCACTGTATTCTCAATTTCACATCTCACATCATATTTTTATTTGTTTATGAGAGAGAAAGAGCAAGTGGGGGAAGGGCAGAGAGAGAGAGGGAAAGAGAGAGAGTCCCAAGCAGGCTCCACACTGTCAGCTCAGAGTCTGATGCAGGGCTCAAAACCATGAACCGTGAGATCATGACCAGAGCTGAGGTTGGATGCTTAACCAACTGAGCCAACCAGGCACCCCTCGCATTGTATTTTATAAAGTTTCTGGGAAAAAGAAAAAGTAAAGAAGGTTTTATTTGCACCATAGAAAAATCTGTAAGTATTTATGTAGCAGGAACTTGTTGCCAGTCATTTTCTTATTATGGTATCTCTGCTAAGTTTTCTAGCAGTAACAACTGAGTATTATTATAATTGTGATAGTCTCCAAAATAAGATACACTCAGGGTCCTCTTAAGTAAGGAGTTTGAATAGTTATATTAGTATCCTTATGCCCAACTCAACAAAGGCTAATAGGGAATCCATATTTCACCTGTAGTTAGAAAACAGGTGTAAAAAACATGTCTCACTTCAACATAAATACTTTGAAAATTCAAATCACTAAGTTCTAGTGTCTTTATTCTTATAGCTCTCTAACTTATTAAAAAAGCCATTTTACCAGTTTCTTTCTTTTGAAATAATTACAACTTTTTACTGAAGACCTTCCTGGAGGTATTTGAAGATTTAACTTCCTTGGTGCACAACACAGAAGACAGAAGCACTTCCTCTAGTTTATCAAGTACCTACTTTGGAAACCATGAATCTCTCCTCTTTGATATGATTACATGTTGAATTTACTTTGTTTCAAGTTCAGTGTTTTTTTATAAGAACTGAATCAACACAGTGTCTGATAAAATGTTGCAAACCACCTAATATTTTTTGAATGCAGAAATTAAATAAGACTAGTTCCAAATATGTCTTTCTTAAGAGAGTGAGTATGGCCATCCTAGCTTATAATTTTCAAAACTGATCTGAATTCTTAAGGCTACCATGCCCGTCGCATTAGAATCAAGGTTTTGAAATAAGAACACACTACACAGTTTCTCTTTGTCTGGTTAACTGTATAGGTAAACATTTTATTCATGAGATTTAACTGCATTTCTTTTAGGATATAAAGTGTGTGATAAGAGCAGACTCAAAAATGTGGGTCTCAAGTGACACCTGTGAAAAATTCAGATATTCTGTTTGCCTTTAAAGTTATGTTAATTACCACACTTTAATTGTTTATTTTTTTAGAACTCTTTTCCCCTTCTGGTTGACCACCTATATACCTCATTCCTCAACCACAGGAGTAAAGGTGTCTAAAATAGGTGCTGAGTTTGATAAGCTATGGTGATGACATCAGCCTGAGTTCTAGCTCCTGGAACAGAGATCTGTGACCACATGGTCACTTGTAGGCAGCTAGGTCCCAGTACAACTCCTTGTCACCACATGTCACTGATTTGGAGCCAAGACTTGTGCTCTAAATATACCATACCAGTTAAACACAGGTATTCTGGAATATCTGCTTTGTCAAATAAACGGGAGTGTGGGAGGGGATAAGGCACCAAGGTTCTGTTTTTAAATACAAGGGATTTAAAATTAAATGTGATGTGGTGCGCAGCAAAGTCAATATACTTAACACCACTGAACCGCACACTTAAAAATGGTAAATTTCATGCTATGTATACTTTATCACCAAAAAGAAAAACTACATGAGAATGGGTTCTGAAAACTGTGTCTATGGATTTCAGAAGTTTTTCACGATGCTCTATTAAATTTCCAGGTCCAATATATCATCTGCTATAACTCTGCCACAGTGACCGGGTCACTCTTGCTGCAGTGCCTCCTATTAAGCCAGGCTGCTTGGAACCCAGATGAACATCCACTCATCAGGTACTGGTAAACGACACTTACTCACAGAAGTCTCCAGCTAAAAGTACCAGAGAGGAAAATCTGGAAGGCAGAGGGAAGTGTGGGTGTTACACAAGGAGCATGTGTAAACATCACTTGTTCCCAGGCTGCACCCCTCTGTGAAGAGCTAGCAAGTGCGGAACCCCTACCACCCTGTCTTAGGACTGGCCTTGCTCCAACCGTTGGTTGTTGGCACAGGGGCAAGCAAAGGCTGGTCAGAGTTCCCAGGTCTTGGGGTCCCTCTGACTGAATGTGGGTTCACTCTCTGGAGGGTACAGCACCATTTCAAAGGGCTGAGGCAGGCTGCAGTGCCAAAAGGGGTCTTCCTTCACTCTCTTGCTTCCAATCAAGAGTGAACCTACAAGGAAGGGTAGCCCAGCTGTGCCGGGAGAGCGTGCAGTGTGTAAGAAACTGCAAGAGGGCTGTGCCCACCAGCTGTTGCAGGTAGAATACTTCTGCAGACTGAAAATCGTCTCAGCATGCAAAAGATATTTGAAATAAAGAGAAAACGCACAGCAGCAGGCGACAGTTGTCACAGCCATTCTGCCCCTAGTGCACCCATTAGAAATCTGTATCTCTGCGTACGCACTGACATGACACCTGGTCATCCACCTACTTGCTCCGATTAGAATGAGAGCAGCCCCGTGGCCTCCATGGGTCCACAAACAAAGCCTAATGCGATGCCTGGCACTTAAAAGGTGCTCAGCAAGTAAAACCACAACCAAGACAGCGGGTCAGAGGCCTCTCCAGTCCTGTTGCAAACACACCCCTGCAGGTGCTACCACATCAAGGCCCGTCCAGACCTAGGCACGCACGCTGGAAGTACCTACCAGCAAGGGCGACCAGCAGATAGAGAGCACACACATGATCCCCATGAGCTGGATGGCCGTCTCGGTGGTGATCCGACCCCACTGGGCCCCGGACTGCGACGCTGTGGCCTTGGCCCGGCAGCGGGACACCAGGGCCTTGATGGTGGCCAGGTTGCAGGCGAAGGTGACGGCCAGCGCCGAGAGCCCCAGGAAGGCAAAGGTGGAGGCGAAGAAGAGGTTGCCCCAGTTGTGCGAAGAGCTGGTCCCGTTGCCCCCTCCCCCGGTGCTAATGAAGCACCACGTCCCGGGCCACTGGATAGTGTACTGGCCCACGCCCAGCACCGGCAACAGGGCGAAGGCTAGCACCGCGAGCCACACGCCCAGCAGCACGGCGCGGGTGGCGCGCGTCTTCATGTGGCTCGCGTACCAGTGCGGCGCCCGGATGGCCAGAGCCCGCTCGACGGCCATGGCGCTGGCGATGAAGAGCGAGGAGAGCCCAAAGACAGTCATGGTCAGACCGAAGAAGGTGCACAGCCTCCCCGACGGGTCGAGCTGCTCCCAGCGCTGCTTGGACAGGTACACGACGATGACCACCGGGCTGGTGAGCAGCTGCCCGACCAGGTCTGTGAGCGCCAGCCAGCCGATGCACAGCAGGAACGACTTCTTGCGCTTGCTCTCCCGGCGCCGGTAGCTCCGCGACACAAGCAGCATGGCCAGAGCGTTGCCCACGAAGCCGGTGATGAGCATGGTGATCGGGAAGGCTACGGACACCGAGCCGCAGTCGTCGCCGGGCTCGCGGGGACGCGTGAGGTTGCCCCGCGCCGCGGCGGAGCGCTCGGGCTCCCACATGCCCGGGTACGAGTGGTTGAGGCGGGTGCAGAAAGGGGCGCTCCCGTCGCCCCGGGTCTCCTTCATGTTGGCTTCGAGGTGAGGAGAGGACGGCGCCCGGAGAGCAGCAGCGGGAGCTGGCGGACGGGGCGCAGGTCGGTGTCCACCCGGACTGAGGCTGGGGCTGGGCTGCCCTCCATGATGCGGGGCGTAGCCGCCGCCTCACTTCTGTCCTCTGGCCACGGCGCCTGGGCTTTCAGGCAGCCGCGCCGTCGGCTCCGGGAAGCCTGCAGCTCCGAGGCGGGCGAGGTGTGGGCCCCTTGTATAAGGCCGCGGAGGGCGGGGCCCCTGGGGGTGTGGGCAGAAGTGCGCTGGGGGGAGGACGGAGGAGCCGCTGCGCGCGTCCCCCGGCTGCTGCCTGACCGCTGCCCTGGACGCCAGGGCTGGAAACTCTCAGGAGGACTCCTCTTGCCCCGACTCCTGGCCAGACGCGAAGCCCAGCCAGTCAGCCCTTCCCTGCACCGCGCCTCCTCCTCTTCTCTGCCAGAGGAGCGTCGGTGGGCGGCCCGGGCTAAAATGTCTCCCTGTGCTTCCCGATCCCAGGCAAGTTGCCAAGGCAGACCTGAGTGCCCGCCCCGCTCCTTACCCATCCACCGACGCTAACGCAAAGACCGGACCCTCCTCCCGAAGCTCTTCTGTAACCCTGGCAAGTGTAACTCACCTGTTTCTAAGCAATCCGGGCCAACCACACTCCTTTGCATAGCTGAGTGTGGACTTTTCTCCTTTTCTATACTTTGGGACCAAGCTGCTCTGTTCCCAGGGGGCGCCCTGATAATATAAAACTCATAATGCCTCATAGAGTCTTAAGGGAACACGTAAAAAGGAAACAAAATACAATCAGAGGGTAGAATTCAAAGATGAAATCTCAACTACCGCTCTCCACCTAAATTCTGCGCCTTCCCCCCATTCTCCCCCCACACCCCCCACCGTTTAAAAAAAATTAGCTAGGGCTAAAGTGGCTAGAGGCAGGTGGCAGCCACTTGCATATCTGAGATAATGAAAAACTGCCGCCAGTCTATGGGAGCCGGAGTGAAGGGGGTGAGGAGAGAAAGCATGCTCTTACAAAGCCTCCAGCTCTTCTCCAACCTTTGCCTATTCTCAGACAGGACTAGAAACTGTACTTAGATGTTAGGAAGGTCTTCACATTTAGTGAAAATGGGCATAATTGTCTAGTAACATCTTTTTATTAAGCGAATGTTTAGGGTATTTTCACAAGCAGCTTCCCGTTTTATCAGAGATCTTCCAAGCTCTTGTTCCTATTATTACTCCCCTTTGACGGTGAGGTAACTGATGCTCCATGAAGTTAAACGATGTGCCCAAAGTCTTCCAGCAATTCTCCAGTCTTCATCTTTACAGTGTTGTTTGCGTCCATACCATAATTACTCTTAGCAGGTGAAGAATAGTAACATTGTTCTCACATTTTGGAAGGGGTCTGGCTTTTCTGCCTCTACACATTGTCCAGGAAATGAAAAGATTTGGAAACTTCATTTTTTCCCCCTCATATTTAAGAAATTAAACTTTATATAGCGGTATGAATACCATTACTCAGACTTCAGATTGACATCTGGAGGAAGCCCTGTTAGTTTCTTTGCCTTTCCTAGCTTTTTGGGGTGTAGACGGGGGGGGGGGGTAGGAAATGAGAATGGAGTATGTTCCCACATTCTTTCTATGCTGTTGTATTAATTCTGTATGAGACCTTGAGAAAAAAATCCTTATAGGGCTTATATATAGTTTTTAAAGGAGAAAAAGCAAAAACGTAATTTCAACATGCATTAATGACATTTTGTGTTTTGCAGTCATTAAAATTCTTACACTTTTGAATTTTCTCTTTTAAAATGTCATGTTTCTAATGAGAATGACAGCTAGGAAGCAATAGTAAAGTGGTTTACTTTTTAAATTTTCCCCAAACTTTTGTCTTATTAATTTGAATTAATCTGAAATCCATACTTGTGAAAGTTTGTTTCTAAAATGTCATTTTAAAAATATTTAATATTACTAGATACATACTTTAACGCACATTGGATGAAAGTACATATCAAATTAAATTTTTCATTTTTTGAAGACTAATGTAATTGTATATTTTCTTTAAAAACTTAAAAATTTTTCATGATTCATACAGCAAAGAAAACAAGGCTGAATATCTCACCAGCTATATAAAAATTATTTTTTATGAATATTTTTGACTTCTTTGAAATTTTACTTCCCCCATTTCAGTGTATGCTGTAGCTAACCGTACTTTGTAAGAGTAATGGGGTTAATGTTAAGACTCTTTACTCACCTCTATACCAATGCACTAAATGTGTTCTATTTCAGATCTTTTGTGTTACTCTTTCCTCCTTTCAGTGATTTGCTTCATCTTATTCTAAGTTGTCAGCTTTTTAGTTACTTACCATGTAATCTGAGGAGCCATGGAATAGGATGCTGCCAGACAGATTCTGGCCGGCACTTTTTAGTGTCAGGGCAGAAATAGTCTGAATTGTGTTGGTCTGAAACACCAGCACCCTCTAGTGACCAACCTAATAACATGCTGTACAGTATATTAAAGAGAATTTCTAAATGACAAATACATGCTTTGCTTAAGGAAGCTCAGATATCTTTCTTAGGGGTGTACTAATTAATATAGAACTATGGTCATTTTGCTTTTCTTGGAATGCACAAACTTTCATGTCTGCTTAATCGACAGACCAGTGATTAGTCAGATCATTGAAAGACCATATATTCAAATATTTTTTTAATTTAAAAGTATATAATCACCCATTATCTATTTAATTAAAAATTTTAAAGGTTTATTCATTTTTGAGAGACAGAGCATGAGCAGGGAAAGGGCAGAGAGAGAGGGAGACACAGAATCTGAAGCAGGCTCCAGGCTCTGAGCTGTCAGCTCAGAGCCCAATGGGGGGCTTGAACTCACAAATTGTGAAATCATGACTTGAGCCGAAGTCTGACGCTTAACTGACTGAGCCACCCAGGCGCCCTTCACCCATTATCTATTCTTAACTTAATTCTCTAGAAATAATTTACATTTTTATATGTAAATATCTTTCACTTTAAAATTCACAACATATATCAATATTTAGCTAGTACTGATGAATTTATTCTATGTCTACTGAACTTCACTAAGAAATCTTAAAATATACATTGTTACAAAAACAAGATTAGTAACTATTTCACATTAGCTCATTATTGATGGAAAATATCTACATTTCTTATTCCATAGATCCAATTGCTAATTTCAGCATATTTTGTTTGTTTTTGAGAGAGAGAGAGAGAGAGAGATCAAGTGAGCGCACACACAATTGTGGGAGGGGCAGGGAGAGGAAGAGACAGAATCTAAAGCAGGCTCTAGGCTCTGAGCTGTTGGGGCCCAACGCGGGGCTTGAACTCACAAACTGCAAGATTGACTGAGAGGAAGTCCGACGCTTAACAGAGCCACCCAGGCACCCCCAGCATATTTCTTAGTCATCCATTCATTCATTCAAAAAATATTTATTGAGCACCTATTCTATGTCAACTACTCTGTTAGTTGTTAGGGATATAAAAGAAACATACAGATCTCTAATTTATGGAGTTTTAGTGCAAAATTCTTGATTTTTAAAATCTGAAATAACAGAAGAAAGGAATGCTAATTTCAGTGGCTTTTGTGCTTTGCCGAAAAGGTAAGATCTCATATAAAATCCAATTTAAAAATTTATGCATAATTTTCATGAAAAAATGGAAAAGTGTATAGTTTTCATGATCAAATGGGATTATTTCAGGAACCCAAAGTAGATTTAAGCACCCAAACATCAATCAATATACTTAGCGTTTCAACAAAGTAAAGGAGATGCTTGTCGTCTTTGCTAAATCAAACATCTGGGTATACTGAGTCCCTTTGTATTGATTGCATTTTCTTCAAACTTTTCTTCCTCTTACTTTACATGCCTGGTAGTCTTTAATTAAAAACTGGACACTAGTTAATATACTGTAGTGACTATGGATTCTGTGGATTGATCTACCTTATACTACATAATTTGTTGGGCAGTTAGTGATGGGGACCACCCAGTCTGGTTTCCTTGACTTCTAAGGATTCTCCTCTAATTTCCAGCTGTTCTGCCGGCTTTGGGTTGTGCCCTAAGCTTGTTTTGCCCCCTAAGGTAAACACGGTGTAGAATAAACTCATTAAGAAGAGCATCAATGTCATGGACATGGGTCTTGGGTAGTTTTTATATTTTAAGACTAGGTTTCATTCTGGTCTCTGCTTGGTTTTTCACCAGGTTCCAGGGGGATTCTTTCTCATGCATGGTTTAGCTGTCAAACATTATTTGGGCAGGAATTCTATCTCATTTCTTTTAAGGTTCTTATCACCTGGATTTCCTATTTAAATTTGCAGTGGTCTTTTCAGCCTTGAACTCCAATCTCTGGCACTTTTTGCCAGTGAGACTGATTTTTCCATCACTGATTTCCTACAGATATATATGAGGGTTGGGCATCACTCGGTCCAAAAGGCCAGTAACCCTTAATTCTTACCCCTTTCAGTTGTAGTTGAGATTAAACTTCGCCAATCTCTGTATGCTTTTGAATGCTTCCCAGTGAATTTGTTTTTTAAAAATTTTAACCAGATTTTCATTATCTGTAGGGCAGTGTGATAATAGCATAAAGATAGACATATCTGTTCAATGGAACAGAATGCTGTACCTATCTACTTATACCTAAATAGGTAGATATATATGGCTATACACACACAGACGGAGAGGGGGATACAGGTATACAGATAAAAGATAGGTATATACACATCTGTCCATACATGTTGAACTAATTTTCAGCAAGTGTTAAGATAATAAAGTCTCTTCAAAAAAATGGTACTGAAAAAAAACTGGATACCTATATGAAAATAAAAATGAACATAAACCAGATCTCACACCACACAAAATGGACTGTAGATCAAATGTAATTATAATCTTCTAGATTAAAATGGGAGAAAATTCCTATTTCTTTAGCCTCCCATCATTACTGGAAGTACTCTTCCAACTTGTCCTTTAACATTTAACATGATTACCTCTCAGTATGCATAAATACCACAAATAATCCAAATTCTCTTTGGACTATAATTTTTGCTCTCAGGATTGGTGCAATAAATATTCTTGTATGTATTGGTATGCATACTTGTAGGACTTACTTTTACGTGACAGATGCTTAGAAATGAACTGCTATATGCTGATGGCCCCCAAATTTACATCTGCAGTCTACATTTTTTTTTGAACTCCAGTTTCATATATCCAACTATTTGTCATTCCATTTGGATAGCCAATAGACAGCTCAGTGTGTTCAAAAGGAACTTCGAAATTTCTTCCACACTCCTGGTTCTATGCTTGGGGTTCTTAAGAGGTTCTTTCATTTGTTGCAGTGTCATTTTAGACATATGCTGACCAGGACTCACCTAAAGACTCCAAGGACCTACTAGGGATCTCCCCGTGCATGCACCTCTCCTGTTACTTGCCGTATCTTAGTGGCCTTGTCCTTCCTACTCCAATCTCAACTCAGGGCGATTCCAAGTCTCCACCCTGGCAACTCCTGTGATGTATCTCAGAAATTTTCTCAAGGGAGTAAGGTGGCAG
Source organism: Cryptoprocta ferox (assembly GCA_028646485.1). NCBI lineage: Eukaryota > Metazoa > Chordata > Mammalia > Carnivora > Eupleridae > Cryptoprocta > Cryptoprocta ferox. The sequence goes on along the minus strand of CM053570.1, from coordinate 45,515,451 downwards.
CAATTCGATAGGGTTCACTTTGTTTCCCTTTATCAGATTCTATCAGTCTCCCGTAGTTTTTGTTCAGTGTAGTGAAATCACTTTTAATATATTGTGTGGTTTTGGGTGGAAAGATAAATCTTGCCATGAAGCAAAAGTTCTCTTAGGTTTGTTGTCTCACTTTCTACTTTGTTTGATCTTTTTTTTTTTTTTTTTTAATTCTTGGCATGGAAACTTAGATATTGGTGTAGCTTTCTTCCTAATGCATGGTTTCAAAGATCTACATTTCCTGCTAAGTGCTGCTTTAGCTGAAATCTCAAGGATATTTTCATTACCATTCAAAATACCTTAAAGTTCCATCATTTGTTCCTTGCCATATGGGGATGTTAAACCCTAATTACTTTCTAGTTTTGCTATCGAGTCCTAGTTTAATTCCACTGGTCAATGAATACTCTGTACTATAAATCCTTTGAGAACTGTTACATGGTTCTATAGTCTATGTGTAAATATTCTATGTGCAGTTGTTGGATGTAATGTTTTACAATTACCAATTAGGTATACGTGATCATCTTTATTCATAATAAACTTATTCATAATACCTTTTTCTCCGTAAAGACAAAGGCATTACGATTTCCAAATCTGATCATAGATCTATTCACCCTTTCAGTCCTAACATTTTGAAGTTATTACACTTTATGTGGAATGCTTTAAGAGAAGCTGGGCCTTAAGTGCACTTCCAAGTTTACGATATTAGTGTTAAATTGACCCTCATCACTATACAGTTCCTGTTATCTCTAATACTCACTAGCTTGGTCTGTTGTTTGTATTACTACTGCCACATACTGGTTAGTATTTGCTTGGTAACCTTTTGTCCACCTTATTTTTAACCTGTGTTCTTATTCTGAATGCACAGCTTATAAAGTTATAATGGGGTTTTTGTGAATTTTAATGCAGTATGATAAGATAGAATTGGGGAGTATAACCCATTTTCACTTAATTACAGATAGTTTAACCTGATGTTGAATTTCATGTTTTTCTCTTTAAGAAAATCTTTTAGAATTATCAAAGTTTTATTATCCTATTTTTCTTAACTTTTTGTTGTACCTCTCGTGGTTATTGTGAAAATTGAAATGTGCTTTCTATACTATTAAAGTTTACCTTAAATTAGTACTTTTACTACTTGAGTAATGAATCTTACAATGGTTTAAATCACTTACCTTCTTGGGGCACCTGGATGGCTGTTAATCGTCCCACTTTTGATTTTGGCTAATGAGATCAAAACCCAGATCAAGCTCTCCACTGACAGGACAGAGCCTGCTTAGGATTCCCTCTCCCTTTCTTTCTGCCCCTCCCTCAATTCATGTGCACACACACACTAACATAAAAAATAAATAAATCACTTACCTTCTTCCTCTTATGTTACTGTTGTAATCTTACTTCCATGTTTTAAGCCCGATACATTAGTTACATAACTCCAAATTTGGGACTATACTGATTACATAAATGCTGTACTTTAATCTGCTTAAGAAAGCCTTCTCACTATTCTTTTCCCATAAAGTAGGTTTTTCTATTCTGTTCTCCAAGTAGCCAAATTTGCTTAAAGCTAACTAGGACTGCTTCAAACCTTTCAATATTTCTCAACTGTTTTTAGAATCTATTCAAATTCTTTTCTATGGCCTAGAGGCTTTGCATGATAGAACCTCTATCTCTACCACTTCATTTTTTTTTTTTTTTTTTTTACTCATTATGCCTTACACCAGCCTTAAGGCTATCATCTTAGCACAGACTTAGCAACGCTGGTATAGATCTTTTAGGAATTATTCTTCTAAAGATAATCTGCCTGACCTTAAGGTCTTCTATCCACCACTCCTTTCCTTCTATCTACCACTTATTTCCTTCATGGTACTAATCAAAATCTGTAATTATTTTGCTTTTCTAGTTTTGATAGATTCACTAGAATACCTTGCTATTTCACCATCTAATCACTACCAAGCATGCAGCAGACTCAGTCAACATATGTAAATAACTGAGTAACATAATTCTTTGGTTATGTTCTAAATACTGATACTGACAAAAATCAGGGATCTGAAAATGAAGACATCATATTGATTCAAACAGCCCCAGCAAATGTAATCAAAATGGCACTAATGACAAGAGTACAATGGTGTGCCAAAAATTTTCAATGTGTTAAATATATCAGTCTTTATATTCCTTGAACAAGATTTTCTTTTACATGTAAATTCCTTATAAATCCTGACATTTCCTTTTCTTTCTACCTTTGCTCACATAAGAAATCAAATCTTTCAAATGCAGAAGAAACAGTTTGCTACTTATTTGCTACCTAATTGGCTTACCAAACTCAAAAATGCCAGTATTTACTGTGTACTTACGTGCCAGGCACAAAGAACATGACCAGGGAGATACAGCTATCATAAAGTAAAAATTCAAATCAGGCAGTTTCACTCCAGAAGACAGAATTCAAATCTCATTGTCAATTCTATCCCTGGAATACACCCATTCAACTTTACTTCATATTACATCCAGGTTGGAGATACCCAGCCTGTGTGATGAGGTTGATAATAGGCTACAGCTGTTTCATCTTTGGGGGTAAATATAAAATCCTTGCTCTCAGTACAACACTCTCTAACTCATCATTGTTTTCAGTGTTCAATGTGGTCCAAATTGAGGTTCCTTCTCTCTCTAAGGTTTTTCACAGCCATGATTATTTTTGGTCCCTTAAAAACATGATCAAAACTTGAGCCTTCACAATTTAGCTCACATTTATCTATAAACCATGTCCTTCAGTACTACTGAAGTCAATTCTTTTAAAGCATTTTGCTTTCATCCAGGCAAGACTAATTCTTCCCATTTTTATCAGATGTTATTTGTACCATAAACTACTTTATAAGTGTCCCCCCCACTAAATTAAGGTAATAGGAAAAGGGCTGTCCTGTATCCTTTTAGCTTCAAACCCAATTTTTACATCCTTGAATACTATGTAACTTTCCTCATAATCTTCCTAGATATCATTCAAGTATTTAAGAACTTATCTGATTAAATATTTTTCTTACACTAGTACCTTTTATTTTGTTAAATACATACATTTAGGAACTGTTAATTATAAAAGTTTTTTTTTTTATAAATGTGTACAATACTATGAAAAAAAAACATACTGTTTACTAGTCACTCTCAAGGACTATAAACTTGGCTCTAAGGCTACCTGGATCCATCCTTCCTGATACTAGAATTGTCAAGGTGCTTTTTTAAGGTAAAGTCATCCTACCATCACCCCACCATGATGGATCTAGATACCATCCCCTCACCTATTTGATGATACCTCTCCAACACTTCTTCTCTCCCTCCTCCATCATTTACTTTCTGTTCTATTGGAGATGGAAGCATACCAAAAAAACCCAATCTCAAAGAACTTCCCAAGGCCAAAGCTAGAACTATTTGAGCAATAAAACATAGTATTGGTCTATGACCTAAAGTATAAAAGAAATATGCATGACTCCATACAGATATAAATGAGAGGTTTTTTTTACAGAAGAGTTCCAAGGGAGCAGACAGCCCTCCTGGACAGGATGTGGAGTTCAATACCCCTCCCTACTCTGAATATGGGCTATACTTGGTAATTTGCTTCCAAAGGATGGAGCAGGTTAAGGGAAAAATACTAACTACAATGATGAATTTGGGCAAATCTGGATATTATGTACCCCAGATATCTGATGAGAAAGTAACTTTTCCTGATATTCTTTCCAACTCCCCCATTCTAATAACAAGAAAAAAACCAGACTAATTTAGAATGGGGGATATTCACCAGGACACCCAGCTAATACTCAAAACTGTCAAGGAAAAAATGAAATACTGTCAGACCAGAGGTGACTGCACAGATGTGACAACTAAGTGCATTGTGGTACCCTGGACTGGATCCTAAACAGAATAATGGAAAATGGTGAAATTCACATGAAATCTGGATTGTAATTAATAGTAATAATTCAATATTGGTTTCTTAGTTTTATCAAAAGTGTGTGGTAATGTGTTAATGATGGTGAAAGCTGGACGGGGGTATACTGGAACTCTGTACAATTTCTGCGACTCTTTTGTAAATCTAGCTTTTCCAAATTCGTGTTTATCTGATTTGCCTACCTATAATGAGTAAAATTAATACCGTCTTACCAAATCACTAGATTAAAAAACATCTGACCATTTTGGCTTTGGTTATTAAGGTAATGTTGAAATTTGCCATCAGACTTGGAAGTAAATTCCTATTTAGCAATTTTTGTGGTTTCCTTGGGCAAGGTTTAAATTTCCTTAAGTTGTAACCTTCCTTTTTGTAAAATAGAAGATGCACAACCATGACTAAAAGTGACAGGGAGAATCATATAATGCCTGTAAATCTATTACGTACCTTAAACTGTCTTTTAATTAAAACTGTCTACTCTATTTTCCAGAAATAATACAATTTTCAGTTCAGGAAAGCTACAAGTTAATGTAAAAAACACCTTACGACTGTAACAAAAAACAGGGCTGAGTGGAGAAATTCCCTGCCTTCTTACCAACACCTACCACAATGGCTGTGGGTGCCAGAATACAAAAGATACGTGAAACAGTGTTATTTGACCTTTAGAACTGCATGATGGTCTTGCATTTTAGAGCTTGCCCTGAACATAAATATTACTAGATACCAGGCAAATAATGTTTAAATGAAAGGATTCTAAAGAAGAATTTAAGAAAATTTAGCAATTAAAAGGGACAGTTACTGTTATAAAGTCACAGTTTTACAAGGAATTCAAGAAGCACACTATGGAGTGCTATTTTACCACATGAAATGAAGTGTGGGACGCTGTGATAAGAAATACTCAATTTGGGTATTCTCCATTAAAAAAAGTCACAAGAATTTCGAGTACCCCTGGCTATAGCTGATCATGGGTTTGGAATGTTTTAAACCAAGAACTCCTCTATAAATATAAGGAAATGTTATACAAGGTAAGCGAATATAAAGAATTTAAAATGCACAATCAAATGTAACAAAACTGTAATTAGCTTAAAAATAAACATTAACTCAGAGCTTAAAAATTCTAATTTATTTCTCACAAATGCCACTTGATGCTTGACTCACAGCTTTATTTACATTTGTCTACAGCATCATTTCCTCATGAAATGAACTAGTACAGCTTAGTTAAACCAAATGAAATCATAATCATCTGAATTGTCTGTAAACTATTAGCTAAATTTATAACCTTGCATTTGCTTAGTACAGCCAAAGTTTCAAATACAGAAAGCACGAGAATAAACCAATGGTAACATGTAGACTCTAGAAGATCATCTGGGCAAATTTAGAAGGTGGACTTTCAAGAAGTCTGAGGCACAATTACAAGAGAGTAAAAGTTCTTGTGCAACCTACAGTAAATGTAGCAAAGAAAATTAAGACATAAAAAAAACAAGGGGAAGTTCATTGTAAAAATATTATCAAAATACTTCTACATAAGATATTTTGCTTTCATCTTTAAGTCAGTTGAAGAGAAAAATCACTCATTTTAAAGTAAAAAAACAAATAATTTTGGTCTGTCTACTAGATAACCTTTAAACTTTAAAATTTTTAATTGCAGTAGACAATAATTTAAAATTAGGGAAAGAACAAAACCAAAAAGTGGGTACTGATCCCCATGACAAAAAGTCCCCAAGCACAATCGTTGATTTCCCTTAATATACTTACCTTGCATTGTCACTGAAGATACTGTTAAGAGAAACCTTTTTGTTTTTAAACCAGAGGACAAAATGGAGCTCAAGTGACCAGATTTTAATTTAAGAAATAAAACAAACTCTGTAAGTATTTTAAGCCATAAGTAGTTTCAAGTGAATAGGAACAGTAAGTATTTCTGCATGTCACACAGAAATAAGCATTCATTTGTTACTCAGAAGAAAATTTTACGCAGCGTTTGAACATCTCAAAGTAAATAAATGTTCACATAAATTCACAATTCACAATCTCTCTGGTCTTTCACCCAAAGAAATATACTTCAATTTGTTTCTCATTAACTACGACTTAACTTTGTCTGTACTACCATATGTGATAACTGGGTTTTTAAAAGATATCACATGAAGCTTCTTAAAATATGAAGACAAAAACATTTTGAAACAGATATTTTTCTCATCAATAATATCAATAAGGAAAGGAACTTGTTTGACATTTTTGCTCAAAATTTTTGTCAGGAAAGGAGAAATAAATAACACCCTTTTCCTTCTGCAATTTACAAGATTTTCTCTTCATTAAATGCGGTGGTACAAAAAGTAAAACTGGATAAAAGAGAGACAAAGATTCTAAGGCACCCTCAGCACAGGGAATTTCAAAATGAAAAAGTTTCCAGTTGGCTGTTTTTAACTAGTTTCACTTTTTGTGATAGGAATCCTTTTGACATAGATACATGAACAGGTTGACTCCTTTTCCCAATTAACATAAACAGATTGTTTCCAACTACTTTACCAGTCTTGCCTCCATGCCCAAAGTTCAGGCAAGCCTAGGTTATCCTGTCTTCAGTCAATAGACAGTTCATATTTGGAAATGAAAAAACAAGAGTTCAAATTAAAAACAAAGTACTTTGTCACAGCTGTTATGGTTTTAATTGAAGCAAATAGATGTAAATAATGAATGATAAATAGAGTATCTATTTTAGGACATTATGGCTTAAAATACTATTTACTTTTAATTTCACAAATAAACACAGCTGTATTGTTGTGAAAAGCAATGAAAGGCATGCACCTCTACTAGCAGTTTTAGCACTTCTGACCAAGTAAGACACCAAAACTCCTTAAAAAATATGCTTCATGCACTGTACTGTTTTTTTTTTTAAAGATGTAAATTTTAATACATTATTTCTTTTTTGAACTTGAACGGGAACCAGAATGGGATGATCCAGAAGATGACCTGTGGTGCCTGTAAGACATAATGGAGAAAGCAGATAGTCTAGTAAGCTAGAGCTGGTTATCACCATTCATTCATAAGACTGTGAGAATATAAAAAATAAAACCTCATTATGCTGGCAGAAAGAATAATTAAAACATAAGATACAAACTTATACACATAAAATTAACTAGTGTTCAGATGCCGGATGTGAGCCTAGTAATAGCATAACCATAATTTAAAATTCTCTATATTTTACAAGTATCTTCTCTTCTCAAGATATAGCCACCTCTCAATTATTTAAGGTAATGAAAGAAAGCCTTGCAAAAATGTGTAAAATTACTACTATACAACAAAGGCATATAAACTTGGTAATGGAAATGTGACTAAATCTGTGATACACTGTTGATAGTGTGGTAAGTCTATATGTATAACAGATACAGCAAGGCTTCTGTGTATGAAAATATATATTCATAAATAATTACGTTTTGGAAATCTAGGTCACACAAGATGATTGTACAATTAGTTATAGGGTTATATTCATGCAGCTAATATGAATAAGTCAATATATCAACCTGGGTAAAGTAGTGGTGTTCCGAGGGGTTGGCCCTGGGCTCAGGGTTGTTTAGTGTTTTCACCAATCACCTGGCTTATGGAATAGAGAACATGTTCATTAAGTTTAGATGACAACAAACTAGGGGGATTATATGTGGCTAAGATAAAAATTTGCAGAGTGGTAAGAAAGCAACAGAATGAGTTTCACTCAAGTTACCGAGTAGTTTTCTTACAAAGGAACAAACGCACATAAACAACATTAGTTGTGTGTAACCTTAATTATCTGAACTTGAAAATGCGAAGCAGAATAATTCTGTACAAGAAGGAATCATGAGGTAATCCTACCACTGAACCCAGCAATAATCAGACTCTACTTAATCCTTATTTTCACAAGTTGAAAAGATATGGAAAATTGGCAAAGATTACAAAAAGAAATCATTAAAATGCCTATATAATTAGACATTGAGAATGTAGAGAAAGTTAAAAACTGAGTAACTAATTAGCCTGTTGCAGAAAAGGCAGACAGATGACATCTGCACTCTACAAATTTTAAAAATGTCAATACAGATAAAATGATCTAGTAAAGGTCTTTCTCTTAAAAAAATATAAAGATTTGGACTGCAAGATGAAAAATGTATTAGCTACAAGAACAACTTCCTTATATCTTTATAAAGGGCATAAAACAGTAATTTGCTGTGGAAATGGATTTACACATATTTGAGAATAGATTTCCAACGATGTGAAATAGTTAATTTTTTTTTACTAGAGGCCCCAGGTTTCTATTTATATTTAATGTAAAATCAAAATCTTAAATACATTTAAAAAATCAACTTCTAAATTACTTCAACATATAGCCTCTGAATTATAATCTTAAAAGACAGAAATAACCGAGAGTTGGCTATAATAATCCTATGCAAAAGTAAAAATTTAAACAATAAAATGATTACATAGTGAAAGAGTGGTTTGATCTACAATTTGTCTAAGCAACCTGATCAAAGCACACAGGAAAAACAAAGTAATCAATGTTTTGAAGCTCAAAGTTGAAAAGTGTAATTTAAAATTGGAACAAAGGAGAAAATGAAAATCTAATCCTTGACTAGGAAGTTTAATCTATTAAACACACTTAAGAACACCCATTCTTATTTCTACAGAAACCCAAACCTTTCGGGTGACCGTGATCTTGTTCGTCTTTTTTTGCGATCACCAGATGAAGAAGATCTAGAACGACTTCTCTTTCTGTTCCTCTCAGGAGAAGATGATGAACTTGAGTAAGATCTTTTTCGTGGGGAAGAAGAGCCCCTGTGGGACCTGGAGCTGGATCTTCATTGATTGAGAAACAAATCAAATATTTCATTAAAAGAAGAAATGAGGCAGATCGTTCAGCTAACAGCTCCAAAAATAGACAGGATTTATAACTGAAAATTTTATAAGAAGGAATACTTACTGCATACTCAACAGAAGACTTCTGGTTCAATCACGAAAACAATTCTACTTAAGTAAAATTACTTTAACTTCATCTTTTTAACGTTCTAAGTGTTTATCACTTATAATTAAACACCAGCTGAACATATAAAGCAGAATTTTTTTTAACTTAAGGCTATCATTTTAAAGTATACATAAATAGCAAAACCAAAAGGTAATTGCATTTGCATGACTTTATGTCCAGAAAACACATCCTCTCATTTGAGAAAAAAATACGTAGATTATATACAACTCCCGAGGAAAATAAACATTACAATTCCTTGTGGAATTATGCAACTTATTAAGTTGCTCTAGAAAAGGCAGGGATAGGGGACAGCAATGAGAAAGAACAGTAACTACTAAGTTGCCAAATAATCAAAAAAAGTAAAATAAAATGAGTAACTTTAAAACTTTGATTTATATTAACAATATTTTTATGAAGGACTACTATTTATGAAGTATGAAGTGTTGACATTCACATGTTTCAGGTAGAAGTAAATGTGCAAATGTTTAAATGCAAAATTTTTTCTTCATTTACGTATTTTGGTTGAAGGAATTTAGCTCAAACTTCCCAAAAAATTCACCTTTGGGCTTAAAACAAAATTAGAAAGCCCAAAAGGAGAATTCTTTGGAAAGTTATAAGCAATGAAAAAAATGTTTGGGAAGAATATGAAGTCTGTTTTGTAAATCTTAATTCTAGTACTTCCCAAAGGGAACTAAGATTTAAAGATCTTTACCTCAGAAGCACTCAAATAAAAGTACTAACACAATGATAATACACAATAACAATAAACTCATTTGCTCTCCATTTTGTATTGGCTTAATAATACAAGTTTGCATATCATTCTTCCTTTAATGTTAAATTGCAGTTGCCCTCTAATGCTATAGATTTGGCTCTATTAAGCATTTTTACCAAAAGAACTACCATTAAGCTTCAGGGTGATTTTCCACATAAGTGGAATTTTAGTCATTTTCTTATTCTTGTTAGATGCTTTAAATAATAAATCAAAACTTAAAAAAAAAGGCAGCATATTTTATTTTTACTAAGTTAAAAAAAAAAGACTAGTGTCTCATTTGCTTCTTCACAAACTGCTTCCCTCTACAGGTTGAACTAAATGCAACCTGAAGTTAACAGTAATGCTTACACCTAAGACCACATCCTACCTGACTAACCAACCATTATTTCCTGATCTAGTCTGTAGAATTTAAGAGAAGTGCTTATTCTAAACACAGTATTTGTGTACAATTTTATATTTATAATATTTATAATATTGTGTGTAATATTACAAAAAACAGAAACGTGTATAAAACATTCCAGAAACTTTATCGGATATAAACGACAAAATAGTTTCTGCAAATACTGAAACAACTGCCCTACAAAACAGAATCTGTTTTGAGGCAAGGTTAATTTTCTTCCTTTTAAAAACACAGTAAACTTTTTCTTTGCATATCTGTAATTTTTTTTGAACTACTATTGCAAACATAACTTTACTGTACTAGAGATCTGGTGTTAAGACTCTGCTCCATCTTCCTATTTCATCACATTTTAGCTAGTACAAAAATAACAAACCTTGCATAATGCCAAATAGCAGCCTTAATTCAATCATGGGAATGTCTTGGCACACTGCTGGCAATGGAAACATCTCATGGTGAGAAAATTAAGCCGAGGCAAGTGCATTAGTTTTCTAATGCTAAAATAAAATTGACAAGTAGAAGCAAAATAAGAGGAAAAAAAGCAGCAACGCCTTCTGCAGCCTTTAAATATTTTTTCTCTCTGCTTTACAGAGAGATGCTACCTCATTCACCTTGATTTCGACCCACGAGATCTCGAACGTTCTCTGGAACTGGAACGAGATCTTGACTGCGAACTGGAAGAACTTCTTGAACGGGACCTGGAACAACATGGAAGGATTTTTTTTTCCAGGACCACTTAAATGAACTTTGTGATATGAACACTGAAAGAAAAATATTTATTAGAGTTCATTTTCATATAAAAAGGCAACTATTTGAGATACACATTTTCAGAACACAGTATTTTAAGGTTAACTAAACATTTTATTGCTTACTTATGCCAAAACTTAAACTAATATTTAAAAAGAAAACCGACTATCACTTTCCAAGTTTGACTAAACTGCTCTAAAAAATTCACTCAAAATTGTACAAATAAAACACTAAGCATTATCTCACTTCATTAACATTGAATACTTTCTGTTCACAATTTTCAAAGCAACCTAAGGACTTACACACCCAGGAATTTTGAATCCTATGGTTTATAATTTAACTTCTCTGATACATCTCTATCAATTTCCCTTATAAAATTCCTTCTGTTTCCTCAGTCTCTAGCTAGTATGACACTGTAAGTATGACATGTGTATGTTTATTTAACTGTTTTTCTATCTACTCAAAGTTTAGAGAATTAAAGAGAAAATATGGTAACAATCCTGTGACTGTCTTAGGTAATTACATTATTGAAAAATGTAAAGGGGAGATATGGCCTACCTGAATTTTAAAAATCACAAATGAAGTAAAATTCACTTACTAACCTTATACCTTTAATTTACCCCTTAAAATAATACTTTGTAGAAAAAGATGACTATTAACATTTATATCTTAAAATTACTATCTTTATAATTACTCTCGTAAACTTTCCTGCTTTACAGTGCTCAAATAAAAAATTATCTAATTTTTATTTTCTATTTTAATTTCTAGAAAAATTATCTAATTTTATTTTCTAATTTTATTTTCATGCGCATGCAAGCAGGGAAGGGTGCAGGATGGGGGCGGGGTGGGGGGAGAGATAGAGAGAGAATGAATCTTAACCAGGCTCTAAGCTAAGTGTAAAGCCTGATGCAGGGCTCGATTCCATGACCTGAGATCATGACCTGAGCCAAAATCAAGAGTCAGATGCTCAACCAACTAAGCCACCCAGGTGCCCCCCAAATTATCTGTTAAGTGCTCAATTAGCTAGTATTTTTACCCCTAAAAAACATTAAAATTCATTGCCCATGTTTTCACTGGATCATGAATATGAATTCTTCATGGGAACGTCGTTTATATAAGGTACTGTTTTGCTCACTTAAAATTTTGTTTTCAATGCTGACTACACAATCAGGTAATATTATTAAAATTTTACATTACTAACAAAGTAATATTCAAGTACAACACTAACTAAATCCTCTTTTTGCTAGGCATCTCAAGATTATGAGCATTAAGCCAATATAACTAATATGGCAGAATCAGCTCCTTTATTCAGATACCTCTATTAAATCATTAAAACACTGTATAGCAAGCAATGATTTAATTAGTGTCTAGAAAACTTCTATACTAGCCTTAACATTAGTAAAAATATAAATCTTCACTTTACTTAAAAATTTCTAAATGTAAACTACCTATTTGATCAAGCATCACCATATATAATAATTTAAATAAATTTTTAAAATCTATTTTAATAAAAGGCATGGTGATAAAAATGGACGAAAGAAGTTTCATATTAAAACTCTGCACTTGTGAAAATACTGGACAATAATTTCAAGACACTAAGAAAAAATTATTTTGTAAAAGTTGATTTGAATGAAATCTCAAATAAAAAGGAAAGCTTATTCAGTCAAGAAAAACAAAATTTATAAATAAAGAAGTTAGATACTGACATTTTGACTGGTGTTACCCTTGACCTGTACCCGTTTACCTGGACCTAGACCTTGAACTTGAGGGGGAGGATGAGCGTGATGAAGATCGTGAATGTGAAGATCGAGACTTTGAGCGACTTCGTCTGTTAGATTTCTTTTTATTACTATCTTCTTCTTCACTGGCATCAAGATTATATTTTGAGAGATCAGCATCATCTTCATCCTCATCCTAACAAAAATTCAGCCAATATTCAGACATTTGGATATTAATGCTATCTAGTAGGAATGATGAACAGTTCTGTGTATTGGACATCTCCATATGGATATGTGATGTCATCAACATCTCAGCAAATCCTCAATCCTAAAAGTCTGCCTATTATATTCCTTATCTCAGCTAAACAGATTGACTATTTCAGACACTTCAAAGAAGTAATCCTAGAAGTCATACTTATTTCCTTTTTCTGTCACAATGTTATTACCAAGTAAGCTTTTTTAACCCCTTAAAAGTCCTTGAATCCATCTTCTTTAGTCTTAGTTCAGAGCTCTATCTTCTCTTATATGTTATAGTATAACCTTTTAGGTGGTCTCCCTAACTCTAGAAATCCATTCTGCCTCTCCTACATCTCAATTTATTGACAGTCACCACCCTGAACCAAGTCAGATAAACATACCTCATTTGTTTCTTGTAAGCTTTAAAACTTGTTCCACGTTGATTTGTTTAGTTGCATTTGAGGGCCTCTTATGATCAGACCTCAAACTGTACCCTTAATCTGGATCTATACATCAGGCCATAAAACTTTTACACTTTGGACTCAAGAGAATAAATACCACTTGATGGTGGTGGTTGTCCCTCTCACCATTCTCCCCTCTGCTCTAACCACACTGGGTTATGTATTATTTTTTTAATGTTGCTGGTTTGTTTCCTATTTAAGTGACCACTATTTATGTTCTCTGCTTGACAGTGTTCTGACCACAGCTCTTGTAGCCAGCAACTAGTATTCTATCATTCAAGTCTTAGCTCAAATTTCACCTCCTCAAAAATCCCCCCCATCCACTGAAACCAAAGTAGCTCTTCTCATGATCTATTATCACATGTCTTTATAACGTAATTGCTATCTAAATGATCTTGTTCATCTTTCCCCTCTAGAATTTAACTTCCATTAAAAGAAGGGTGGTTCTTAGTTATTACTCTATCTCCAGACCTAGAATAGTGTTTTGCAGAGTAGAAGCTCAAAACCTTTGTGAGAAAAATGAATACACAGAATGTAATCTTCACTATGGGACAAAGATCATCAAAAGGATTCATGTTGTATCATAGCTCCAATAAGACTAAGAAGAAATACGACAAGGAAATCATTTACCTCATCTAATTTATATTTAGAAAGATCTTCATCCTCATCCTCTTCTTCTCCCTCAGATTCTTTATCTTCAACTTCCTTTAAAATAGATGCAGGACCAACTGCCTTCCCCCTGTATTTTTTCTTTTTACGTCCAAACTAGAGAAAAAGTTTCATGATATTTCTGTCAGCTGAAAATGTTTTAAAATCACTATTTTTTCCTAAGATATTAGTTTTATATATTTAGGTCAATGTGTATTTTTTAAGTGAATTGTAACAATTTTATATTTAAGCCAACTAGGACGTCTTAAAAAATAAGCTGCTTTAAAAGATTCAAAGTGCACCTATAAAAATAAGATACATTTAATATTATTCCTCTGCATTTAAAATATTTTTGAAGTTTTCTAATTTGTGTTCAACCTGCACACTAATGTATAGCTTACCTCATCATATTCACCATCAGATTCTTCTCTTTCTATATATTCAACATTTTCTCTTTCATTAAAACCACCACCATAACCTAAAAGGGGAGGGGGCATAAATGAGAATTTATTAAAATAACAAAAATATGTCCAACAACATCACCTCTAAGCAACAGAAAAAAAGAAAAATGTCATCAATGGCATTTGCCTATCTAATAAATGACTAGTTTAAAAAAAGCGTATTAAAAAACATCACTACAGAGAACAGTGTCAAAGTTAGATACCTTAGCTGAAAAAGCCTTGTTGCTACACTTCTAGCTCTTCTCAATTTCAAAATGTCCTGTTTTACTTAGCTTATGCATGGAATACATGGGTGGAAAACATCTATTCATATCTCTGCTATAACCAAATTTCGAATAACTTTCTTCTATAGTTCATAATTCTTCCAGGAAGAGTGTGCTAAGAACTAAAACTCAAAATTTCACAGATTACCAGTTGTAGATAGTCCGAAATCTTTTAATGTACTGAAATTTTGCTGGGCTAAAATGTAGCTAGGGCTTGGAATATTCCTAAGTATACAAATACAATGACATAATAAAGGATATCCAATTTGGTTTTAATACAAACGTTTTTATTTTTAATTTTTTTAATGTTTATTTTTGAGAGAGAGAGAGACAGAGCAGAATTGGGAGAGGGGCAGAGAGAGAGAGAGAGAAGGAGACACAGAATCCGAAGCAGGCTCCAGGCTCTGAGGTGTCAGCACAGAGCCTGATGTGGGGCTCGAACTCATGAATAGTGAGATCATGACCTGAGCCAAAGTCAGACGCTTAAGTGACTGAGCCACCCAGGCGCACTCCCCCTCCCTTTTTAAATACAATAGTTTTTAATGTATTGTTAAAAGTCACTCAGGATCTCTGAACCAGTAAACTTTTAAACTGAAAATATTCTATTAAAAAATAATCAAGTTCAGGAAGCCACTATTCTTTGATGTCACAATCAACATCTACAATTAGGATTGAATTCTTTCATATAAACTTGAGAAGGTGGAGTTAATTTTAGAGAAAGTGAGATTTTGAATTAAATCTCCCACTGAAAAAATAATACAGAGGTATGTGAGCAAAAGCCAACATTATCTAACTACTTCCCATACTGCACAGCAGTACCAGCACATAAAGGCAGTGATTCTGAGATTTTGTTAAATGCTAAAATAAATTTATAAACAAAAAAGTATTCTTAAAGAATTTAGGATTTTAGGATATGTGACTTTAAATTTACTAATCACAGGCAGTTAAAAATTGATATCTTACCCTCTCATCTTTTTATAACAGTTACGAATAGTAAAAAATATACACTACAAAATAATGTAATAAATTTAACTTAAAAAAATCACGTTAATCTTGTTTTCACTATACTTTGTACCAGTGAAAACTGCAACGTGTTGGTATTTATCCCTCAAATAACTGCATATGATCCCTTGTCTCCTCCTCCTACCTTATTTCAGAGACCATATTTTTAACTGTAATATACAAGAATTTCCTTTTGTTTCTGTACAGATGACATATAAATGAGAAGTGTATTTATTAAATACCACTAACAACTTTCTTTGGTAAACTCTTGGCTCTAGTTTTTCAGAAATCAAACATAAAAAAGCAAAAACATGTGCAAACAGGTATACATTAAACCTCAAGAAAACAGTTCACGCATTTAATGCTTTAGATTATAAGCTCTGTGGAAAATCATAGCTCTTATCTCTAGATACATTTAATATTACATCAATATGTCCTGAGATTAAGGTATGAATACTGAGAATTTTAAGAGATAACTATGATAAAGATCTAAGCATCAAAATACTTAAAAGTAGGAGAAAAACTTAAAAAAAAATCCACAGGATGTAGATAGAAAATAATTCACACAGGAAAAAATAAAAAGTAAAGTGAACAAATATAATGAAATATCATGATTCTCCTTAGGCCAGCAGTACAGAAAAGTGTCTGATAAACTAGACTGTATGTAGAAACATGTAAAAATATTAAAACAATCCTATTTAAAATCAATAGACTTTTAAGGATTCTTTGTTCACATTTAGTGATCTACACCTGAAAAATGATATAGCAAATAAATTATGGCAAGACTTAGATGTTAACCGTTACACATAATTTTGCATAGGTATGTAAGTACAATTACTTTAAAATGAGTATCATAGCAAATATAAAGCTATTCTCAACTCACACGGGCTACAGAATAAAAAAATTGGTAATTTGTTAATAACAAGGACATTGCTAAACTATAACTATTCAAAAAGTAGGAGAATAGGTGAGCTTGGGTGGCTCAGTTGGTTAAGTGTCCAATTTCTGATTTTGGCTCAGGTCAGGATCTCACAGTTTGGATCATGGGTTTGAGCCCCTCATCGAGCTCCATGCTCACAGCATGGAGCCTGCTTAGGATTCTCTCTTTCCCCTCCCTCTCTGCTCCTCCTCTACTTGCCCACATAGAATGGCTAAATTATTTGTACAATTATTTAATGGGATAATGCAAAGTCAGCAATCTTTCAGTAGTGCGTCAGATTTTCTTTTATTCACAGACTATCCAATGCTTAGGAAATGTTCCCCAGAACCTTGGACTTCCTTATTAAAAATAGTAAAGAGACACTAGAGAGTGATGCTGTAGGTTATTTCACAACTTCAACTGCGACCAGCAAAGACAACTAGTTACAGCCAGGGAAGTGGGAAAGGCTGAAGACAACAAAATCACAGAAAATAAAGAATGAGTAAAGAAAAAGTGAGAAGGCAATAATCTTTGAGGACTTTAGTTGTTACACTACTGCTGTTTCAATAGTGCAACTTTAGAGGAGTCACAAAATAGGTCAGAGAATATGAATAGATAAAAGGCTTTTTGGAAATACAATTTAAAAAACTGTTAAATATTTTGGACTTTATCCTAAAAACAAAAGTTTTATTTATTTTAGAGAGTGAGCAAGCAAGCATGGGAGAGGGACAGAGGGAGAGAGAAAGAGAATCTTAAGCAGGGCCCACACTCAGCAAGGAGCCTCATGTGGGGCTAGATCCCAGGACCCTGGGATCATTACCTAAGCCAAAATTAACAGTTAGACGCTCAACTGACTAAACCTCCCAGACACCCAAAAACTGTTTTAAACAAATGGAGCTTTTAGTTTGGAAAATGAAATTAAACATCTCTGGCTGCAACTGGGCAGGAGGGGAATAAGTAAAGACAGCAACTAAGTGGCTATTTTTCTAAGACAAGATATAGTGGTACCCTTATCTGGGGTAGTCATGGAAAAGAATTTTGAGGGGAGTAGAGGAGAGATAAGGAGTTACTAAGAAGGACATTTAGGTTTCTGTCTTATGCAACAAGCATATGGTGGGTGGTACTAATCATGAGAAAGAGATCACTAGAAGAGGGCCAGGTCCTGGGGGAAAATCATGAGTTCAGTTTGGATATAATAAGTTTGACGTTTACTTGGTGATGCTGAATAGACAGCTGGATATATGGGTCAAAGAAGTCTCAGTTGAAGACACACATTTGGTATCATGGTGTGCTGAAGTTAGAAAAAAATGCCCAGAAAATAAAGAGCAAAGAAAGAAAACTTAGGAATTGGGCTTTGAAGAACCCCAACATTCTGTGGTCAGGTAGAAGGGGATGGCTCTAAAAAGGAGACAAAATAAACTATCAGAGAGAAAAAAGATGAAAAAACATAAAATATATATCTTAGAGGTGAATAAAGGAAAAAAAGGAGACAACTCTTTCTGGAAGGTCTCAATCTACCCAATCAGTACAAAGGCTCAGATTGAGAAGAGTAGGGTAGGATTTGAGGATTGAAAAAGGAAAAGTATCTAGGATATTAGGTTATAATGTTCTCACATGTGAGAATATCAGAAAAAAAAAGTATTAAATAAAGAATGAGGGGAATAAAACAATTTCTGTTGTAGTCTAGAAAGGCCAGGTCCAAATGATTCTTAAAGGGCTAGTGAGTCTCCCCTCTGCCCTTTCTAATGTCACTATTCATTAATATAGAGCTCTCTAAAGCTATACTTTGTAAACTGTGACACTGTTAAACACAAGATGACTTTGTGTATGAGAAAAAAAATCAAGGTAAAAAACTCAAGGGCAGAAAAGACAGAATCCTTAATTACTGTACGCTTACAAGAAGGTGACAGAATTGTTAATTAAAATTTTTAGTTTTTTTAAGATCACTTAGGGGCACTTGGGTACCTCAGTGTGTTAAGTGTCTGACTCTTGATTCGGCACAGGTTATGACCTCCTGGTTAATGAGACTGAGCACCGGACTGGGCTCTGTGCTGGCAGCATGGAGCTTGCTTAGGATTCTTTCTCTTTTTCTCTCTCAAAATAAATAAATAAACATTAAAAAAATTAAAATCACTTAGTTAGAATGTGATTGAATTTTACCTGTTCTTTCTTCTAACTTGGCATACTTTGGAGTATTACACATGTTACACTCTGATCTTCTGGCCCAATTCACATTACTGCACCTTTAGAAGGGAAAAATACCAAATTAGTAGTCTATAACACAAGAAAAAGAGTAAATTTCTACATTCTACAATGTTAAAATAAAAAGAAAATATGGATTCCAACAAAAGACTGAACTATTTAAGCAGAAGCAAAAGCTAAACAGTATAAAGAGTGTCTCTGTCATTTTTTTTTTTTTTTTTGGAAAATAGGAGACAAATTAAATCTACATAGATTTTGATGTCCTGGAGAGAAAAATCACTATAAATTAAAGGTTTTACTAATTTCTCAGTCTCCAAATTTACCTCAAAGAACAGTAAACTTATACCTTCCAGAATAACGCTTAAAAAAGTTTTTTTTTCTTGAGGAATCATTTTAAGCACTAAATATCACAGCATACCAAATCCAGTGACCTAATCTGTTGACAAAAAATTCTCTAGTACAATTTTAATCTGTATTAGATCAGAAATTTATGTAAGACCCTCTTCTGATTCAGTCCTTTTTCATTTCATATATTTGATACATCTGCACAACAGAAAAGATGGAAGTTGAAAAAAATCTATACAGAACTTGAAAATCAAAAGTATTAAGAATGCCTAATTACAGATATTTATGACACGACTTATGATTCTAAAATAACTCTGTAAACAGGCAAAATGAATGGAGTATATTTCACATTGATGATAGGAACTGAAAGTTTTGAAAGTTTTTAATAATAGAAAGAAGTAGACTTTGGTGGTTTTAAACAGTCTTTGCTCCTTTTTATGAAATGCAAGCTTACCTTAAGCATTCATTTACTGGTATACATAATCCATCATGGTGAAAACTAACACTACCATTAAAAAACCAGAATTTTTAAAAGTTCTTTATACTTCTATATCAGATACAGACTAAACAGTACACAGATCTTTGACTTAGAAGGTTTCCTTGGTTTGTCAATGTGAATAAGAACTGGAAATATTAACAAGTAGTGGCCAGATATATTATTATGGAAGAAAAAATGGGTAATTCAAAACACATACGTTTTGCACTGCCAGTCATTAGCACTAAAAAGGCCTCGGCTCTTTTCTGCAAGTGTCTTTCCTATTTCAGTACCCCCAGCTTTCATCATCTTAGCCTCAGTTGTTTTCTCTGAAAATAGCAAAATGATACATTATTAATCTGGAGAAATTTAAAAAATGATCTGTATACAGTCTTAAAAGAAGCTTCCTTAAATGCTTACCCCGACCACATCTATTACAGCTGGTTCTCCTAGCAAAGTTTACATTTCCACATCTGAAAATAAAGTAAAAAGTATTTAGAAAGATAATATTTATAACTACAGAATTTTTAAAATTCTATATACACAACTTTTTAATGTGTCCTTACTATACACCTACATCCAGAACTTTTCTAACACCATCTCAGTCATGTTAATGTCAATGTTAACTATGAAAAAGAAATCACAATTTAGGTGCAAAATATAAGAGATAACTATAAAATTTAAAGTCAGAAGTCCAGGATAAGAAACTCCAATCTTTCACTATCTAGTTACGTGATCCTTATAGTAAGTTACCTAAGGTTTCTGTGTTTCAGTGTTCTATTAGCACATATCATCGATAATAACAAAATCCCCTTGGCAAAGCTGAAGTGAGATATCCACTTCAACAATTACTGAGGAGGCACCAGAGAGAAACAAAAACAAAACAAACAAAAAACATACAAAAATGTGCTAAGTATTATAAGAAATACATAATCCTAAGGATGGACCAATGGGGAGAAATATAGATAAATCAAAGATGGCTTCACAGGTCTTGATAAAATGCTAGAAGATAGAATGGTAAGGAAAGAAGATAGTTGAAAAAAATAACCTCAACCAAGAAACTCAACATATGTTGGAACACAGTATCACTTTATTTTTATATTCAGCAAACTTATTAAACAAAAAAATTATCAAGTTCATTTACCTGGTCATAATAGCGCATCGGCATTATCCGTAAAAGCGTGTTAAATGCTGAGTGATATGCAAAGCTTGAATTTTTAAAAACTGATTACTTTTCTTTGAAAATACATATACCGAATATACGTGTTGTAGAAATATTCTATTCATATATTTGTAATTGAGTTGAATGCACTTAGAGACCTACTTCACATATTTGTGTATGCTGTCATTAATGACACCGTCAAAGGCAAATCATTCTACAAGTAATCAGTAACATAAAAATCAGAAGTGCTATACCTTTTGAATGATTTCAACAGTATTTACCAATCAGAGCAATGCTATTCATAGCATATGAATTTGTTCTACTCAATACTGTCAGATACACTGGATCCTTCAGACTACCCTAATCTTTTGCAAATAGATGATCAATTTATTATGAAATAAACACAACAGTATTTCATTTCAACTACTTACAAGGTGGACAGAAGCCAAATACTGAGGAAATATGGACTTAATCTCCTTTACTGACATTAGATGATCTAATTCTCTTAAACTAAAACCAATAAAACCAATAGCTATCAAATAAGAGTATTTGCTATATTTCATTGCTCTACACACTATGCTATCCTATATTCATTGAAAGGGAGCTATTCTATACCATTTTTTTTTTAGTACAGTTAAATAACCTACTTAAAGTTACATTGTCTGTAAGCAACAGAACTGGAATTAAACCCACATTT
Organism: Cryptoprocta ferox; assembly: GCA_028646485.1. NCBI lineage: Eukaryota > Metazoa > Chordata > Mammalia > Carnivora > Eupleridae > Cryptoprocta > Cryptoprocta ferox. The sequence continues at coordinate 45,494,021 of CM053570.1, read as the reverse complement.
GTTTGCTTCAAAGTTTCTCTTTGAATTTTTATCTTTGGCTAGCTTGAGGACAAGAAATCTGAGACTTTTATCTGAACATGAGTTGTGCATTCAATTTTTTGGACTACTTTCCACAGATTTCCAAACAGGTACGTCTATTTGAGCACCCTCCAAAAGAATCTAGCGATTTAACAGGGCACAGCAGCAATGTCAAAAGGCTGAGCCACTAAACACGTGCTTCTCTGCTGCAGGCATCTCCAGGCAGGCAAAAACACAGGCCTCCTGCCTTTGGCTCTAAGGAGGCGAAATATTCAATTCTCGTGGGGAAATTAAAGCTCAATAAAGAGAAAAAAAGTCAGAGTGTCCTAAGTCCAAGAAGGGTAGTCTTTAGGGGGAAAATATAAACAGTACGGGAGAAAGCGGAAACTTAAAAAGTAAAAAACAACCAAAAAAACAAACAAACAAGGCTAATTATGAAGAGCAAAAGACGAGTTCGAGAAAGCTTCCCGCGAACACGAGTAAAGTTCTGCAGAAAAAAAGTCATGTGGGGCAGATCCAATAGCAAGCTGGCCTCGACTCTGGAGATTGCCTTATCGCTGAAACCTGGCCGAGGAGGGGGTGGGGTGTGGGGGCAAAAGGTAGGTAGGCCATCTCGCTCTCGAAAAAGAGGGGCTGTCTTAGAGAGTTAACGTCGAGGAAACTTGGAGACATTCTCAAAACAAAGGCTTCCGAAATACTTCATCGAGAAGAGGCTGGAGGCTCCTTCCCGCCTGGGAGCCGGCGGTTCGCCGTCTCAACACGGCCTGACGTACAGGAGCCATGAAAACGGAAAACGCCGAAGCCACCTGAGAAAGCCTCCACCGATAAACCCTACCCCAATTCGGGACCCTTCATGAACTCACTTTTTGTCTGGGCAAATCCAGTCGCCGTCACTGACTCGGAAATTCTTGGTCGACATCTTTGACGCCGCCACCACAGCCACCCGCAGCTACGTTTTCGCAGGAGGAAGCGGGCAGGGGACTTTCGGCACTCCGGGGCTGTCCCCACGACGCCTGACTCTGACGCACCACTGCACCAGGCTTAATAATGAGGACACTCGGCCAGGATTGAGTTTGAAGGTTATTGTCTAGAGTAAAGTGCCTGTGCGATTGTTTCCTGGCCGAATGAATTACAGTGCAAATGTATTCTTCGGAGCTTAACTAACAGGCGCCGCAGGGACAGCCCAAGCGGGAGGCTTTCGTGGCACTGGAAGCCTCGGAGAGCCCCCTACAGGCGGGAGGACCCGAAAGGAAAATACTTCCGCTCAGATGGGCGGAGCTAGGGGGCCGAGGCGGAAGTGGCTGTAATCAGGTTTGAGGTTGGGATGGCGGGTTGCTTAGGCTAGATTTAGGGGGTAAGGTATGGCGGACTAGTGAAATATTGGTAGAAGATATTTTAATAAATGATTGAGAACTCTGTTCTTTAATTACGCACATCGTACACGTCTGTAATTTAGAAACGTACTCTTTTTTGATACGTACGGAGGTGTAACAAATAGGCAATGTACACGTGGGAACTGACCAGTAACTTTAGAAGTAGGGTATTGCCAATATTTGAAAAAAATTACCTGTGTCTTTTTACCCCTTGCTTTCCTCCAGCGGTAACATTCTCCTCTGTTTTAGATTTATTCTTTTGTTTTTTAAAAGTTTAGTTTATGTATGTTTAACTTACAAACTTTACAAAGACAGTAGGTTTTTATGTAATTTGCAGCTTTTTTTCCCCACTCAACAGTATACTTACAAATTCGTTTTAGGTTGTTACATATATTTGCATGTAGCTAGCTGTAGCTCCCTAATTTTACTGCTGTATACTGGTGATATTTCTTTATGTGACAGTTTATCCCTTTTATTTACCAGGTTTATCATTGCAAATAATGCCGGTGTGAACATTCTTACGCACGGATTCAGTTAACCAGAATGCAAAAGTTTTTCTAGAGTACAATATATACCTAGAGAGAACATTTTCCAACTACTTTCTAGTTATGATAACTGCTTTAAAGTCTTTGGTAATTGTAACATCTTAGTCATCTAGGGGTTGGCAGCTGGTAATTTTATTTTTCCTTGAGAACTGGTTCTATTTTCCCACTTTGTATATTATGTTGCATAAACTCTGAGTCCTATTAAAAGCCTTTGGGGAAAGTTGATCATTTTGTTTTGTTTTAGGAGATAAGTCAGTCCAGTTTGATTCATATCCACAAGTTCAGTCTCACCTTCTGTGGGTGCTGTTCCCTATCAGTTCAGTTTTCAAAGGCTTTGTTATTCTGCTTTGAGTCTTTCCTATACATACAACACTCAGGGATTATTTTAGAACTTGGGCAGAACAGTAGTCCCCCTTATCTGCAGTTTTGCCTGATTTCAGTTACCTGTGATCAACTATGAGAAGCAGACGATCTTCCTGACTTATCCTCAGAAGGTCAATAGATTTACACTGTGTTACAAATGCCTATCATTCACCTCGCTTCATCTTGTCCTGTAAGCATTTTACCATCTCACATCATCACAATACAAAAATATATTTTGAGAGTGAGGGAGAGACTACATTAACAACATTTATTAAAGTGTATTGTTGTAATTGTTCTATTTCATTATTAGATCTTTTTTCCTAATTTATAAAGTAAGCTATAAATTATAGGAATGCATGTATAGGAAAAAACAGTATATATTGGGTTTTATCTGTAGTCTCAGGCATCCACTGGGGGTCTTGGTCATATCTCCGTGGATAAGGGGTGACTGCTGTAGTTTAAATTGCAGTTCAGGTCACATATCTTTTGCTATACAGCTTATGTCATTCCTAAAGATGCTTAGTTCAGGTGTGAGAACAGAATTTATGTGGGTTTATGCATAGAATTAGGGGGATTCCCGTTTTATATTCTCCCTTTTTGATATTCCACTCATGCTCTCTGTTTTGCAGGGTCCCCTTTTCTTGGCCCTTTTGCCAGAAATAGGAGGTTTTTCTTGGGAGTTGTAGCTGCCTTCCATAGCTGCAACAGCTGACTAGGGCCCACATTGGGGCAAAAAGGTGACAGAAAAATATGTGGGTTCCCTCTGAACTCTTCAGATCACAGAGGCCTCCTTTCCCAGCCCCCTTGTTTAGAAAGGTAAGTATTCCCTTGTCCATGCCTAGGCCTCAACTCTTGGGTCAAAGCCCAGAGAGAGAAAAGGAGGGGGGAAAAAGCCAGATATTCTCTCACAGAAGCTCCTTTTCTCCATTCATATGGCTAGAAACACAGGATTTCTCTTAATTTTTAATGCCTGTGCTGCCATTAGATTTACTAGATGTCAGGCCTCAGGTCAAAGCTATGAGAGAAAATAGGAAAAACAAACAGGGCATTTCTCCAACTTTTGATTCTCACCAATCTGCCTTTTTAAATTTACTTTTCAGAGTCCTCAGGTAGTTGCTTTTTGTATTTTGTTCTGACCTTATAGTTGTAATCAGTAGGAAAGAGTAGTGTAATTATCTTGACTGGCAGTACAAGTCCAGGGAATGTAAATTTCTACTATATATCCATCAGAGTGATTAAAATGAAAAGTTCAGACAATTCCAAGTGTTGAACAGGATGTGGTACAATAAATTCTTATACGTTGTTATACATAGTGGAAGTCATTATGTCACTAGTCAATTGATGTATCTCCTTTGGAGAACATTTGTCAGAGTCTGAACATTACACGTACCTATGACACTGAAAATCCACCCTCGAGTATACTCCTGACAGAAATGCACATATGTTCACCAAAGATGTGTATAACAATGTTCATCGCTACACTTTCATAATAACTCCAAACTAGAAATTCCCAATTACTTATTTATGATAGCCTGGATAAATAGTCATGTATTCACACACTGGAATACTATATATAGTAATGAAAAAAAATTGCAACCACATTAAACAGTGTGGCCATCTCTCAAAAGTGTAATATTGAATTAAAAAAGCCAGACATGGGATGCCTGGGTGGGTCAGTTGGTTAAAGCATCTGATTCTTGATTTTGGCTCAGGACATGATCTCACAGTTCATGAGACCAAGCCCCACATTGGGCTCTGCAGTGACAGCACAGAGCCTGCTTGGGATTCTCTTTCTCTCCCCCTACTTAAAAACAATGAAAAATAACTTTTTATAAAGTTCCAAATCATAAATTCACTGCAAGAGTCATCACCAAGATATATTAAAGTAACTTTTTTTTAGTTGACCAGAATTTTTTCCCTAATTATGGTACATAAATCCTTGTATTATAAAATATGTGTAATTACGACTTAACGAGCAACCATAAAAATGTGCTTGAAATAAATAGTTCTTAAACAAAAGAACAAGGAATTTAAATAAATAAATAAGGTATTCAGTGAATTTAACACTCATACCTAAGAAATTCCCTAGTTTTAATTTAGGAACTCATGGGAAGTAAAATTTACTTCTTAGGTCATTAGGACAGCAGTGACCTTAGGCAACATTGTGGGGTCTGAACTTGTTGCGGGGGTAGTGCAATGTGCAGATATTCCAGGATCAAGGGAGAGGGTGGCGATAACCTCCAGAAAGGTACTCAGGGTCTGGAAATGGAGTAATAAAATACCATCATTTGGAAGTGAGGTTGGAAGGATTAGCATGCAATTAAGTAGATCATCCATCTGAAAATAGAATTCACTCACTCTAACATCTGATTTGTATTTGTGATAATAAGATGAACAAAAATCTAAACCCAGTCTGTGTTCCTGAGGAAATTCTTTTTAACAGGTAAAAATAGCTACCATTTATTAATTACTATATATTCAGTAGTGTGCTAAGAGCTTTATATCCATTATCACATTTAGAATCCTACCAATCTTTAGGAAAGATATTCTTAGCTTTGTTTACAGATAAGAAATCAAGGTTTAGAAAGTGTAAGTACCTGTGAAAGACTATAAAATGTAACATATGGTCACTCTGGAATCAGATTTCTTGGTTTCCAGTCCCAGCAATACTGCCTGTCAACTAACTATGTGACCTCAGGTAAATCACTTAATCGGTATTTTGTTTCTTCATGGAGGAAATAAATATGATGATAATAGTACCTGTATTTTAGAGGTGCTAAAAGGTTTAAGTGAGATAACTCACTTAAGGTGCTTGATAAACAGAAGTCAATAAATAATGGTTATTATTAAATTAGAGGCTCACAGTTAATGGATGCTAGGGCTAGTGAATAATATACAATTAATGTACCAAAAGTCAATCAACTGTAGTTAGTAAAAATTTTCTGGAAGAATCATATGTCAGCAGAAAAATGGTTTACAGTAAGTCTAAGATAACAGTGAACAAAACATAAGAATATATCTGATAATGTCCAGAAGAGAAGGCTATTTGAGTTCAAGGATTGCAACTAATTTTCAAGGAGAAATAGTTCTAGAATAGAAAAGGAATTTCAACTATCTCAACTTGAAAGAAAACTCCCTAAGACTATCCATTCTCTTTCTTCTAATTATATACTCACCAGACAACCTCTGACTGATCATTTTGTCTCCTGAGTACATTTATTATTTTTTTTTCCTGATATCAATGACTGCTTCTTTTTTTTTTTTTTTTTAACTTTATAGTTTATTGTCAGGTTGGTTTCCATATAACACCCAGTGCTCTTCCCCACAAGTGACCTCCACCAAGACCATCACCCCCCTCCTGAGTACATTTAAACCACCACAGCAAACTACCCAGAATGAATTCTCACACCCATTATTCTTTTAGATTTAGTTGTTTTTATAGATTGATTAATTGACATTCTGAGGTGCATATCATTTTCATATGGGTCCTCTTAACATGTTGATCCCCAAGAGGTTAATTAGCACTGGTGGAAATGATAAAGTTGAGTTCCTGAACCTACAAAGCTAAGAGTCTGGCTTTGGATATTGTACTACAGCTCTTTATGATTACAAGTAACAAAAATCACAATAAAATGTCTTAAACAGCAAGAAGGGCAGGGGGTTAATATTATAAAAAGAAGGTATTTGATGGACTAGCAGGGCAAGAGTGCAAAGCAGATTCAGGAGCCTGAAAGAAGTGTGCTAGCACTCTTTGGGCAGTCTCTTGCCACTGCCTCTCCGCTTACGCATCATTCTTTCTTTCTGTAGACCAACTTTCCCTGCCACTTCATTCATAGGACAGACAGAGTGTTATGTACTGACCTTAGAACTGAGCAAGTGGGGCTCTCAATGAACCTTGTATCCCTGGGAGGCCTACCCTTTGGAGAACCTTCTTAAAATGTGCTAGGTCCCCTCTGGTGCCCTGGAGTTGGAACCTAGTCCTGTGTGGATCTTGGCAATGGAATCCCTGAAATGTTCTATTGTTGCTGGCAGTGGGGTCTGGCCTGGTCAGTAGGCCCTTCTGAGTGGGATGCTCTAAACCTAGACCTGGACCTTATTGGCTGCAGTGCCTGTTTCTCCCTTGCAGAGTCCTCTGGACAATAACCCCATCATACTGCGTGGGGTCCACCAGGTGGCAAGGACTGAGACTAACACCAGTGGGTGTGGTCTTGGGTTGCATGGCCGTTGCCTGTTGCTGGCAGTATTTTTTTCATGGTACTGCACCAAACTTTAGCTGCCAGAACAGGCCTGATTCACTGATTTGGGGATGAGTTTCAGTAACATCAGACAGAGGACAAGTTTAGGACCTTGGCCACCCACTGTCCTCTTTGCCTGTGTGAGCTGGTGCATGGGCACTTACCTGTCCATATTCAGATCCAGGAGCCTCCTGCTGAGGAGCAACTGAGAGAGGTATGGGTAGCCTACGTATCTTTTATGCTGGGGTCTTTTATGCTGCCACCCGTTGTTGGTATCCAGGGCAGTCACACCGCCCTTTTGCAAGCTAGGTGTTATGTCAGATAATCCTGGTCATGGCCATTCTTGTCCCCTCCCAGAGCTTTCCAGACGGTAGTACTGCAAAGCCAATGGCCCCTTCCTATGAAAGTCATTTCTTGCTTTTAATCAATGTGTTGACATTCTGCTGTCCTGGGTTGGTCTTAAGCCCTGTGGGGCATGTGATAGATAGGGCTTACCTGAATGGGACTGCCCTTCTTGCTCTGCCCAGGTCCCCTCATCAGTCCTCACTACTGGTAACTGGTATGTGGAAAGCAGGGTAGTGATCAACATTAAAAAGGTCATGTTCTAGCAGTGTAGTGATTAAGGCTTAATTCAAGAGAAGACATGGTTGGAAGATGTGTTGTTCTATGTTAATGCTCTAAATTCTATAAATAAATGCTATAAACTTCTAAATGATAAATTTAACATGACCATAAAACAGAATAATTGTTTTCATTTTCCTGCATCCTCTGTGTAAGACTTGCATTTGTGGTCATCATCAACAAAGCACATTAACAACATTTGAGAGTCATTGGAAACCATTATTCAAGGGCAGTACAATGGGTGTTGCCATGAGATGAGTGATGATGTAATCAGAATTCAATATATGGCATTAGGAAACTGCAGAGGCCAGAAGATCTATACTGTTTCAATTTTAAAAGGTTCCAAGAGCCATAGCATTGTGAATAATAATAGTGTTGCTACCTTTTCCTTGCAGTGGGATATGTAAAATTAGCCAAGAATGGTATCTTTGACAATAAATAACACAAAGAAGTGGATCCTGGAAACTAGGAAAGTTTTCATGTGCATTGATTGGACAATAAACATCTGTGTTGGTTCCTTTTTCTTGCTCTAATTTTTTATCAATATACCACTATACCTCACATGAGCCCATGATTTTTGTAATTACTTTTATAATCAAATTATTGCTATTGATGGCTTCCACCCTGCACACCCCCAAATATTTTCCCAGAGCCTTGTAAACCATAGAGGGAGTACTGGACAGAAGATAGTGTTAAGAAAGCTTCTACCTTTATATCTCTTTTCCATTCCAGAGATTCCCAACTGGAATCTCTTGGCCCCAACTTCCAAATTTTCAGACAAAGGCTCTAGCTGAGCTAGCTTGGTCCAATCAGCCATGTCAGCTGGTTAAGAGCATGGTGTAATGTACAACCCTGACTGCTAGGATGAAAAGAGAGGAAAGGATAGCACCCAGAGAAAAGAAAACGCAGTTGGTTTTTGTGTTAGTTTTCTAGTACCATATAACAAATGACCACAAACCTAGCAGCTTAAAGCAACATATTTTATTATCTCAGTATCTGTGGTCAGAGGTCTGAGCATGGCTTATTGTCTGCCTAGCATCTCACCAGACAACAATTAAGTTATCCACTGGGGAGACAATTCCATCTGAGGCTCCAAATCCTCCTCCAAGTTCATATAGGCTGTTGACAGAATTCAGTTCCTTGCAACTACAAAGTCTCATTTTCTTGCCAGATGTCAGCCAGGGACAGCTCCTAGAGACTACCCTTAGGTCCTGATCATATGACCCTCTTCTTATGACATGGAGTTTACTTCTCCAAAGCCTGCAAGAGAATTTCTTTACAGTCTATTCCTGCTGCTGCTGCTGCTGCTGCTGCTGCTGCTATCACCATTACTTTTATTATTACTTACTACCACCACAACTACCACTACTATAGTCTTATATAACGTAATGGAATTATAGGAGAAATGAATCCATCACCTTTCCCATGTAATGGGACTGGATCAAAAGAGTGGCATCCCATCATAGTCACAGGTCCTGCCCACACTCAAAGGGAGGGCATAATACATGTACACCAGGAGGAAGAGTCTTGGGAGCCATCTTAAAATTCTACCTTCCATAGCTCTTAACTAGGCAAAGAGTCCATGAGATGGCCGCTACAGTTGCCTCTATCTTAAGGCACTGAGAATATTTAAACTGACCTCCCTCCTTATTCTCAACATTCTTTTGAGAACAAGATGGTTTAGGGGTGCCTGGCTGGCTCAGTCGGTTAAGCGTCCGACTTCAGCTCAGGTCATGATCTTGCAGTTTGTGGGTTTGATTGAGCCCTGCATCGGGCTCTGTGCTGACAGCTCGGAGCCTGGAACCTGCTTTGGATTCTTTGTCTCCCTCTCTTTCTCTGCTCCTCCCCAATCACACTGTATCTTTCTCCTTCAAGAATAAATAAACATTAAAAACATGTTTTTAATTAAAAAAAAAGAACAACATAGTTTAAGGGGTAACTGGGTGGCTCAGTCAGTTGAGCATCTGACTCTTGATTTTGGTTCAGGTCATGATCTCACTCTATCTCTTTTGAGATAGAGCTCCATGTTGGGTTCTGCGCTGACAGGGCAGAACCTTCCCGGGATTCTTCTCTCTCCCTCACTCTCTACCCCTCCCCCACTTGCACTCTCGCTGTTTCTCAAAATAAATAAACTTAAAAAAAGAAAAGAACAACATAGTTTACAATAGTGCTTGGGATGTGTATGAATATTCATAGGCATTCAAGTCTCATGTACCCCAAATATACATCTCTGGGAATATTTTGTCACATGTATTTTTTTACAATTCAGGGGCAAGAAATTATTAAACATTGTTTACTTGGTATACTTACAGTTTGACATTCTTAGAAATTCAGTGGATTAAATGATATGAGTGTATATACACACATTCACTTCACATATCGCTTACAACCTAAATTCTCCTTTCATTCTGTGCAAACCGTTAATAGGGAATTTTTGCCAGCTGGTGTTTCAGAGTTCTTTATAAATTAATTATTGTGTTTACTAGCCATGTGGGAGTGGAGAAATCTAATTAGGTCAAGGAGGCTGGCCCTGCTGGAGACTGAAAGGCAAAGCCATGTATAAGGTGTCACTTGCAATTCTAATGCAGTGTTTTTTTGAACACATATGTTAGAAAAGGGAACAATACTGAAATTACATGCATATTTATGGGAAAATCACATCATAATTAGAATAAAAGTTTACTGAAATTTGCCATCAATCTATGGCAAAGACAAAATATTTTGGTGGACATGAAACTTCAGCAGTGTCCCATGCCACAGGAGGAATGAGATGCTTGATGCTAATAGCACATTCATTCACTCATTTACTTATTCACTCAAGAGGACCGGGCTAGATACTATAACTACAAAGAGGACAATATCCCAGGCTGGTGCTCATGAATATGGATGTGTAAAGAAATAGAAAAAAATGTCATAAGTGTAGGATAGTCATAATCAGAGAATATTGTGGGCATTCCTACGTGGAACAGCTCTCCTACTTCACAGGTAGAGAAGGGAAATCCATCCAGGTTAGTTCATCACAAATGACAGAAGCCAAATCTGGTAAAACTTTATCCTTCAATGCTAGGACCAGAGGTAGGCAAGCTGGTCACATGGGGCATGAAATTTTAGGGGGCACTGTCACAGTTGCTGGGCCTGGAAGTGTCGCCTGAGAGTGAGTGCTTCCTTAAAGCACTTTGGTGGTAGGCACCTACTCCCTGCAGCCTTGATCCTATTTTTCCTTTGGTCTTGTTCTTAGTCAACACTTTTTCTCCCCCTAGTTCTCTTTCTAGTGAAAAACAGTTGAGAAACTCACTCACACTGATGTAAATAACTAAAAACAATTTAAAGTACACATTCTTTAAAAGAATTTTCAGTTGGGCAGAAATTATCAAGCCCTCAAACCATGGCTCAAAACCTCAAATGTTTGCAGGGCCAGGGAGTAGCAGGAATGAATGAAGCAGTCCTGCGTAAGACGCAGGCAATGAGGGATATTGTGATGGGCTGTTCAAAGACCCTCAAATTCAACCTAAAAATATATACTGTTTTGGCCAAACAAAAAGTACCTGCTGGATTATTAGATCAGTAGTGTAGCTGTTTGTATCTCCTGCCAAAGGTTAAATAAACTTAGTTGTTATGTTAGAATTTCTCTAGGCAAATGGTATAAGGACCTAATGAGGATTGGATGGAAAATACCTACTTAGGGGGGCTTTCTCCGGTTAAACTTTCTTTGTGAGGCCTTATTAAACATTTCTTTGGCTTTCTTTCCCACAGACCCCACAATTTGGACAAGTTATTCCCACTCTGCTATCACAACTTATTGTCTAACCTGTATTTCATGAGCCACAAGACATAGCTGGAAAGTTTTTCACAGCTAGCAATTAGAGAGAAATAGATAACATTTAGGAGAAAGGAAAGTTACCATATCACTAGAGCTCTTAAGCGTCTCTTGTCTAGACAGAAGTGTATAGTAGATAAGAGTAGTCAAAGTTTATATATACCCAGGGTACTTTCCTTTTACCAGGAAACTGCAGATGCTTCTGAAGGGACTGTCAATCATGGTGCTCCCCTTAACTCCAGCACAGTCTGGGATCTTGTCCCAGGCTGTCCAATCAGAATGCCCAGTCCCTTGAAAGGGAGGAAGGAGTAAAGCAGCCAGCCTGTGATCCATTCACTTCCTTTATCAGAGGGACACCACTAGAGGAAAGAGAAGAATAGAAGTGATGTGGTTTAATTCCTTGTCAACTGGACTTCAGGTAAATAGAATAATGATTTTAGACAGGAGGAGGAGGACTTTCATACAGAATGCCCTTAGCAGGATCTCCCTTGGTAAAAACTGCTTCCAGTAAATAAACCTGGAATCTATTGATTTATGGGACATAGCTTCCCAGGAGAATTTCATATAAGCTACACAACTCTTGGAGGTACAAAATGAAGATGCTTCATAAATAATATGCTTCCCATTCTGTGAGGTAATAGTCTACAAAACCTCACACAGAAACACCATCTATTGCTCTGGGCTGGTGGATAGACAGGGCCTTGTAAAAATGTTCCAGACCTTTCTCTGCTTTGTCTTTGTCTCTTGATTTCCTATATCCTTGAAATTTTTAGTGAAGATTGATGCTGGGAAAAGTCTGATTGTTGTGAGACTGATTTGATAATCCAATTCGGTGTGTTAGCTCTACTGGCCATGGTAACTGGTTGAAGAATGAATGAATATGTAAACTAGGAAAGATCAATCAGAATATTCCCTCGGATTCATTTAGGAATTCATTTTGGAGAGAAAAGGTCTCTATTGGAGTTCCTAAGCTGGTAAAGTAGATGTGAGACACACCATAGAGAGAGAGCTCACCCACAAAAACAAGTCAAGCAGACACACTAAGAGCTGATGGATGGAGAGAATTAAAGAGAGAGAGACAGAGAGAAGAGTAATAAGGAATAGGAAGAGAGAGTGAATTCTAACTATAGCATTTGAATCTCTGAATTTTGTTTTGTCTGAAGCCATGTCTATCCCCTGGACTTCCTACATAAGCCAAGTCAACACATTCTTCTTTTGCTTAAGCTAGGTTGTACTGGGTTTCTGCCACTTGCAACCAAGAATTCTGACTCATATTAGAGCTGGAATTTGGTATGGACCAGACTAGGAGGAAGACCTGAGAGTTCAGGAACAGATGAGTCTTCCAGGAAAGAGTAGTTCTCAGAGATAAAGATCAGGTGAGAAACAAAGAAAATATATATCATAAAACTATTGAGAACTTCTACCCCATTTCACACATAAACATTATTGAAGGACTAAATAAGATTGCAACTATTACAACAATATTTTTAACCACTTTATCCTAAGCAGTATGGAGGCACACTCTTCTGCCTTCCTTTTCTTTTCCCCCAGCTGTTCACTGTGACCTCCTCTGGGGCTATATGACCAAATAAGGCAGTGTTTTGCAGCTTCGGCTCTGGCTTAGAAAGCAAAGCTCCGTTTAGAAATTGTCCCTTTATGTTGTAACTACCTATTTGTTTCATATATTCTCAATTCCCCACAGATAGGAGATAAGTCTTATTTATTTCCTTAACCTCAGCACCTGGAACACAGTGCTAAATATTTGTAGAACAAATGAAGAGAGGGGTTTTATTTTTGCCATCATTGAAACTATGCACAGGCCTGACCAAGGGGAAATTGCACGGGTTTGATTCCTTCCCACTCCCTACCTAATGTGCATAATTATGTTACTTGGTATGTTAGCTTGTGATGAATACTATCATAGTTAAGGCATGTTGCTAACATTTGCGATGAGCAAGGAGTGACTACTCTAAATTGTTCCGCAGTTTAGAGTTGTGGTTAACATGATTGGTTTTTGAAACTAGAATTCCTGCTCTGTTGCCTGCGAGCTTTGTAACCTAGGTCAAAGTGCTATGTCTCAGTTTCCTCATCTGCCTAATAGGAATAAAAATACATTATATGGTTGTTGTCAATATTAAATAAGCACTATGTTTAAAACTGTGGAAAAAGACCGTCTAGCACATAGTAAGTCCCATGTGTTTGCTGTGATTATTCTTATTGTTGTTCTCCAAGCCTCACTTTTATAATGGTAAAATGGGTGTAAAATTACATCTGTGTGTAAATTTCAAATAAGATAATGCATGTAAAATGCTCAACAGTAAATGCACAATACAGAGCAAGTATTAATAGCTATTATTAGGATATAGTTACATTAATTGAAAGTTAGCATGTGTACCAAACATATTACCAATTTTCAAAAACAAAACAATAATGGGACTCATCTAACATTAAAGTGTACACACATACTGTTAACTAGTGTAGTGTTGGGGTTAATGATATAGGCATGGAAACCAGTTTGCCTGGGTTCAGATTTTAGCTCTACTACATATTACTAGTGTGATCTTGGGCAAGTTACTTAACTTCTCTGAGTAGCCTCTAATAAAATGAAATTAATGATAGTATCTGCTTGATAATGCAGTTCTGAGGATTAATTGCGGCAATGCCTCGAAAGTAATAAACACAATGCCAGGAAAATAGTAAGCAGGCAATAAACATTAGCTCTTATTATTGCTCTGAGCCTCAATCACTTTCAGTGGTAAAAATGAGGATGTAAGTGTCTACCTGATCAGACTGGTATGTGGATAAAATGTGATAGTGCCAATGAAAATGTCTAGTAAATAGGATATATTTCGTAAATGCCACTTTTCTTTCTCATTTTTATGATTCAGGAGACAACGCAGAACTTTACAATGCCTTAAGTTTATCAGTGTAAATATCAATTGGATTTCTACGTGTGTAGTTATAGGACAGAGAGGATTAGTTAAAATTTGATCAGTGACACATACTAAATATTTATTGAATAAATACCATTCAGACCATTCAGTTGGCTTATTAGCTGTTATTTCTTATTAAAGAAGATTGTGCCAGAAATACCCCATTTTTGTATATTCGTTTGATTCAGGTCACAGATAAATGGCGATTTGCTCTATTCAGAGAAGGATAGAAAAGTAGGCTGGTATTTCAAGTTTCTTCCAGCGAACATGGTGCACAATCTGCTAGAACTGAAGGAGAATGTTATTAATCAAAAGGTGCACAAGGAGGCAAAGGACTTCATTATGCTGTTTTGCTCCCACAACTTGCACCTGGAGCTTTTTAATGAACGTGCCCTTTGGAGACAGGTGGCACTCTGCAAAGTGTAAACCTCTCTAAACCTTTTCTTGTTTCAAACTGACATGTCTTCATGGCACTGTGAATAATCAATCTAAGCCTTAAATGATGTGAAAGGCTTTGGTGGGACTATAATTAGTTGAAACTATTTCTTTCTTGGTCTTTAGGAGTACACATGGCTAGAACAAGGGAAAGAAAGAATGTCAAGAAACAGCTGGAAAAAATCATGTATTCATTGAAAAAGGCAAGCCTATAAACAATGATATTGTGTACTGGGTGAACAAGTACAGTAGATGGCAGTTTAGTAACACCCAATGTCATTTTGTCATGTTTAGAAGTTGTTGTTTTTTTCAGAATATGTAGAAATATATGCATCTTATGTTTTATATATTTATTGTCATCTTTTCTGGGAAAAGTTCTGTGCGTGATCTCTTTTGGCTTAGAGAAACAGAATTGTTATAAACTTGTCAAATAGCACGGAATATAAAAGGGACATTTGGGGTGCTCTGGGATTTTTACACCACATTTTATTAGTATCTCATTCATTCTGAAGCACATAAAGATTTTTTTTATTTGAAACACTAAAACCCTTGGGAATTACTCAAAAGTAAAATATCAGCACAACCAACAATTGATTCCTCTGAACACCCGGATGTAAATTTAGCATTTCATGGATGGTTCTTTAATTGTTAGTTAAAATATTTAGGGAACTAAGAGAAGTGTAGAAAAGGAGCAGAGAGAGAAGATATTAGGAAGAGAAGGTAAAATTTCCAAGAATTTTTGAATGTGAAAAGGAGAAGAAATGAGAATCCAACCTTTCTTGAGTTACAAGTTCAAGACTGTATCACTTGTCTGTCACACAGAATTCACCAAAAGTCCAAGCATTAAAAAAATTCTGATCCCAGAATGGAGAAGCTGACAGTTCTTCCTACAACAGAATCAGACCATTACACACGCTCTATTGGTTTAATTGAGCATACATTATATCCTTCAGCAAGAAATCTTCTGCCATGGTACCCTATTTTCTTGGGCACCAGGGCTTGACAGATTTCTCACACAACTAAGCAGTTGAGAGTGGTACAATTTTGACATGAAATGTGCTTATACTTTGAAAGCCATTAAACAAGACTGGTTTGCTTATAATTTTCTAATAAAATAAAGGGCCTTCTGTGGAAAGCAGTTTTAAAAACACATCATAACATTGTAAGTGTGTAGGTCTTGCAACGTTTGTCTAATTTTCTAGTGACAGACACAGAGTAATAAGATTTCCCTAACAGATGCTTAATGCTGGGTACTCACATGTCACTCAAGCTGACAAGGTTTTAGGAAAAAACACTTTCGTCACCATGTTACCATTTTGAAAAATGAACTGCACATAATTGCACATAATTCAATTTTGCTTAATTGAAAAGTATAAGCTTCACAAAATATGATTCATTAAAGTTAACATGACAGAATTAATTGGAAATATACCCCAAACAACCCACTAGATCCTATTCTACAAATTTGTCTGTTCCAGACAAGATTCCAATCATACATGCCTGGAGAAAAGCATTAGCGTAGTTTACAATAGGATCATAGAATTTTGAAGTTGGGAGATAGACTGTGAGATCATCTGTTTCAAATTAATGATTACTTTGAAGGATTTTCTTTATATATATATATATCCCTGAAAGATTTTAAGTTAATTAATATTCAAATAATAAACAGCAAGAACCATTCAAATAATACATAGCAAGCAGATTGTGAATGAAATGAACATGGTTTCTTCATTCATTCATTCATTCATTCTCTCAACAGATATTTATTGAGCAGCTCACATAACTGCTATGTTCCAGGAATTATGTCAGAGACTGGTAATATAAGAATAAATATTTCACTATTTCTGCCTCGGAGGAGGAAGTCAGAGTATAGCTGGGAAGATAGACAAATTAATAACTATATCGTAGTGTGATAAAGGCTATGATAGGTATACAGTCATGTGGGAAAAAAGATGAGGGAGCAATCTGTATCACCTTAGGGTTTTCAAAGACAACAGACAGGAATCACATTCGAGCTGGAGCAGGAATTTTCAGAGGAGAAGTGAAGGCTGAGGATCTAGAAAAAGGAAATAGGCATGAAGGGAGAAGAGTATGTTTGGAGAGTGAGTGTGTGAAATGTAGAGAATGGTGGGAAGTGATAGAGAGTCAGACTTAGAAAGTTAATTAAGGGAAAGTCTGCAAATATCAGATTCTAAAGAATTTGGCATTTCTTTTGTAGGAAATAGGGGACAATTGAAAAAAATGAAAGTGAAAATAGGGATATGATCTGATTTATATTTGTAAAAAGCTATTGACTAGGTTTGTAATAGATATGTTGAAATATGTTTTGGTGTTATACTTGGACAGTGGAAGCGACAATGGACAAAAGTGTATAATAAGATATGTTTTAGAAATTGACTGAACTCAGGGGACACTTGGGTGGCTCAGTCAGTTAAGCTTTCAACTCTTGATTTTGGCTCATTGATCTCATAGTCATGGGACTGAGTCTCACATCAGGCTCCATGTTCATGGAGCCTGCTTAAGATTCTCTCTTTCTCTCTCTCTCTGTCCCTCCCCTGCTCACTCTCTCTCTCTCTCTCACACACACACAAAGAAAGAAGGAAGGAAGGAGGGAAGGAAGGAAGGAAGGAAGGAAGGAAGGAAAAAAAGAAAGAAAGAAAGAATGAAAGAAAGAAAGAAAGAAAGAAAGAAAGAAAGAAAGAAAGAAAAAGAAAGGGGGAAAAAGAAAGAAGGGAGGAAACAGAGAAAGAAAGAAATTGACTGAACTTGGTGGTCAGTTGCTTGGGAGAGGCAGGGAAAAGTGGATGACTTCAAGAAGTGTAGTTGGAAGGATTAGTTTTGAGGATTTGGACAGGCACTTATTTAATCCTCTCAACAAGCTTTTGAGGACTATAACAGATGAGAAAAACTGAAGTTCTGAAAAGTTAATTTGTCAAGGTTACCATATAGGTAGTAACTTATGGAGACTACATTCAAGCAATTTCTGTGTGACTAATTCCATAAGCCAACTTTTTTTTAAAATTTATAGTTTATTGTCAGATTGGTTTCCATATAACACCCAGTGCTCTTGCCCACAAGTGACCTCCACCATGACCATCAACCCCCTTCCTCTGTCCCCCTCCCCCTTCTGCCCTCAGTTTGTTTTCAGTATTCAAGAGTCTCTCATGCTTTGTTTCCTTCCCTCTCCCTAACTCTTTTTCCTCCTTCCCCTCCCCATGGTCCTCTGTTAAATTTCTCCTGTTAGACCTATGAGTGAAAACATATGGTATCTGTCCTTCTCTGCCTGACTTATTTCACTTAGCATGACACCCTCAAGGTCCATCCACTTTGCTACAAATGGCCAGATTTCATTCTTTCTCATTGCCATGTAGTATTC